>OY755244.1:55985987-56585987 GCA_963576725.1 Azorinus chamasolen
TTTCTCAAGTTCTCTTTAATCGTTTCTCTAAATAGAGGTCTCGTTTTTATTGAACTGTTCGCCAATATTTTGCAAGATAACATATATATAATCAGCTTGAGTGCTGGCGCCTAAAAACAATTTTGTCTATAAAGAGTTATATAATAAATCCTTTGGATATTTAGCCTAAAAAGCAATTATATAGCAATTGTACATATATTTCGCACCTATGGTACAGGTACCAATTACATGGCAAAAAGAGTTATAGTCAAAACGTACCCAAAGTCAAAACGTACCCAAGTCAAAATGTACCCTAATACAGTCAAAACGTACCTAAATACAGTCAAAACATACCCACCTATTGATCAAAATGTACCCTTTTCCAATTATATTTATGCATGTATTTTCTATTTATAATAAAATTAATATGTTAAAATGTAAAACATCTTTCAGATGAATGCTATTTTTCAAGAGAATTGTATGAAATAATTTATCAAAAAAAACCCCAACCCTTTGTTCTTGAATATGTTGATAAAACCTTGCCCATTTTTCTCAGCAGTTTAAACCTTTCCCTGTTTTATGTTTGTTCCAAATTTCGATACCTACTGAAATTCATCGGAAAAATAGCTCCAACGAAATGTAGAAGCTTGAACACTGTAGCCATTTTAGAATGTAAAATAGCATCTATAACTATCAAGTTCCATTAGCAAATAGAGCAGACCCTGAACGATCAGACGGCTCCTATAGGAGTTGCTTTATCTGGGTCTACTCAGTTTGCAAATGCGTGAAAACGCGTTTACATGAAGGAAAGGGTTAATTAATATTATTAAACTGTATTTATCTATTTAATGCTTAAATTTTGGACATACATGATGTTACATTTCAGTTAACTATGTTTGGAATACTAATGGCAACATAACAGAAATTTACCATTTCGTTTTATATACATATAATTATCATAATAATAATTACATGAGGAACAAACACATTATGAAATTATCCAATCAGGGCTCGAGCAACAGGGCGATTTGGGCGAAAACTGCGCTCAAACAGGTCAGTTTTCGCCCTGATCGTATGGGTTTGGCGAAATTCAAGTCGCCTTTAACTTTAAGACTGTGTACACACCGCTCTCGTACGTGAAAAAAAATCAATTGTCAACCACTTGCCCCACACAATAAGCTCCGCCCATGGGTGTTAGATAGACAAAGGTTCAGACCATTCCTCTAATCAAAACGAAGGTATTTGAGACCACCTATTGATTTGTGAGAATGCTGACTTAGGCCGTGTCCACTGACATGTGAATGAGCGAAAACCAACACGTTAATATGAATGTGTTGTTATTTACGTGTCATTAAAACATGTGCAAAACAGCAGACAAACTGGAAATGGATGACTCGACCATTATCTACAGAAATCAATTTAAAATGTATACGATGCTGACTTTAATTAGAATCATTTATTTCTGCAGGTCAGTGGAAATTCTTGCCTCCCTTAAGCAAAGTTTACTCACCTCATAAAATCATTTTAAATCCCAAATCATTTGAAGTTAACACAAGAAAATGTTGCAGCCTGCAGGTCAAGCGTCTGAACCAATTGCTTTTATGATAGAGGGCGCTCCAACCCGTAATTTGCATTATGTCAAAGGTCAAATCTTAGCTGCACAATTATCACATAATGATTACATGAATCTGCATACACATAATGTGGAGTATGTTAAAACTTCTTTCAATTATAACATTTTCAATGTTAATCTAATGTGCTTTTGTGTAATGTGTTGAAAATTGAATGCATAAACACAGCTCGATTGTAAACTTCAGCAAGAGGCTGACACCGTGTATTTTTGTCACTGGCAAAAAATCAATAGTCCAGCTCCAGGTGTTTAACCTTTAGCCTGCTGAGCAAATTATGTTTACTGAATTTTTCACCTACATGTACTACATTTTCAAAACTCAAGCTATAATCAATTTGTCTACCGAAATGCAATCAGGCTGTCAAACATTTAGATCCTCATCTGGATACAAACTGTTTGCATAGGTATTCACTCATCCACCTATAGCAGGCTAAAGGTTAAGTATCTGAATTTGTGTTGATCTGCAACGGTTGCTGATTTCTGCTGACACAAAGGGTCACACTGGGAGTGAAAATTTAATTGTAGGCCAATAGGGTTTTATAAGGTCTGGATCCAAAATGTTTCCTGTTCCTATAGTAAATACTAAGATTTGGCTTGTGTATATTATGCAACAAATAGTGATATTGGCCTGTCAGTTCTCTTTCTGAAACCTTGACTATAATGTTTAAGATTTTATAGATATATAGAAACTTCCTACATGACACGTATACTCATCTCATGCAGCTTCAACTTTTGAGTGGAACCATGTCAAAGTCACGTCTTTAAGTCAAAAGTCCACTTTCTTAAAACTTTCACTTTGCCATAACTTTTAAACTGTTAGAAATAGAGACTTCATATTTGGCATGCCTACTCATCTCATAAAGCTGCAACCTCTGAGTGGTGCAATCATATGTCTATGTCATACATCATGGTCACACTTCAAAATTGGTCAATGCCGAATGGTCAAAATTATAGGTTAAATCATCTCTGTTATGGGCAAAGTGTTTCACATATACATGCTGCATATTGAACTTTCAATTTTGAATTAGTTTTGTGGATTTTAGACACTATTAAGAAGTCAATATTGCATTCATACACTTTGATCTAGTGACACTAACATTGTTTATGTATGTACTTATAAAAGAGAAAAGGTATATTATGTATTAGGATCCGATAAGCGAAACGGTTCACTTCTCCTTGAGCCTCCTCACTTCTCCCTAATCTGAGCCCCAGGGAGAAGTCACTTCTCCCTAAAATTTGAACCCAGCTAGAGCCCTGCCAATAAAATAATGCTTGGGTATATAGTAACCAAAAATCAATACTTGGGTACGTTTTGACAAAAAGATGTGGGTACGTTTTGACAAAAAGATGTAGGTACATTTTGGTATTGGGTGCATTTTGACCAGCTCCCGGCAAAAGTTGCCATGTACAGTGTAGTGTTGTTTTCTAATTAGTGTTGACCAACATTGACCTGTCAGTGAAGCTCTAGATCACCACAAAGAGTTTGACAGCCAGTTAGAAAGGGAGTGATGATTTTCAGGGCTGGAAAAATCCTAATACTTTTACTAATCCTGCCAACTGCAACTGTCTTATTTTACTTAAATTCATTGTTAAAATTTCTGAATTTCTACTAGTCATGCAAGAAATTTGCTCGTCATGGCAAGCGGACGAGTGGAATTTTCCAGGCCTGATTTTACACCATTAATTATGTAGAAAATAAAAATGCCATACTTACCAGTCCTGGAAAATTCCACTCGTCCGCTCACCATGACGAGTAACTTTCTTGCAGGACGAGTAGAATTTCAGAAATTTTAACAATGATTTTAAGTAAAAATAGACAAAAGCAGCTGGCAGGATGAGTAAAAGTTTTAGGATTTTCCAGCCCTGCTTACAAAACAGTAATTATAATACCGTATAACTCATTAACTTGTTCTAATTTTTGCCGTCAGAAGGGCCCGAGAAATACCACAAGAATTACATGTAGGTGTCTGCAAAAATTACCTGTTATACGGTATGAGTGCACCATACATACATGTGTATCTTTAACCCTTTCCCTGTTCTGTATTTAGTCGAAATTTCAATATACCTACTGAATATTTATGGACAAAATAGTTGTAATGAATTATTGAAGGTGGAATAATGTAACCATTTTAGAAACTAAAACAGATCTGTTAAATTCCATTTGCAAACAGCAGATCCTGATCAGACAGCTCCGTCTGAGCTGAGTCTACTCTGTTTGCAAAAAGCATGGAAAGGCATTTATAATTAAAGGGTTAAATATAAATCTAATCTAACTCTACCTCTATGATCATCAAGTCATAATTTTGGAAATTCTGTAGGTTTTACAAATTCAATTAAGCAGATACATGTACATGTACATAATTGGCTAAGAAACCCTTTACTACAGAATTCTTGCAAAGTATCAGTCTTAAAATACGATTAAAATTATAAGATATACAAGCAAAAAATTATCTTTACTGTCATGTATATATGTTATACGTCCCTTCCAGTAAATATTGCAAGATAGTTCCATGTATTCTTATATGCAGACCCAAAAATGGCAATACACATGCTGCTACACACAATGCTATATGGCTACAGATCTTTTGAATTTCATTTTTTATAATGAGTAAAATTACAAATAATGTGAAATACTGAGACCAACATGTTACAACCATTGTCATTTTTATACGCCCGTTTGAAAACCTGGACATACATGTATCATGGAATGGCGCTGTCTGTCTGTCTGTAACATCTCTAACTCAAGTTCTACATGGTGGATCTTTCTCAACTTTCACCATAATGCTTATAAATCTGGACATGCTACAGTACTGAGTAGCATGGGTGTGCCCCGGTACGTATATCCAAGGTCAAGGTCGCACAATTGGACTTCAGAATTTGCGTTAAATATCAAAAATGCATCCATGGGTGTGTCCCGGTACATATATCCAAGGTCAAGGTCACACAGTTGGACTTTTGGTGTTTAGCAAAAATGTTAATCTCAAATTGTCTAACATCTCTAACTCAAGTTCTGCTTGGTGGATCCTTCTCAAATTTCTCCACAATGTTTATCTGGACATACTACTGTTCAGTAGCATGGGTGTGTCCCGGTATGTATATCCAAGGTCAAGGTCGCACAATTGAACTCAGAATTTGCGTTTAGCAAATATGTTAACCTCAGCTTGTCTGTCTGTAACATCTCTAACTATAGTTCTGCTTGGTGGATCCTTCTCAAATTTCACCACTATGTTTATCTGGACATTTCACTTCAGTGTTTATCTGGACATTCTACAGTAGCATGGGTGTGTTCCGGTACTTATATCCACGGTCCAGGCCGCACAATTGTACTTAGAATTTGCATTTAGCATTTGCGTTCAGCAAATATGTTAACCTCAATTTGTGTTGAACAAGGCGGCGTTTATTGTGCCTTTTGGCACTCTTGATATACTTTAACCCTTTCCTCCATAAATACACCTTTCTACGCCTCTCTAAAAAGTTACTTTTTGAAACCATTGTGATATTAAATAGAGCATTTGTTCCGTAGGAGCAAATTCTCTATTTATCACAGTGGTTTCAAAACTACATACTGTAATTCTAAAATTTTCTTTTTCTCTAGTAAATGTTCTTTTTTGGTAGATTTATTCTAAGAGATTGGGATCATTGGGTCTAAAAATAACCTATGAAGGAATGATTTAATATATCACCTAAAGTTTAACCCTTCACTCCATAAATAGGCCTTTCTATACCTTTGCATACAGAGCAAACCCTGATCAAACGGCTCCTGTAGGATCTGCGCTCTGTTTGCTTATGCTATGATATAGACATGGTTCTACAGTTTCTGCCATGGCTTAAAATTCTGGTATCCATGTGCTAATATAACAAATTTATCTAATTAATATTCATGACATCATTATTTCTTACATGAATATTCATTGAAGAAAGGGTTAAGATACCAGTAAAGTTCATGAAATACAGTTTGTACCAGTATTTTGTAGTGAAAAGGCCAATTTCGCTTAGAACTATAAAATTCGTTTCTACAAAAAAGAAAGCCCTGGTCCTGACCTTTTGGTAAACCTGAGTCCAGACAGTACATGTATATAATTAGAAAAGTGATTGAGATACATGTAATTGCTGACGTCTTGTCTGCAAATTGCTCATGGAGGTGATTAATCATTTCAATATACATGTAGTATAATGATTGAAACTATGTTTATATTCCTTGTTCATTATACAGTATACATGTATTGCCATCCATGGTATTTTTCACAGCACGAATAGATTTGTGGTGCTTGTATCATGGTTTATTTAACCTGTTTCCTTATATAAATTTATATGTTTTCATGCCTTAATGCAAACAAAGTAGACCTTGATGAGATGGCTCCTGTAGGAGCCATTTAATCAGAGACTGCTCTGTTTGCTAATGGAATTACCCCGGTATAAATTTATATTACAGTTTTTGTCAAAGCAAAAAAGTCCATGATAAAGTTTACATTATATTCATAAGAGCAAATGCTCTATTTGTCACAATGGTTTTGAAATTACACATTTCTAAAAAAAATCCTTTTTATGATGTCAGAGTGTTTTATTGGTTTAAACTCACTTAAATTACTAGTTTACTACTTATACCAGTAGTAAAGAATTTTTTTAAAAGTTAAAACAATTTAACTAATAACTGTATGTTGCTATTCATAGGTTGAACTTAACCTTCTTCAGAAGAGTTACTTAAGAGTGAAGCAGCAGATGGAGTTACTGTTTTGTAAGAAACTTTGGTACATTATGCTGGAGCAGTTTCTCATGAAGTATGCTTGGAGTGCAAGTGGTCTAATCATGGTAGCCATTCCAATCATCACAACAGCAGGAACAAGGGCAGATGGTAAGAAATAATCATATTTTTGTAAATTAGAAAACATCACATACATTCTGTTTAGTGGTGCGCAGTTCACAGACACACCTTTTAACCCTTTCCTCCATAAACATGCCTTTCTACGCCTCTGTAAAAGTCACTTTTTGAAACCATTGTGATAAATAGAGCATTTGCTCCTTAGGAGCAAATGTTCTATTTATTACAATGGTTTTAAAACTACAAAATTCTAAAAATGTTCCTTTTGTCTAGTAAATGCTCCTTTTCAGTAGATTCACTCAAAGAGGTTGGATCTAAAAATAGCTTATGAGGGAATGGGTTAATGCCTGTGAAAACAGGGTTGACACGGATCAGACAGCTCCTGTAGGGTCTGTTCCGTTTGTTTATGGAATTGTTTATAGGTCTGATGCTACAGTTTCTGTCTTGGCCAAAAGGTCCTGTGTTCATATGATATTATAAAATAGTTTGATTAATATTCATGATGTCATTTCTAACGTGAATATTCATGGGGTAAAGGGTTAATGAATATTCATTTTAAAATAAATTAGTGGCTTAATGATTCTGAATATAAACAAGCAAATTCACTGAATTGATATCTTTCCCCCCCCCCCCCCCAAACCCCCCCCCCCCCCCCCAAAACCCCCCCAAAAAACAACAAACAAACAAAACCAACAAACAAACCAAAAAACAAACCAAACAAAAAACAAGTGCTAGCCTCAGTATTTAACTGAATTTTTATCTAGAGGGACAAAACTGGTGTTCCAAGTTCATTATGAGAGGCACTTGCAGCATGGTATTTCAATATACCGGTAGTTCTAAACATTTTCACTAAGTTTCAAAGAGATAAGTTTTGACTCCAGACAAAAAGGTTAATTTAAGATTGTCTAGAGCTGACAATAGAGGAGACAGAAGTATCCTAGAGTCAGAAGAGGAACTATGTAACTATGTGTACAAATGCAAATTCAGCTGATAAATGTTCATGGTGCCTTTAATATTTCTTACATGAATACATTCTATTCAACTTGGAATAGGTTAACCCATTACTCATTTCTGCACCTTTGCAAACGGTGTAGACCCACATCAGAGGGCTTCCATAGGAGCTGTCTGATCAGGGTCTGCTCTGTTTGCTTAGCCTATTCCCCCTAGGTTATTTTTAGACCCCATCCTCTTTGAATAAATCTACCAAAAAAGGAGCATTTACTATTGTGTAGAATTGAAACCATTGTGATAATTACAGCAGTTGCTCCTATCACAATGGTTTCAAGAAGTGACTATTACAAAGACATAGAAAGGCATATTTATGGAGGAAAGGGTTAAGAAATAATATAGATATGATTCAATTTCTAGTCTACTATGGCCAAGAGTTCCTGTGTCCATGTGCCAAAATAAAAAATAATCGAATACATGTTCATGATGTCATTATTTCTTACATGAATTATACATGGAGTAAAAGGTTAATGCTGATATTGTAGGAACAAGAGTAGATGATGACCCAGATGGAGGTGTCAGTGAGAGAACTAGAGCCTTTACAACTGCTAGAAACCTGCTAATCAGCTCTGCCGATGCCACTGAGAGACTGATCTCATCATACAAGGAGGTATGGGAAAGAGACTGTTTAACCCTTTCCTTCATATAAACGTGTTTTCATGCATTTGCAAAACAGCATAGACCCAGATCAGATGGCTCAAGTAGGAGCTATCTGATCAGAGTCTGCTCTGTTAACACAGTTTGCTAGTGGAATTTGAAAGATCTATTTCTCAGTCTCTACTTTCTAAAATGACTACATCACCTTCCATATTTCATTATAATATTTTGTCCATGAATATTCAGTAGGTATTGAAATTTGGAATAAACATATAACAGAACAGGGAAAGGATGATAGTGGCCACTTAACTTTTAAAATTCTACTAGAAAAAGACCCACACAGGCGTGGGAACTACTGAATGAATACTTTACAAGGCCTCAGTTAGCTCTTGTTCATTGTCTAACAGCATGTTTATAGTATAATCACTTCATACTCTACTGGCAAAAGACCATTTTTCACTGGATAAAATCCAGTAATCCCAGTAATCTTTTTTGCTCACCAGAGCACAAAGTGCTCTGGGTGAGCTTTTGTGATCTTTCATCATTTGTGATCATTCAGCTTTCATCTTTGGCACATAGCGTCACCTATAGGTCCTCTACAAAAGTTGTGTAAATTATTCCCCTGGAGTCAAAATTGGCCCCGCCCCAGGGGTGTCAAGTTTTCAATAGAAACATATAGTGAAAACTTTGAAAACCTTCTCCTCTGAAATTGGAATGTTGTCAGCTTTCATATTTGGCACATAGCGTCATGTTCAGGCCCTCTACAAAAGTTATATAAACTATGCCCCTTTGGTCAAAATTGGCCTCGCCCCAGGGGTGGCTAGTTTTTTTAAGCAGACTGTTGTTCCAGTTTTCTGTTACAGACTGCTTGGTCCATTAGTTAGGCATAGGGAAAACTTTAAAAATCTTCTTGCCAAAAACTACATGTCCCAGAACATAGATATTTGGTGTATAGATTTCTTAGTATACCTTTATGAATTTTGTTAAGATCATAGTTCTGAGGTTAAAATTGGCCCTGCCCTGTGGGTTATACTTTAAAATAGACTTCTACAGTATAAAGGTTTCTCTTTAACCACCAGCTAGCCAGCTAGTGTATTGGAGAGGTCAAGCTTAAGTTCACCTGGTCTATACTCTAGCTGTTGTCTGCTTCAGAATTATTGTCTGTTTGTTCACACTGTTTTTAATACATATCAATCTTACAATTAACCCTCATGTACAAACCACATAATTATGAAGTTACATATGTATCAGATCAGAATTCAAACTGTGTGCTAATTTCAGTCAGGTCATGCTTAGCACTGATAGGGTTATAACACTGAGTTTCTGTTATCTGTTAGAATTGTCTGCTGAAAAATTAACACTGTCAATGACCCTCATGTTTTATATAGAAACATATTGTGAAACCTAAATAGTAATCTTCCTCTGAAACTGGAAGTTTCTCTGCTTTCATATTTGGCACATAGCATCATCTTGAAGTCCTCTACAAAACATATATGAATTATGCCCCTGGGTTCAAATGAAGTCCTGTCCCAGGGGTGGCCAGATTTCTATAGAAACATAGTGAATACTTTGTAAATCTTCTCCTCTGATTGTCTGGTGAGCGATATCGGGGCCATCATATCCCTCTTGTTTAAGAATACTATTTTAAATTGCTGTAGGAATTTTTTAACTTTTCACACATTGTAGGATTTTCAATTGATTTCAAACTCAAATTTCATTATTGTATTGTGTACTAGATCTAATTAGCCAATGCCATTACCCATTTTGTTTAGTTTTGATGGTAAATCGGACACAAAATTCAGTGTTCTTTTAGTAGTATTGACGAGCAAATTTGTGATAACCTTTGCAAACTGAATGGGTCACAAGGTGCCAATTAGTATCCTATCAGGATCCAAACTATTAGACATATTTTAACCCTTTCCCTGTTCTTTATTTATTCCAAATTTCAATACCTACTGAATACTCATGGAAAAAAATTATAATGAAATATGGAAGGCGGAAGATTGTAGCCATTTTAGACACTAAAGAAACAGATCTATCAAATTCCATTAGCGAACAGAGCAGACCCTGATCAGACAGTTCCTATAAGAGGCATCTGATGTTGGTCTACTCTGTTTGCAAATGTGTGAATAGGTGTTTATATGAAGGAAATGGTTAATCATAAGTAGACAGTGTATCACAGAGCTATACAGGGTTCGCACAGACCTGGAAAAGTCATAGAAAATGAGGTCTGCCTGGAAAAATCATGGAAAACTGAAATTTCAAATTTTATCATGGAAAAATCAGGGAATTTAGAGAAAAATCATGAATCTTACCAAATACACCCTTGAATAATTCCTTTATTTGCAGATTTACCAACATATGAATTTTCTTGGCATGAAATAAAAAAAAAGAAGAGTTCATAACCCAAAGTAGATCTGGTCGGGTGTTATGACACCGGTAGCGAACAGTCATTGATCCGAAAATGGATTTCCGGTG
This sequence comes from Azorinus chamasolen, assembly GCA_963576725.1. NCBI lineage: Eukaryota > Metazoa > Mollusca > Bivalvia > Cardiida > Solecurtidae > Azorinus > Azorinus chamasolen. The sequence continues at coordinate 55,996,499 of OY755244.1, forward strand.
CACCGGCTCAATTTTCGGAACTCCTCTGCTCTTTTCATTTATTCATTATTTATCTCATGGTGAAAATCTGCCCAGCGTTCGGTGATGGCTTAAGTGAGAAACCGGTTGCAACCAGGGACTTTACTACAGTCCATTAGTCTGTATGCTTTGTTTTATACACACCCAAAGTGTGTAACACATTGTAAGATTATGTGATTTCCTCTTGGCTTAGTAGCTAAACACTGGTTGCATACGGTCGTCACTAGCCACCATTGAACGCACCACTGTTTTTTCGAGCTCAACAAAGTATGAAAATTTTGTGGCCCCGCAACAGAATGTGTCGGTATAATCCAGTCTGTATAACAAACTGTACAAAGACAGAAGAACAGCTAAGGAAAAGAGGCAAGAGATATAAAAAAAATTGAGACTGGCGTACTCGCTATACCTACATAAACACAAATAAATAATTGTTCTTGGTGTTTAGCATTCATTTCTAACAAAGAATTCAGTTTGCAAGCTTAAAATCATTGCTGGAGGCGTATATTATATATCATGGAAAAAATGTTTTTGTCATGGAAAAATCATGGAAATATCATGGAATTTGATTGTCAAAAGTCTGTGTGAACCCTGGCTATAGATATACCGGTAGGTCTTATTTCAAAATAATTTATCCAGCAACCATACATTGTGACTATTCTTTGGAATCCTCTCATCAAGACAATTCTATAGTATGAAAGAGCTGTTCTTGGAAAAAAGGTTTAACCCTTTCCTCTTTATACACCTTTGCAACCAGGATAGACCCAGGTCAGATGGCTCCTACAGGGTCTGCTCTGGCTGCTTATAACTACATGTATATAGGATGATTCTACAGCTTTGGCCATGGCAAAGCATTCCTGTATCCATTTTCTGTTATATCAATTAATCTAATTAATATTCATCATGTCATTATTTCTTAATGGATATTCATGAAGTAAAGGGTTAATTAACACATATTATCTATGCCTCTGGTGTCATATAAAACAACCATAACTTTAGAATCAGTCATTGTTCCAACCTGGTCTAGTTTATTGTTTGTTTCCCTTTATTTGTAATTATAGGTTACTGAGCTGGCTGGCTACACATATCGAGTATCAGAGATGTTTGAGGTGTTTGAAGATGTGAAGGTAGGCAAATACGATCGTAACACTGTGGTCAATGGCTCACCCAGCAGCAAATCTCATCTGGAAAAACTATCTAAACCACTGGTGACAAAAGGTTAGGACCTCACCCCCACCCCACCAAAAAAATTATAATAAAAATGTGTAAAATGTTTTACCCTTTCCCTCATAACACCGTTTAATGTCCTTGCAAACAGAGTAGACCCAGATCAGACTGCTCCTGTAGGATGGGTCTGACTGGGGTCTGCTATTTATAGATTTGATCCTGCCAGATATTCTATAAAAAATATAACATTATAAAAAGCAAATGAAGATTCATGAAGTGATGACTTCACACATAAATATTCATTAGGGAAAGGGTTAAATGCAGAATTTAATATAAGATCCATAATTTGCAGACATCTTATCTTTTAAAAGTGAAAAAAATATGTTATATTGAAGCATTCTGAATAGATTAACAATTTTTATGCCTTTAGGCATTAAGTTTTACCCTTGTCCGCCTGTACTTACCTCTGAAATTTTGTCAAGGATTTCTTGGCTTGTGTAAGGTGGAATGAATTGATATTTGGTCTTAAGCATTATCATAGTGACTTGTAATGTGTCTCCCCTTTTCAGGTCTGTCGTCCATCTACTGTCACTTTGATTGAATTTGATGATTGTTTAATGACAAAAATTTTCGTCAAAGATTTCTTCGCTTGTGTAAGCTGCAATAATTTGATATTTAGTTTGAAGCATAATCACAGTGAGTTGAACTGTGTCTCCCCTTTTCAGGTCTGTCGTTCATCTACTTCCTGTTTGCCGACTGGGGCATCCGTGTCCCATGGACACATTTTCTTTTATTATTATATTGGGATGATTCCTTTTGTGCATAAGGCACTTAGCTCACACAAGAGTTTGTACCTGTTTATTTTGCTCTTTTTCTGCCATAGACAACTCAATGACCAATTTTGCAAACAGTTTGGATTCAGATGAGATTTACAGTAAGAACTCAGGATGTGATTGTACCAGGGAAAAATCCAGGGCTCAAGCTGGAGTTCTTAATTAGGGAGAAGTTTAGTGATATTGAGGGAGAAGTTTGGTCCTGATTTTGTATCTCCCTATATGTTCTATATAATAAAACTTCTCCCTCAGCTCAAAACAGGGAGAAGTCAGCAGGATTAGGGAGACTTTTTCTCCCAAATCGCCCTCTTGCTTGAACTGTGCATTTCGTAAGTGTAATTGGCTGGTCCTCTCATTATAATGAACCATAAGGTATTAGTATTACACAAACACTGTAGACTCAAACTGGGTGCTGCATCAGACATATTGTGTTTGATCAGTCTGCATTGCCAGGGTTTACTATGAAATAGTGCAAATTCAGAAGTGTCAGACAATTTAGACAAGAGCTGAAGACAAGAGGAGAATTTACTTATTACTCTTCCGGATACAGACATGCCAAGTGTCATGCATTTTGAGGGACAATCCCAATTTTCAGGCTCTTGTCCTGCAGCCCTGCATGTAAAGTTAAGTGTTCTGCAATCCGTAAAATTTGAAAAGAAAAAAAAACCAACTGATTGTTAGAAACGTCGGAATCTTCTCTTTGTCGAAATGAGTGTTTTAACAGATGTGGTATGTTTATGCAATGAATTCCAACATATACAGGATTGTTACGCAATCCTTTCCGACGAATTTTGGCTTCCTGCTGCGAATTTAACACATCTTTCAGAACTTGATTTTCGGGAATTTATTTTTGTTTTCGATAAATGAGCTTACCAACAGTGGATGAATGCAGCTTTGTGATTGTCTGATTTCATTTATATGTACTGTGTGTCTGATTTCAATTATATGTACTGTGTGTCTGATTTCAATTATATGTACAGTACTGTAAAGGAAGGGTTTGGATTGGCAGATTAGATTCGCCATTGTTTAGGGCCTTGCCAGCTTTGGAGTCACATGCAATGTTAACCAAGTGGTCGGAAACAGTTTCTAATGAAATATTTGTTTCAAGTTTCTTTGAACTTCACACAAATTTTTTTTACTAATATCTTTCACGTTTGGACAGTTGTTGAATTGAAACTGGTCAATCATGTTCAAGAAAAAGGAAATGAAAGTGAATGGAGAAAAAAGCACTATTTAAGTGTTGCTTGGTCGTGCTTTGTAAAAGGAGCTCATGTCTGCTGTTTAGGGGACGTTTAAAGTGGTTTTACATCGTTATAAACCATATACCACTTGAAAATCATCCAAAATAGGTTGACCTTCAAAGCAGCATTTACTCCTGCAAAATCTTTCAACTCAAATTGATCCTGGCAATTTTGCATGTCTGTAAGTACAGAACGCTTGCTTACATTTACTACCCAAAATGTGAAATTCTTGGGTTTAAAGGCTGGTGGTAGCTTAATGCAAGCAAACATTGTGCAGAAATCTCTTGTAGGATCTTTCTGCATTACTGTTGTCCTGTATTAACCCTTTCCTTCATATAAACACCTTTTCATGCACTTGCAAACACTGAGCAGACCCAGATCAGACGGCTCCAATAGATCTGCTTCTTTGATTTCTAAAATGACTACAGTGTTCCACCTTTCAAATTTCATTACAACTATTTTGCCTATGAATATTCAGTAGGTATTGAAATTTGGAATAAACATAGAACAGGAAAAGGGTTAACCCCTTCCTCCATAAATATGCCTTTCTATGCCTCTGTATTAACCACTTCATGAAACTATTGTGATAAATAGAGCATTAGGAGCAAATGCTGTATTTATCACAATGGTTTCAAACTACAAAATTCTAAACATTTTACTAGTGTTCATACATTTTTTTTTCTGTTGAGGTGCATACTTCATTGTGACGGTCCCCTGTGGTTAGTACCAGGACTCATCAGAATCATCTTTGCTTTGAAATAAATGAAACACATTTTTCATATATAATTGAACTAGGAGAGATTGTGGCAACAGAGAGGAATATCAACATAGTTGACATGCCAATCATTACACCCAATGGAGATGTGATAGTGAAAAGTCTGTCTCTTCAGGTAATATATTTTTACTTTCCTTATGTTCAAAGATAAGTGTTGAGGGATAGTCTTATTATTGGTAAAATATAGACACTTAGAGTCATGGAAAACATTGACTATTTTAACGATGATTTTCATGCCCTTAAACCCATTGTCCAGGGGTGTATAATTCCAATTGACCACTTGCATTGGAAAAGTGACATGACGGATCAGGTGAAGACAAATTGTCAAATGGAATTTTTTGCCAGTCAATTTAATTTTGTTTGAATAGTTCTCGAAATTCTTGCTGTCACAATCTACAACCCTAAACACTTTAATGTAATGAGCAGGTGCTCTTTACCCTGGTACATAACAGCATACAGTAGACCAAGATACTGCTTTCTTTACCCTTTACTCCATGAATATACATGTAAGAAAAGTAATGGCAGCATGAATATTAATTAGATTAGATTTTATAATGGCACACGGACAAGGGAGTTTTTGGCCCTATTAGAAACTTTGGAATAATATCTATTAATCATTATTTCATGAGCAAGTAGAGCAGACCCAGACTGTAGGAGCTGTCTGATCTGGGTCTATTGATAGGGTAATGGGTTAAGAAATATATTCAAGGTTTTCAAACAAAAGACAAATTTGCTATTGCTGTGCCGATATATCAACAATAAAATATTTTGGGAGAGTAGTCAAGGGGGATTATTGATCAAAATCCCTCATTCCTTAGAAATAATGAAGTTACTTCATGAATTGAATCATTTACTCCATAGATACTCCTTTTATTATCTTTGCTAGCAAAGTACACTTAGTCTAAATCAGATGTGTCCCATAGGAATTGTCTAATCAGGCTCTGTTTTATTTTCTTATAGAATAATAAAGATCTGATTCTATGACTTTTGATAGACCAAAATTTCCGATGTTCATCTGATTAGTATTCATGATGTCATTGTTTCTTACGTAAATATTCACAAAGTAAAGGGTGAAATGAATTAGAATTCATGTACCATAGTTTCTATGCAGATTTGTTGGGACATTTTAACCCTTTACCTCATGAATATTCATGCAAGAAGTAAATTAATAACTTTATTAATATTGATTAGCAGAATTTTTACTATGGCATATGAACATTCTGATATTGGACCATAGCAGAAACCTTCGAATCAGATTTGTATTATTCCATTGGCAAAGTTTCAAACTGGTCATCCTGATCAGAGAGTCCTACATATGCTGTCTGCTGTTTGCAAATGCATAAAAATGGGTCTCTATCAAGTTAAGTGTTAGCAAGTGCACTTTGTTGGTAAGTTTGTACTTTATTGTAGATGGAGCCTGGGATGCACTTGTTAATATCAGGGCCCAATGGTTGTGGAAAGTCATCGTTGTTCCGTATTCTCAGTGGTCTTTGGCCAGTTTACAGTGGCAAACTGCACAGACCACCACCATCTTCCATGTTCTACATTCCACAAAGGTAAAACTAAAGGGCTACAAAAAGAATAAGGGTTAGAAACTTTGTAAAATGTTTAATCCTTTAATCCATAGATACAGTTTTTAATGTATTTGCAAACAGAATTATTTGGCACCTCCCCTGATCTGGGTCTGCTCTGTTTGCTTAGGAAAGTTTAATAGTTCTGACTATACAGTTTCTAATAGTACCAAAATATTGTATGTACACTTTAACCCATCCCCTCATATTGACGCCTTTTGGTGCCTCTGTAAAAGTCATTCATTGAAACCATTGTCTATTTATCACATTGGTTTCAAAACTACAGTTCTAAAATTTTCCTTTTCTCATGAGTAAATGTTCCTTTTTGGTAGATTTATTCAAAGAGTCTGATCTGGGTCTACTCTGTTTGCAAATGCATAAAAACATATCTATACGAAGAAAAGTGTTAAGAGTATAACAACCTATTGAAACATATTACTGTATAAATCAGTAGCAAGATAATTTAGTAAATTTTCATTCAAATGGCTCTTTGAATATTTTGTTAAATATACATGTATATTATATATATTAAATTTATTTTTCGAGAATAACTTTGGTTGTTTTGATTTTATGAGATTAAGTAATATTCAAGAAACTAAGAATTTCCTTAAATTTCTCCTTTATATATAGGAGCTTTATGATTATGGACCCTGGGCATTGGTCATCTCAGAGTGGTTTACGTTATGATTTTTGCTTAATATCGATTTGTACAGCTCTTTATGCTCTACTCAGCTATAAGAACTATTTTGTTTGCTTCAGACCATACATGTCAATTGGCACACTGAGGGACCAGGTGATATATCCAGATACAGTGGAGGACATGCAGGCCAAGGGATTTTCTGAGAAAGACTTGGAGGAAATACTTAATGTTGTTAACCTACGACACATTGTCACACGAGAGGGTGGTATGTAGGCTTAGTGGTTGAATAAAGCCCCAGAAATAGTTTTAAGAGTGTATGTAGGAATCAGTTTGTTGGATGATGTCATCATTGTTTTGTGCAAACTATGGAGTGAACTTCTTCCAAGGATTTTGCTGTACTTTCATGAATCTTCTCAAAATGATTATCACAATGAGATTTTCCCCTGTATTACATCTAGTGAAAAGTGCTTAAAATAGAGATAATATTGCCAGGGTGACATCTGTGCCCTATGGTTTGGCCTCATTGGATCAAAAATTACCTTTTGGAGCAGACATTTTTTTTATACGCCCGAAGGTATCATGGTATGGCGCTCATACGTCCGTCCATTACAATGTAGCCACATCTTTGTCTGCTCAATAACTTGACAACTATTTAGTGTGCTGTCTTCATACTTAGTAGGAAAGTTGGTCATGGCCAGTAGATGACCCCTATTGATTTTGAGGTCAGTTGGTCAAAGGTCAAGGTCACAGTGACCTTCAACTAAAAAATCTGGTCTGCTCAATAACTTGATACGTATTAGGAGTGCTGTCTTCCTACTTAGTAGGAAGGTACTTTATAGTAGGAAGGGTGGTCATGGCTAGAAGATGACCCCTATTGATTTTGAGAGGTCAGTTGGTCAAAGGTCAAGGTTACAGTGATCTTCAACTCCAAAATCTTGTCCGCTCAATAACTTGACATGTGTTAGGTGTGCTGTCTTCATATTTAGAAGGAAGATCGGTCATTGCCAGTAGATGACCCCTATTGATTTTGAGGTCAGTCTGTCAAAGGTCAAGGTCACAGTGACCTTCAATTAAAAAAAAAAACATGTTTGCTCAATAACTTTATAATTATTGGGTGTGCTGTCTTCATACTTAGTTTGACTGTTGGTCATGGCCAGTAGTTGACCCCTATCGATTTTGAGGTCATTCGGTTAAAGGTCAAGGTCACAGTGACTTTCAACTCTAAATCTTGTCGGCTCAATAACATGATGACTATTGGATGTGCTGTCTTCATACTTAGTAGGGTGATTGGTCATGGTAATTAGATGACCCCTATTGATTTTGAGGTCATTCGGTAAAAGGTCAAGGTGACAGTGACCTTCAACTCAAAAAATATTGTTTGCTTAATAACTTGATAACATGAGCCCCCTCCCGTATAACATTGTGCATGTTAAGACAGCACATACTTCAGGCATATAATGCTCCGACACATGGAGCTCTTGTTATAAATTCTCAAATGTATTGACTTTCTGAGGCACAGTGCATGACATAAATCTTTTCGCAGTTGGATTCAAGATGGCTGACTGGTGGCTGTTTTGGAATTTGCAATGTCCTTATGAAGCAAATTAATTGTACATTTTTGCTTCATTTCATGACAGTTAATAAAATTCAGAGAGAGAAGGCAGTGTAATGGGAGAATTTATCTACTTCAGCTTAAGTTTTCATCTATTATTATTTAAGTTGCTACTGTGGATTTAAATTGTATGATAACATGTTGAATACATAAATGAGAGACTTGCTGAAGTCAAACATGTCAGTTTAGAAGTACCAGTAGTTATTAATCACATGGCTGCTCCTCTTCTAAACTGTAATTATGTATAAATACACTTGTAATTGAAAACACCACCTGATTAATCCTTTCCTTCATTTAAATGAAATTCCTATATTTATGGGAACCATGACATACACTGGTACATTATTTTAGGTTGGAATTCTGAAAGCGATTGGAAAGATGTCCTATCTGGTGGAGAGAAACAACGCATGGGCATGGCAAGGATATTCTATCATAAGTATGAACTCATTATTAACTACAGTGATGTCTCGTTAATCCGGAATTCGTTAATCCGGAAGACTCGCGATCCGGACGAAAGTCGTGGGGAACGGATTTTTTGTGCAGTAAATTGACTCATTACATCCGGAAATTCGCGTTCCGGAACCGGACATAGATTTCCGGTAACCAATCTATGTATTTACCTGTATTTGTGACTCGTTAATCCGGCCGGGTCAGTAGCCCCGGGGCTTAATTGCCCACCCCTGACACTTAACAATAGTGCACCGCGGAGGTGCGAATTCTTGTGTTTACAATCACGGGCATGGGTAAAACAACCCCGACTGTGTGCAAACTGGCTATTATTCATAGCGTTGCATATGGCACGCGGGTAGTGATGTTTGATATTCATTAATGAACACTCGCCCAATTAATTTGTTACCTTAAATGATTTGCTAATTCAGAAATTACAAGGCTATATTAATTGGGGATTCCCGTTAGGGATTCCCTAAGATTCTAACTCACGTGTGAGCTGGCTGGTTCCCGACTTACATGTACGCGGATGGAATATTCGGGAAACCAGTCATGTCAAACATGGAGACCTACGTCGATTTTACAAAATTTTCCCGCAGGCAAATTCGATAATCCACATTGTATTACTCAAATGAGAGAACTGACACTTAATGGATAGGGTGCAAAAAGCATTTAGAACGACAAACAGGGCAATTAATTTGATATGACTTGCGATTATTACGGGCATATGCAAACATGAACATTACAAGAAAAGACTTCTTGATGCGAAAGTAAATGTGTACATATACATATACAATGTTTATGATTGAGTTGATATTTTGCAGCATACGACGGTGATTCGTTAATCCAGAAAAAAATTTAATCCGGAAATTTCACCGGGAACTAACGTTTCCGGATTAACGAGACATCACTGTACTCTTATTTACAAATTTGTGTCATAACGGGTAGCTTTGGTCTTGTCTTAACCCTTTCCCTCATGTAAACACCTTTTCACACATTTGCAAACAGAGTAAACCCAGCTTCAATAGGAGTCGTCTGATCAGGGTCTGCTCTGTTTGCTAATGGAATTTGATAGATCTGTTTCTTTACTTTCTAAAATGGCTACAATGTTCATTAAAGCTATTTTTGTCTATGATTTTTCAGTAGGTATTGAAATTTGGAATAAATATAGAACAGGGAAAGGGTTAAATATGAACAAAATCATCTGTTACCATAACTTCTTCACAATTTGCTGTATGGAACTTCATTCATTTGATTCATTTAATAAGCTAACTACAAAAGCGATGTAAACAATGGCATCTTGATGAAAGTTACCCTGAACCATTTTGTTTTGTTTCTAAAATAAACTGTAACCTGGCCCAGAGGTTATAAAACTTTCTGCTTGAGTCAGAGTTCATTCTCAAGCATATGAATTGGCAGATACTTGAGAATGAACTCAGAGATTCAAACTCAGTTTTATTACCTCTGAGTGAGGGCTAAGAATTGTATCTCTATCACAGGTGGTTACTTAGCGAACCGAGTAAAAGAAAAAAGTGTAAAGATAGGCATCTGAATAAAGTTCTTTCCAAGTCAAAACAACTGTAAATACTCACACATGTATTGTCAGTCAGAATGCCTTTGGCCTTTTGAACATTAAAGGCAAATTTATGAAATCTTGCAACTACATGTACTTGAGACTCAGATTTGACACCAAGTTTTGGTTGTGGCAAGAACTGTACATTCAGATCTATAGTATTCCATAGGTAAAGTGAGGAGAGCCAGATCAGACAGCTCCTATATAGGAGCTGTCTGATCTGGCTCTACCCTGGTTGCAAAGGCATAAAAATGCATATTTATGGAGTAAATTGTTTGAGTTAGATAAAGCAATCATACTGTTGATAGCTCGATTGTACCCCAAAACACAATACATGTATTAGTTTTAAAAAAGGAGATCTTGTGGTATTCCTTATTTGTAGACCTCAGTTTGCCCTGCTGGATGAGTGTACTAGTGCCGTGTCCATAGATGTGGAGAGCAAGATTTACCAGACTATCAAGGACAGCAACATTACCTTGCTGACAATCACACACAGACCGTCACTCTGGTGAGCAGATTAACCATTTCCTTCATATAAACTCATTTTCACGCATTTGCAAACAGTAGACCCAGATCAGACTGCTCCTATAGGAGCTGTCTGATAAGGGAGTCAGCTCTGTTTGCTAATGGAATTTGAGACATCCGTTCCTTTTGATTCTAAAATGGCTACAATGTTCCACATTCCATATTTCATCTTAACTATTTTGTCCATGAATAATCAATATTCAGTAGGTATTGATATTGGAAATAAACATAGAACAGGGAAAGGGTTAAGTTGTGACATTAGGAAATCAAGTTTTGATTTTCATACAGCAGTTCTTATTATGCCTTCACTTCTGATATTGGTTTCAATTACAATAACCCTCATCTGTCCATCTGTCAGTCCTACTATCTGTCACACTTCCTTAGGTTATGCATAACTCCAGAATATTTTGATCTAGAGTGTTGGAACTTTGTCAAATGGTTATTCGCTATGTGAATTTCTGCATCTGTGATACAGTTATACACTATAGAGTTATAGTATGTTTCATAGTCCATACCATTGCTCCATTGTCATATGTGGATGGTGGCGTCCATGTCTTATTGACACATTTCTTGTATTAGTGAACATCTGAATTGGGTATACTTTACTGTACCGTCGGCACTCTTTCTTGTATATATGTACATAGCTAACAAAATTTCAGATAGGCTCTTTATTTATTATATTAATTGAGACAAAAAGCAGAAAAGTAACTGGACACATGCTTTCAAAAGTCAAATTTCCAGAAAATCTATTTGAGATTACTCTTTCCCTATTTTATGTTTATTCCAAAAGTCAATACATTCTGAATATTCATGGACAAAATAGATATAATGACCTTTTTCATTAAATGATGTACATTTTGACATATGTGAGTCAGAAAAAAAGGCTAGTATTGGTATTTAACAAACAGATCAGCTGTTGTGTCAGAGACATGACTAGGGTACTGATTGTCAAGTTTGATATTAAAATACTGCAGATTCTCATGAATATCAAACAGTTTAGGCATGCTTCTATGATGTGAAACAGCTCATCATATATGTAAATGTACAGTAGAACCTTCCAATAGTGACCACTTAGTGAATAAACATGAGTGCATTAAAAGGATGTGGTTGCATGAAAGAAACTGGAATAAGTTCTACGAAAATGCATATACAGAGCAGAACTTTATCAGAAGACTCCAACAGTAGTCATCTGATCTGGGTCTGCTCGGTTTGCAAAGGCATTAAAACTTAAAAGGCATATCTATGGAGTTAATGTATGCTGTTCATGTATTTGTAGGAAGTTCCACTCTCACCTGCTACAGTTTGATGGAGAAGGTGGCTGGAGACTGGAAAAGTTTGACAACACGACAAGGTTGTCACTGAATGAGGAGAAACAGAAGCTAGAAAATCAACTTGCCGGAATCCCAAAGATGCAGCAGAGGCTACAAGAGCTGTGCACAGTGCTTGGGGAAGATTCAGTGTTGCTGAACAAGCATGGAAGCTTTAATGACCTGGAAACACTGCAGAAGGAACTTGATGAGGAACGGCTAGCTCAGGATCAATGATTGTTTTTATTGTAGATTTAAGAGAGTTCAATTTAAGAAAATGATAGTAATTGTTGGGGCATTCTTTACAGAATTTTTTATTAAAATTTAAATGCACTTTGTAGATTAAAAGCTTAAACTGCACTTAGTAGATTAAGCTTTCAATAACATCAACACATTATCCCCTAGTGATGCATTTTTGCGCATCTATAAAAGTCACTTTATGAAACCATTGTGATAAATAGAGCATTTGCTCCTATAGGAACAAATGCTCTATTTATCACAATGGTTTCAAACTACAAAATTCTAATTTTTTCCTCTCCTAGTTAATGCTCCTTTCCGGTAGATACATTCAAAGAGGTTGGGTCTAAAAGATAGCCTAGGAGAGAATGAGTTAATTGGTACTAATAACTGTAGTGTTTAGTCTGTAGATTTAAAAGAAACCTGCTAGAGGGTTTATCTTTTAACCCTTTACTCCATGACTATTCATTAAATAGATAGTGACATCGTGAATATTAATTATATTAATGTTTTAAAATGGCACATGGACACAGGAATGTTTTGCCATTGCAGAAACTGTAGAATCCGATTTATATTATTTAATAAACAAACAGAGCAGACTCTGATGAGACGGCTCCTACAGGAGCTGTCTGATGTGATTTTACTCTGTTTACAAAGGCGTATTTATGGAGTAAAGGGTTCATAAACAGTTCACATTTTCCCAAGATTTTAGCATGTACATGCATTTGTAATTTAAAAAGGTTTCATTGAAGATCCCTGTGTGATCAGTTTGATGCTAAAGCAAATCTCTTAACCCTTTCCCTGTTCTGTATTTAGGCCAAATTTCAATACCTACTGCATATTCATTAACAAAATAATAATAAAGAAATATGGAAGGTGGAACATTGTAGACATTTTAGAAAGCAAAGAAACAGATCTATCAAATTCTATTAGCAAACAGAGCAGACCCTGATCAGACGGCTCCTCTAGGAGCCGTCTGATCTGGGTCTACTCTGTTTGCAAATGTGTGAAAACACGTTTATATGAGGGAAAGGGTTAAGGGAGTATTTCAAGCCTTTGCATCAGAGTAGGCCCAGTTCAGATGGCTCCTATAGAGGCCGTCTGATCAAATCCTGCTCTTTTTGCTTTTCACATGATATATATCCAATTCTACAGTTTTTGTCAAAGCAAAACATTCCCTAAAAAGTTCACATTATAAAACTTGAGCTGATAAAAATTCATGATGTCATATTTTTTTAAATGAATATTGAACAGGGAGAGGGTTAAGGGGTCATTACAGTGTCAGGCTCATTGATTTTTTAGCTCATCTTGAACCCTGTGCCAAGGTGAGCTATTGAGATCCCCCTGTGTTGCCGTGAACATTCCTTCTTAAGTGACTGATTGGTGACCCTGTATGAATTGGTCCAGTCTGCCGCATAAGTAGGTCACAGGGGACTAAAAATAGGTTTTAATGATCATTTTCTTTAAACAATGCCATCTCCGAAAATGCTAACTGAATTATAACCAAACTTTACAGGAGCCATCTGATCTGGGTCTACTCTATTTATGGAATAAAGGGTTAAATGACATTTCCTCCTAAGCACTTATCACAGTTAAGAGGAATGGTCCTTGTGATCTTTTATCCAAATTTAGTAGGACTTGTCCTTAGGTAGTGTTTTATTCAAGTTATATAAATGGTTTTAGTCCTCTGCATAAGTAGGTCATAGCAGCTAGAATAGATTTTGACGAACAATTTCTGTACACAACAATTTCTGCAAAGCTGCAGAATGGAATTTGACCAAACAACAAAGAAATGATTCTCAGAATATTCTCTTTTAACCCTTTCCATCATATAAACACATTTTCAAGCATTTGCAAACAGAATAGACTCAGATCAGATGGCTCCTATAGGAGCCATTTGTTTAGAGTCTGCTCTGTTTGCTATTTGAATTTGATAAATCTGCTTCTTTAGTTTCAAAAATGGCTACAGTGTTACACCATCCATATTTCATTATAACTATTTTGTCTTTGAATATTCAATAGGTATTGAACATTGGACTAAATATAGAATAGGGAAATTGTTACACAAATGTTTCCGGTGTCCTGCATAAGTAGGTTACAGAAGCTAATACAATGTAGTTTTTAAGGAATAATTTCTTTAAGTGACATTTCCTCCAATAAAACCATTCAATGGGATTTTACCAAACTTCTCAGGAATGATCCTTAGGTGGTCTTTTATCAAAGTTAAATCACTGAAACTATCATAAGGTTGAATTAGCTTCTCATGCAAGAGGTACTAAACTGACTTACTGCCAAAGTTTGGTAATGTAGATAACCCCTAATTGAGTGCATGTACTCTTCGTGTAGAAGTGGAATACTTCATCAGACTGTACAACAAACATGGTGGTTAATTTAAAACCAGTCAAAATGCTTTCTACTTTCTTGTTGAAAACACCAGAACAGGTCCAGAAAATTGTTTTCTGTACCAGCAATGTTTTGGTTGTCCACAGACAAGCCAGTCGCTCAAATCTGACTCGGACAACTTGGACAGTTAATATGAGAACCCTTGGTAAGGCCTATTAATTAGGTGAGTGATCCAGAGTCATTATGGCTCTTAGTTAAATTCTGAGAATCAAAGCATCATTTTAATAGATGATACAAGCATTAGAAACATATCACATTCAGAGCTGTATTTTAGAGGCATACTGATTTAACTAAACAAATATCTTCATTCTCAGTCAGACATATTTTGTTGGTAGTCATTAGAATTGAAATACTTTTTCACACCAAAGACTTAACCCTTTCCTCCATAAATTCACCTTTCTACGCCTCTGTAAAAGTCACCTTTTGAAACCATTGTGATAAATAGAGCATTTGCTCCTCTAGGAGCAAATGCTCTATTTATCACAATGGTTTCAAACTACAAAATTCTAAAAAAAAAAATTCCTTTTCTCTAGTTAATGCTTCTTTTCAGTAGATTTATTCAAAGAGGTCGAGCCTGAAAATAGCCTATGGAGTAAAGGGTTAATAACTTAATATAAGAGCATATTTAAATGAAGAGTGTTATAAATTCAGCATTATTTTATTGAGTATTAGGTGCAATCCCCTTGGCAGTGGCATCAGCATTAGTTAAAGGGCTGCATGCAAGGCTATAGCTCAGCAGCTTGTTATGTATGGCATTGAAATATCTCACAAGGCTCCTTAACCCATTCCCACTTAGGCTATTTTTAGATCCTACCTCTTTGATTAAATCTACCAAAAAGGAGCATTAAATAGAGAAAAGGAAATTTTCAGAATTGTGTAGTTTTGAAACCATTGTGATAAATAGAGCATTTGCTCTATTTATCACAATGGTTTTATAAAGTGACTTTTACAGAAGCATCAAAAGGTGTCAATATGCAGGAATGGGTTAAACCTCTAATTTACTAAATCTATACTACACAAAAAATTAGATAACTGCAGGCTATAATTTCATGTGCTATTCACACAAAGTAACTATGACCCTTGTCAGACTTAGATATTTGGTTAAAGTATGCATGCCGGCTACTATAATGCATTTATCTGATTAACCCATTCCCTCATATTGACGACTGGAAAAGTCACTTTGTGAAACCATTGTGATAAATAGAGCATTTGCTCCTATAGGAGCAAATGCTCTATTTATCACAATGGTTTCAAACTACAAAATTCTAAAATGTTCATTTTCTCTATTTACTGCTCCTTTTCGGTCGATTTATTCAAAGAGGTTGGGTCTAAAAATAGCTTATGAGGTAATGGGTTAACCAATCATGTGATTCATTTGAAACTTCACCCAACACTACAGGTGAGATTCACCAAACACTATAAGTGTATCAGACTAAGATTCACCAAACACTACAGGTGTATCAGACAGTGAGATTCACCAAACACTACAGGTGTATCAGACATCAACATCAATGTTCCTCCTAAACTTCTTATGCTTATTACGATGACAAATTTTTGGAAGGTCTGTTATCAAGACCACAGTTTAACTCAAGGTCACCTGTCAGCATTTCAAGTCCCTTTTCAGCAGCATATGTATATTTCTGAATATACTGACAACAATATCTGAATAAATTTTTCGGTGCTTTGGTGAGAAAATTTAAGTCAAAAGTTGTTGATTGCTTTAATTTTAGACCCAGTCATAGAGATACACATCAGAATCCAAACTGTATTACTTTGGTTTTATGGCATGGCTAATCCATGGATCTGTATACTGTGTGAAGTTATGAAATGATAATACAAGTCATGTATTATTTATTAATGGAAATAATTCATTAATCATTAACAGGACATTGAATATGTCTATTTATAACATAACTCGTGGCTTCAGCGTGACGTAACACTATCATTTATTTTTTGATATTCACAGGCATATATTCACTAGTGAATAACATTCGAACGACCTAACTGTATTCATACGCGCTGTCAAAACAAACAAACAAACTGGCGGACGGTGACCTACATATGTCAACGATTGATTTCACGATAGATGGCAAAGGACTTTTGGCACCTGCGCCTTAATTTCGATAAAATAATACAAAATGTAAAGTAAATATCTGTCGGTAAATATCTACAAAATATATACCAAAAAAGACCTACCAGCTACTCTGACCCAAACCATCCATTCTACATAAAATGCCTTCACAAATTTACATTTTCTTCACCGCATGTCCTTTTGTTAATGCAGATTTATACTCACAAAAATATCTCGTCATTCAACAGGTATAGTCATCTGAATCCAGCACAGCACATATTTTAAATATGTTATACTCCAAATCAGCTGATCGTGAAAACCTTCCTCCTGTTCCAACACATTTTATGCAGCAGTTCGTACTGCATCTTTTGTCCATCTCAATAAACTTCTTCACTGAATTTGAATCGAGATTTTTTTTTCTCGGTGGAAATGTCCATGTACATGTGTATACAACACTGATGAAGGGCTAAATATACCAAAACGAAGGCGCATTTTGAATACCAATTGACAGTGAGTGTCAGACGTCTTTTTATTAAATTCGTCTTTTTAAAACAATAAAAAACTCGCTAAAGCTCGTTTTTTTATTGTTTCAAAAAGACTCATTTAATAAATCCAATAATCAAGAACACTCATGTAAGATCCTCTATATATTATGTCTATAAATGTCGATAACCTATAAGCAAACAAGAGCAAACCAGCTTCTGCAGCATCTGTCTGATATAGATATTGATTGTTTGCAAGGTATAATTGGTTTAGAGTATGTGAAACTGAAATAAGCCTATACTGAAGATGGTTTTATTGTATGTTGTTGAGCATACTTATTGATTTATAAACAATATAGACCTGTAACAGTATAATGTTCAGGTCTTGTCAAAGCATGGTGCTGCAAGAAAGGGTACAGTGTACAACGAGCGTAGTGATATACAGTAAAAACTCTCTATAACAGCCATTAAATTACATCAAGTATTTTGTGCTAAAGGCAGGTGGTTGCTTAAAGCAAGGTGAAAGTAAAACAGAACGCTCCTGTAGGAGCGTTCTGTTTTACTTTCACCTTGCTTTAAGCATCCACCTGCCCCTAAATACCAACTAATTAACTCAATTTAGTGGCCATTATAGAGAGGTTTTACTGTAAATTGATTTGTTGTTAGATGAAGTACTGCTTCCAGTTTGTGTTTATTTGTGTTATATAAATGTAAATTATTTGCAAGCATGGAAAGAGTGAAAGGATAGGCTTTAGTACATTGCTTTAAGTTGTGATATGCTAGGAACAAACTGTGTTAGAGGTTTTGAAAACTGTATAAGATTTTCGTTGTAGTCTAGTGCCGTTTTTATTTTGCCATGTAGAAAATTGATGATGATCGTGTCTTTAACCCTTTAATTAAATTATTTTCATAATGGCATATGAACACAGGACATTTTGACTCAGGCAGGGTCAGAGCCAGTTAAATTAATTTTCAGTACAGAATAGTCCAAACTCTTATTGGCAATGATGCTGCATTTAAATTGGCGATACAGTAGAACCAGTCTTAGCGGCCATCAAAAAGAGGTCTAATTATAAGTCTGTAAGGCAAGTGGTAGCTTAATGCAGGTCAAAAGTAATGAAGAAAGGTTCTATTGGATCTTTCTGCATTACTTTTGCCCCACACTAAGCAACCACCTGCTTTTTGAATGGCCGCTTAGACCAGGATCTACTGTAACAACTGTAAGGCCCACACTAATTTGTACAATGTGAAGGATTGAAATCCCATTTCGTTTATTTAAATTTCAGTGTGTGTAGTATTGTGTGTAGTTTACCTCTGTCAACATTTATACACTCTTCATTAGGAATATAGGTGTTGTGGATTTGATCCTTACGCCTGATGAATGATTTTCAGTTTGATGATTTTTCTGAGCTTTGGTCCCTTGATTATTTAACCCTTTCCTCCATAGGCTATTTGTAGACCCATCCTCTTTGAATGAATCTACCCAAAAGGAGCATTTACTAGAGAAAAGTAAAATTTTAGAATTTTGTAGTTTGAAAGCATTGTGATAAATAGAGCATTTGCTACTATAGGAGCAAATGCTCTATTTATCTCGATTGTTTCAAGAAGTGTTTATCACAGAGGCGTAGAAAGACGTATTTATGGAGCAAAGGGTTAAAATATAACAGATATTCTGACTGTGATTCTAATTGTGTGGGGTATGGATCTTATTCAGTGATACTTTGATAACAGTATTAATTTTATGTTGAAGTTAGAATAAGAATGTTGTACTTTGTCGTAAGTGTCATTAGTGTAAATGAGTTAAGTTTCTCAAAGTTTCCTCCACATCAGAATCTGCCCTGTGAAACTATTTCAATTTCTTTTTCCTAGAGTAAATTGACTCACTTGTTCAGCTGTCTAAGGGATCAATATGTATTTATAATGGTAGTCATTCTATGTCAGTGTAATTTCTTTGAAGGAAAATCTTGTCACATTCACCAGCTATTCTAAAAGGGACATACTATATGCCTGATTATGAATTATTAAGCCTTTGCTCCATAAATACACCTTTTAATGCCTTTGCAAACAGAGTAGAACCAGATCATATGGCTCCTGTTGGAGTCATCAGATCAGGGTCTGCTCTGTTTGCTTATGATATAATACAGATATGATTCTAAAGTTTCTGCCATGGCAAAACATGCCTGTACATATTCTATAATTCTTTTATGAAAGATAATCTAAATGATAGTTCATGATATCATTATTTCTGAATATTCATGGAGATAGGGGTGAAAACAGGAGTAAAGGGTTAATTACATACCAAGTAAATCTGTGTCTTATCGGTACAGGCGTCTTTAGTAAATAAAATTTTTGATAGATCATTGTTCAATCATTTTTATAAGGTAGATATAATAAATCTATTATATATAAATCTATAATAAAACTATTTTAGATTTTTGTACATTGTAATCAATATATTAACTTTAATGAACAAATTAAACTTTGTAATCTTCTTCAGTTATTGATGTATTTTCTTCTATTTCTTTTTAACCCTTTACTTCATAAATAGCCTTTCTATGCCTTTGCAAACGGAGTAGACCCAGTCAGACGGCTTCTGTAAGAGCGGTCTGATCACAGTCTACTCTGTTTGCTTATGATATAATATAGATATGAATTTACAGTTTCATGTAGAATCATCTGTATTATTTCATAAGCAAACAAAGCAGACCCAGATCAAACAGCTCCTTCAGGAGCTATCTGAAATGGGTCTACTCTGTTTGCAAATTCATTAAAAGGCGTATCTATGTTGGTGTAAAGAGTTAATTATATTCAAATTTCTATTGTCTGTATGTAGTTTTCTTTCAGCAAGCTAGGAGAAAGTTTAATCTGCAAAACATGGTGTCTGTGTCATGCTTGAGATACAGAAAATTCGAATAACCGAGGTTTTACTGTATTTCTCCAATAGTATCTCACTATCTCAGTTTTACTTTGGGTGTAACTAGTACATGTAGCTGATTCAGTTTTCAATGGTCAAACATCTTCACCTCAGGTTGGATGGATAAAATCAGTGGTTTTAAATGCTGTGTTAATGCTCATAAGCACCAGGTCAGCCTATTTTGGCCAGTAGGATCAAATGAATTCATAATATTGTTTAAATAGAAAACAATGATATTAGTGTTTTAGCTTGTCTGTTTTTCTTAGAAAAAAATATGAGCTATTGTCACAACTCCGGCGTCTATGGTGTTGTTTGTCGTTGTCATCGTCCGGAAACTTTAAAGTTGGCTGTTACATCTTTACTAATCATCCAAATATTATGAAACCTCACACTAAAGTCTTGTTCACAAGGGCTACAATCAGACCAAGGGCCATAACTATTTTTACAAAATGATGTCCCTTTATGGACTTGGGAAATAAAACCTTTAAAATGTCATGACAGACAAGTGTTGGCACCTGCATGCTGTGTTCTTGTTTATATTCTTGTATTGACCATGGGTATATAATAAGAAAATACTGGTAAAGATGAAAGACCCGTAAGATCTGCTACGAGTTTTTCCTATTGAAATCAACTTTTCTTAACCCTTTCCTCCATAAATACGCCGTTCTACGTCTCTGTAAAAGTCTCTTTTTGTAACTTTTGTGATAAATAGAGTATTTGCTCCATAGGAGCAAATCCTCTATTTATCACAATGGTTTCAAAACTACACAATTCTAAAAAAAATCCCTTTCTCTTGTAAATGCTCCTTTTCGTTATATTTATTCAAAGAAGTTGACTCTAAAAATGGGAAAATGAGGGAATGGGTTAGATAAGCCTGTGGCAATCTTAATGCTTTCTTACTAGACACATTATTTAACCCTTCACTCCATGACATAATGTATATATAAATATATACATATGTATTTGAAATGGCATATGAACAAGATGACTTCTGGCCATGGCAGAAACCGTAGAATAAAATATATATTATTCCATAGGCTAACAGTGTAAATAAAAAAAAAGAAAGTATTGTATCTCATTTTGTAACTGCTTTGCAAACCAGAGGTTTATAGTAAAACATGATATACATGTATATGTCACACCTTGTGTTAAAATGTATATGTATAAGACATAAACATTCCTGATGTTTGTCTTAACTAATTGCCTGTTGAATATTCATGTAAGAAATAATGACATCATGAATATTTATTAGCTGAAGTTTTATAGTGGCATACATACATATGGTATTGTAAGAAACTAGAGTCAGCAGGTCTACTATAATTTTGAAAGCAAACAGAGCAGACCCTGATCAGATGGCTCCTTTAGGAATCATCTGATCTTGGTCTACTCTGTATGCAAAGGCATCAAAAGGCATTTATGTAAGGTAAAGGGTTAACCTGGCTTATATGGTAGATTTCTGAACTGAAAGCCTGTCTTGTAAGGAGGTTAACACTTTGAATGCTGAATTGTCTAAGAGGAAAAGTCCATTGTTGTTTAACCCTTACCTTCATATAAACACCCTTTTCACGCATTCACAAACACAGTAGACCCAGATCACATGGCTCCTATAGGAGCTGTCTGATCAGGGTCTGATGTTTGCTTATGAAATCATAATAGATATGACTCAACACTTTCTACCAATACAAAAATTATATGTATATTTGCCATTACAAGAATTCAGTTAATAAATATTATTGATGTTATTATTTCTTACATGAATATTTAACGGAGAAAGGATTAACAGAAGAGCTAATTCAGTATCAAATAGTTAACCCATTCCTCCATATGCTATTTTTAGACCCAACCTCTTTGAATGAATCTACCAAAAAGGAGCATTAACAAGAGAAAAGGATTTTTTTTAGAATTTTGTAGTTTGAAACCATTGTGATAAATAGAGCATTTGCTCCTATAGGAACAAATGCTCTATTTATCACAATGGTTTCAACAGGTGATTTTTACAGAGGCGTAGAAAGGCATATTTATGGAGGAAATAAATATTCTTGATGTTATTACTTCTTGAATGAATATTCAACAGGGAAAGGGTTAACAGAAGAGCTAATTCAGTATTAAATGGTTGCAAAAAACATGTTTGGAATGGCAGACAGTGTAGAGCCTCATCTGAGGGTTTCGCTAGGAGTCCTCTTAGTTTAATGTACACTTGTTTCCTACACTCAAAAAGGTTAACCCTTTACTTGATGAATAGTTGTAGAAGACTGCTCATTATAAATACATGTATTGAACTCTGCATTATAAATGTAAAACAACAGTGCATATCTAAAAACAAACATTTAAACCAACAGAGCAGACCCAGATCAGACAGCTGTCTGATCTAGGTCTGCTCTGTTTTCAAATGGGTAAAATAAAATGGGATGATTATCAAATAAAGGATTAATTGTTATTTGCTCAAATATATGAGAGTTAGATCATTAAGACATTTACAATCAATGGAGACAGCTGTCACATTTGAAAGTAGTATCTTATCAGTGTCTCTCTTGTTTATTACGGTTACATACAAAATACTGCAGCAGCTAATCAATGATGAGTTCAGTAGAACCTGTCTATAACAACCATGCATTAACCCATTACCTCATAGGCTATTTTTAGATCCAACCACTTTGAATAAATCTACCGCAAAGGAGCATTAACTAGAGAAAAGGACAATTTTAGAATTCTGTAGTTGGAAACGATTGTGATAAATAAAGCATTTGCTCCTATAGGAGCAAATGCTCTATTTATCACAATGGTTTCAACAGGTGACCTTTGCAGAGGCGTCAAAATGAGGGAATGGGTTAAATAAACATGTGGGTCTATTATAGATGTGCTTGTGCTTGCTAAATGGAGGTTGAAAGTAATGCAGATATCTAGAGGAGCTTTCTGTGTAACTTTCATCCTGCATTAAGTTACAAACTTCTTAAAATCCAAAATTTGGTGGTTGCTCTAACAGGTTTTACTGTATTGCAGATGTTGTGGCTGATGTAGGTTTAAACTGTAAATGTCCATCATACAGCTTACGGTTAGCTAACCATTTACTTCATAGAAACACCTTTTCTTGCCTTTGCAAAGCGATTAGGCCCAGATCTGATGGCTCCTAAAAGAGCCATCTGGTCAGGATCTACTCTGTTTGCTTATGAAATATTATAGTTCTGATACTACATTTTCCTGTCTGACATGGTCAATATTTCCTCTTTGGATTCCAATACAGGTAAACTTATAGGAGAAAATGAAATGGTGATTCTTTTGATAAGAGGGAAAAGACATGAAAATAGTTATTCAAACTATAGTGAGCTTGTGATTTTAACTTAATTATAAATTGTTGTGATTGTTCATAAATGTTTATGATTTTGTGAAGACGTAATCCATTAAATCATTAATGATGATATGTTGTTGTCCATGCTTTGATTTCTGACAGTTTAGTATACTTCACCTTATCCTTTAACCCATTCCCTGTTCTATGTTTATTACAAATTTCAATACCTACTGAATATTTATGAACAAAATAGTTATACATGTAATGAAATATAGACAGTGAAATGTAGTCATTTTAGAAACTAAAGAAACAGATCTATCAAATTCCATTAACAAAAAAAGCTTCTCTTTTCACTGGTTAAATTTCAATATTAAATTGCAGGAATGATCCTTAGGTGACCCTCTCCCAAAGTTGTTCAAATAAATTTGATTTATCAAAAAGCATGGTCACCAGGGCAAACTTTCCTTTTTGACTTTAGAGAAAATTTCAACAGTCTTCTCTTCTGAAACCATTGGGCAGATTTCAATGTAATTTGGCAAAATTATGACTTGGATGACCTACAAATACTGTCGAAGTTGTGATTTGTTCAAAAGTGCAGCTACGAAATGCTGGGCAATATTTAAGCTTGTCTGTTTCGAAGAAAAGTCGAGCTATTGTGCTCACTGGGTCTTAGGCGTTGTTGTCCTCGTCGTTGTCATGGTCGTGCAAAGATTTAATGAAGCTCATTACTCAAAAAGTATAAGAGGTATCAACATGAAACTTCATAGGTTAGTAGATCAACATAAGAACCATAACTCTTTCAAAATTTTGGAGTTATGGCCCTTTATTTTTCCCAAATTTTTAAATTTAGCTGGACAAGCACTAAATCAGACAAGCGTTTGCGCCGCATGCGGCTCTTGTTTCTCATATGGCTACTAGTATAGTGAGTGAGTCGAGTTTTACGTCCGACCAACAGTATTGCAGTTATTTGCAGACGGCACCCGCATGAGACAAGTTATAGTGCTGCCTCACTGGAATACCCCTGCTGCAGGCACATGACAAGGGCACCTCACCCAGTCTTATTATCCTGACACTGGGCTGACCAGTCCTAGAACTACCCCTTTAATGTCGAGCGTAGACAAGGGAGCTACTAGTACCAACTTTTAACGACATTTGGTCTGTCGCGGCTAGGGATCGAACCCATGACATTCCGAACTGCAGGCAGACGCTCTACCACTGAGCCACCCGGCCGGTCCACTAGTACAGTGAAATTTTAAAAATCTTCCACTCATACAAATGCATTTTCACATATTCATATAAGAAATTACCTCATGAATATTTATTAGCTGACTTTTTATAATGGCATACAATCATGTTTGTACAGAAAATATTTTGGTATAGGAAGAAACTAGATCTATTATAATTTCAAAAACAAATAGAGCAGATATGGGTCTACTCTGTTTGTAAAAGGCTTGAAAAGCATTTACGGCATATGAAGGAAAGCATTAAAAATGCCAATGTGTATTCATAAAGTGGTCATATTAGAGGGGTTTTATTATACAGTAAAATCTCGATTATTCGAATTTTTAGGCAGGTTGCTGCTTAATGCATGGTGAAAGTCATGCTCCTATAGGAGCTTTCTGCATGACTTTCACCACACATTAAGCTGCCACCTGTCTTAATTTTAAAGATTGATAATGATATGTATTTCAGTGTTCGAATAATCGAGATTTTACTGTACGTAGTTAATTGTCACACTGGCAGTATCACTTTACTGTGGGCAATACTTGTCTCACACATACAACAAGCAAATCCCCTGAATTGATATCCCTCTTCAAACAAATGCTGGCCAAGTTATTGACCACATGGACACAAAGGTTAAGTTTTTCACAAAGTAAGAACCATAACCTTGGTGTTCCAAGGTAAATGTGAGTAATACTTGCAGAGCCGCTGTTCTTGTTCTTCACAGTACCAAACATTTACACAGTTTCATTGAAACAATCAAAACAGTTTCTGAGATATGGCTTATACGGACAAAATGGCTAAGCTTTTCGCAAACAAAGGACCATAACTCCGGTGTTCCATGTTCAAGGTGGGTGATACTTGGAAGACCGCATTTCTTTATGCTGCTTAACCCTTTACCTGATAGAAGCGGCTTTTAGCGTGTTTGATTTATTCCTCCGCTGAAGAAAATAGTTCAAATTCATACAGTCATGAAGATATTGCATAATAAATATTTTCTATATCCTAGTACCGGTAGGTGGTAGCTTAAAGCAGGCTGAAAGTAAAGCAGAATGCGCCTTAAGGCGCATTCTGCTTTACTTTCAACCTGCTTTAAGTGGTCATATGTCTTCAAAACTAGAAACAGGCTATTGGGTAAAGGGTTAATGTTAACGCAAAGTTTCATAGAAAAACTCAAGTTCTGAGAAATGGCTCTAGACAGACAAAAATATTACATTTTTGGCAAACAAAGGGCAATAACTCTGGTGTTCTAAGGTCAATATTAATGATACTTTCAAATCCGCAAGTCCTTATGCTCCTTAACATTTACACAAAGTTTTATAGAAAATTAATAGTTTCTGACAGGCAAAAACATTACATTTTTGGCAAACAAAGACCGTAACTGGTGTTTCAAGGTCAATATGTGATGCATGCAGGCCCCACATCCTTTATGGTAATAAACATATAAACACAGTTTAAAACTTTTTTAAACCATTTTTAGCTCACCAGAGCACAAAGTGCTCAGGGTGAGCTTTTGTAATTGCCTGATGTCCGTCGGCGTGCGGTGTGCATCGTCAGTCATCAACAATTTGAACCTTTAAAAATCTTCTTCTCTGAATCTACAGGGTTCTCAGCTTTCATCTTTAGCACATAGCATCATGTTTAGGTCCTCTACAAAATCTATATAAATTATGGCCCTGGGGTCAAAATTGACCCCGCCTCAGGGGTGCCTTGTTTTCAATAGAAACATATAGTAAAACTTTGAAAATCTTCTCTGAAACTGGAAGGTTCTCAGCTTTCATATTTGGCACATAGCATCATGTTCAGGTCCTCTACAAAAGTTATAAAAATTAAGGCCCTGGGGTCAAAATTGGCCCCGCCCCAGGGGTGGGCAGTTTTCAATAGAAACAAATGGTGAAAACTTTGAACATCTTCTCTGAAATTGGAAGGCTCTCACCTTTCATATTTGGCACATAGTATAATGTTCAGGTCCTCTAAAAATGGCCCTGGGGTCAAAATTGGCCCGCCCCAGGGTTGGGCAGTTTTCTATAGATACATATATATTGAAAACTTTGAAAATCTTCTTCTCTGAAACTGGAAGGTTCTCAGCTTTCATATTTTGCACATAGCATCATGTTCATGTCCTTTAACAAAGTTATATAAGTTATGCCCCTGGGGTCAAAATTGGCCCCGCCCCAGGTGTGGTCAGTTTTCAATAGAAACATAGTGAAAACTTTAAAAATCTTCTCCTCTGAAACTGGAAGGTTCCCAGCTTTCATATTTGCCGCATAGCATCATGTTCAAGTCTTCTACAAAAGTTATATGAATTATGGCCCTGGGGTCAAAATTGGCCCCGCCCAGAGGTAGGCAGTTTTCAATAGAAACAAATAGTGAAATCTTTGAAAATATTCTTCTCTGAAACTGGAAGGCTATCAGCTTTCATATTTGGCACATAGCATCATGTTCAGGTCCTCTACAAATTTTTAGCTCACCAGAGCACAAAGTGCTCAGGGCGAGCTTTTGTGATCGCCTGATGTCCGTCGTCCGTCGGCGTCCGTCGTTCGTCGTCAACAATTTGAACCTTTAAAGTTCTTCTCCTCTGAATCTACAGGGGTCTCAGCTTTCATCTTTGGCACATAGCATCATCTGTAGGTCCTCTACAAAAGTTATATACATTATACCCCTGGGGTCAAAATTGGCCCTGCCCCAGGGGTTTTCAGTTTTCAATAGAAACTTTGAATATCATCTCCTCTAAAACTAGAAGGTCCTCAGCTTTCATATTTGGCACATAGCTTCAACTTCAGGACTTCTACAAAAGTTATATAAATTATGCCCTAAGGGTCAAATAGGAAAAACTTTATTAGCCTGATCAGTAGAGTAGAAATTGTGTTTAGACAAATAATACACACTCATTTAAGATTGAGAAAACTGTGGATAATTCTCAATATACAGAACACTCTTAAAGCTTTTTTTCATACCCCTGCCCTGCATTAAGCTACCAGATATCAATATAGAGCATATCTGTTGTGAATTTCAGCTTAACTCTTTGCATGCTGGGTAATTTTGTCATCTGCTAAATTGTTGTCTGCAGCATATTCATAAGTTATCCTAACTACACACTTTCTTTCTAAGTTTTTCAGAAGTTCAGTCTCATTGACAAACAGTTTGGATATCAGATCAGGCCCCACATTATGTTGGGCCTGACCTGGATCCAAACTGTTTGCATAGGTCATTAGTGGTGGGGGAATCTCACTACACACTTTCTTTCTAAGTTTTTCAGAAGTTCAGTCTCATTTACAAACAATTTGGATATCAGATCAGGCCCCACATTATGTGGGCCTGATCTGGATCCAAACTGTTTGCATAGGTCATTAGTGGTGGGAGAATCCTCCTCTAGTATGCTCTATCCATTCATTCACTGCATTCTTTCAGCATCATGTTTAGGTCCTCTACAAAAGTTATATAAATTGTGTCCCTAGGGTCGAAATTGGCACCGCCCCTGGGGTGTTAAGTTTTCAATAGAAACATATAGTGAAAACTTTGAAAATCTTCTCCTCTGATTGTCTGGTGAGCGATGTCAGGGCCATTCTGGCCCTCTTGCTTTATAAATTATGGTGCCGGGGTTAAAATTGGCCGCGCCCCAGGGGTGCCTTGTTTTTAATAGAAACATATAGTAAAACTTTGAAAATCTTCTTCTCTGAAACCAGAAGGTTCTCAGCTTTCATAATTGGCACATAGCATAATGTTCAGGTCCTCTACAAAAGTTATATAAATTATGGCCCTTGGGTCAAAATTGGCCCGGCCCCAGGTGTGGGCAGTTTTCAATAGAAACAAATAGTGAAAACTTTGAACATCTTCTCTGAAATTGGAAGGTTCTCAGCTTTCATATTTGGCACATAGCATCATGTTCAGGTCCTCTACAAAATTTATATAAATTATGGCCCTAGGGTCAAAATTGGCCCCATCCCAGGGGTGGACAGTTTTCAATAGAAACAAATACTAAAATCTTTGAAAATCTTCTCTGAAACTGGAAGGCCTTCAGCTTTCATAGTTGGCACAGAACATCATGTTCACGTCCTCTACAAAAGTTATATAAATTATGGCCCTGGTGTCAAAATTGGCCCCGCCACAGGGGTGGGCAGTTTTCAATAGAAATAGATTGAGAAAACTTTGAAAATCTTCTTCTCGTCTGAAACTGGAAGGTTCTCAGCTTTCATATTTGGCTCATAGCATCATGTTCAGGTCCTCTACAAGTTTTTCTAAATTATTTCCCTGGGGTCAAAATTCTCCTCTGATTGTCTGGTGAGCGCTTCAGGGCCATTCTGGCCCTCTTGTTGAGAGATGAGTCCGGGATGCAGACGGACGGACAACGCCTTATCTATATCCCTCTGCCTTTGGCAGTGGGTAATTAACCCTTTCCTCCATAGGTTATTTTTAGACCCAACCTTTGAATAAATCTACCGAAAGGTAAAGGAAAAAGGAAAAGTTTAGAATTGTGTAGTTTTGAAACCATTGTGATAGAGCATTTGCTCCTATAGGAGCAAATGCTCTATCACAATGGTTTCATAAAATGACTTTTACATAAGTGTAGAAAGGCGTATTTATGGAGGAAAGGGTTAAAACAAATGAGTATTCTTTTTTAATTCCTTTGTTCTCCAATGTGGCTCAATAACATCATACATATTAATACAGTATAGCCTGGTTTATCCAACATCCCTTGGGACCAACTGAATTTTTCAGATACATCAGTGTGTCGGGAAAGTCAGGGCCAGACAAACAACCAATAAAATTGTTTCCTTTTAAGAATATCGGCCACTGATGATTTGCTAATTCCAAACTTCAAAGACAACTCGGACTGCTTCAATAAACCGCTTTCAGCCTCGTTTATTAATTCCATGTTTTATCTAAAGTTAACACTATTTTTTTGGCATGTTTGGAGTCACACGCCGGTTTCTCTTGCAAGGGGCTTTCTTATTAAATAAGATGATCCTTCCATTTTGAAATACATATACATACTAAAAATATCGCCTAAACCTGACTGGATAAGTAAAGCAAATTGTATTCTGTAAAGGCTATAATATTCAGGTCGAGTTTATACCTGACATTATTCAGACAATACATTTTCTCATTTGAATGACCACAAGGATAACTACCTGTAATTATGGATTTAGCAAGTCCCCAAAATGTTCGGGCCACAATTATCGCTCAATCAATCCCGTGTGAGCAGATGCTCAGCCAGCCATGCACAATTCCACTGAAAGATTGTCAGATATGCAGGTGTGAAAAATGCAGCACTTAGCACATTGGGACTGCCAAACAGTGTCGGATAACGGAAACGGCAGGTTCCGTTAAAAGCAGGTTTTAAGAATATTGTATAAAGAAGGAATTTTTCGGGCCCTAAGAGTGCTGTCGGATATATCAGATTGTTGGATAACCCAGGTTATACTGTAATATGATGACATTTGCCATAGCAGAAACTAGAATCATACATTATTTCATAAGCAAACAGAGCAGACCCTGATCAGATGGTTCCTAGTCTCCTAGAGGATCATTGTCTGATATGTGTCTTTTCTGTGTTAATGTCCGTTTCTGCTCACTATGGGCTAATTGGACGCCCCAGAGATGATAAATGAAAACCCAGGCGCAATGCTCTACTCTTATTATCGACAGGGTTTCTCTGGTTCTTTTGGGGTCTGTTTGCAAAGGAGTAATAAAGCAAGTATGAAGGAAAGGATTAATTGATAGTTACGATGGATGGAGTCTGCCATGGATATGTATTAGATGCAGGATGATTACCTTGGCATATTCTGTGTTAGAGATCTAATCCCATTCCCTCATAGGCTATTTTTAGATCCAACCACTTTGAATAAATCTACCAAAAAGGAACATTAAGTAGAGAAAAGGAACATTTTTAGAATTTTGTAGTTTGAAACCATTGTGATAAATAGAGCATTTGCTCCAATAGGAGCAAATGCTCTATTTATCACAATGGTTTCAACAGGTGATTTTTACAGAGGCGTAGAAAGGCATATTTATGAAGGAAATGGTTAATAAGTTTGTAAATAGGAAAAAACTCTACAACAAGACAAGGTTTCCAATAATATGTTTATTACAAAATGGAATGTTATAAAAATATTGTGTAGCTTTGATAATGTATAATTTGTCTTGACTTGATGAGTAAATGGATAATACATGTACAGATGATATGGATTATTGACATGATAAATCACTATGGTAACTGTATAAGAAAATGTGACAAAAAATGCATGGAATCCACCTGACTATATGGTCGGATACTTATGTACCAGCAATACTTGACAAATTTCACATAAAATGCAGTTAACCCTTTACCTTTACTTGCCTCTACAAACACAGTAGACCCAGATCAGTTGGACCCTATAGGACCTATCTGATCAGGGTCTGCTCTGTTTACTTATGAAATAATAAAGATATGATTCAACAGCTTCTATTAAGTTAAAAAATTCTCTTCTTCATAATGCAGTTAACCCTTTCCCTCATATAAATGCCTTTTCACACATTTGCAAACAGAGTAGATCCAGATCAGATTGGTCCTATAGGAGTCATCCGATCTGGCTCTACTCAGTATGTTTTTGACATGATATAGATCTAATTCTAAAGCCTTTGTCAAAGCAAAAACTTCCATTGAAAGGTTTATATTATAAAGATTCAGATAATAAATATGCAGGACGATATCATTTCTTAGATGAATGTTGAACTGGTAGAGGGTTAACAAATTTCAGCTAATAAATATCAATTACTTCTTACTAAATATGCATGAAGTAAAGGGTTAAGTTTTTCCTTTTATAAAACATTTGTGATATACAAGCAACAGAGATTGCATATGAAGCACTTTCAGACAATGAAATAAGGTGCAAGAAAGAGGAGAACATTTTTTTTCTTTTTGGCACCCTAATACAACTGGGTTTCATATTGTGTTGACATTTCTCAATACTATTTTGTCTGTACATATTTGTGTACCATGTTAAAAGACAGTTGTATACTACATGTGCAGATGAAAGAGAAGATGGTCTATCCCTTTACTCCATGAATATTTATGTAAGAAACAATGACATCATGAATATTAATTAGATAAATTAAAATACCACATGGATGCAGGATTTTTTTGCCTACATAGATACCGTAAAATCATATCTATATTATTTCATAAACAAATCATATCTATATTATTTCATAAGCAAACAGAGCAGACCCTGATCAGACAGCTCCTATAGGAGCCGTCTGATCTGGGTCTACTCTGTTTGCAAAGGCATAGAAAGGCGTATTCATGGAGGAAAGGGTTATACAGTTTAGAGAATGGATTATACTCAGGAATATAATACAAATCTATTTACAAATTTCTGTAATGGCATAACAGTATATATATACAAGTCTAGAATATGTCACCAATGAAGTACAATGACATTAAGAATACAGCCTAACCGCTTTAACCCAGTGTGCGGTAGTTGTAGTCTTTGACATTTTCCGATGAAAACTGAACACCAGATATCAAAGCATTGCATGCAAAACCAAGTTTAAACACTGTATATTCCAGGACAGCATTTTTTCAAAATATTATTTAATTTTTTGAGGCAGTAGATCATATACACATCTATATCACTAAACATTCAGTTAGTGAAAGTTTACAAGACATCTAAATACTTAACCCTTTACTCCATAAATACACCTTTCTACGCCTTTTCAAACAGAGTAGACCCAGATCAGATGGATCCTATAGGAGCCATCTGATCAGGGTCTGCTCTGTTTGCTTATGATATAGATATGATTCTACAGTTTCTGCAATGGCCAAAAATTGCTATTATAACACACTAATCTAATTAATATTAATGATGTCATTATTTCTTACATGAATATTCATGGAGAAAAGAGTTACACGTTATGTATCACTTTATCTCAAACAACATTTATCCTGATATGAATAAAAGTCATATGCATGGAAACACACACCATGGTAACCGTCACTGTTGTATGGGAAAACATTGTCACATGGTTTTTCTCTATTACACAAAGGTTGATGAAGCAGAAGGCGGAGGTGGATCCCTGGGGTTGCCATCATCATCAAACTTGGTGGGTTCTCCCTTGTACTCCTCGAACTGATCACGATCTTCTCCATATTGACCCTTATCATCACTTAAGGTTCGTTCATACTGTGGTGGTGGCTGACTATAACGTGGCGGTGTATCCTCGGGATCATACTCATCATCACGTCTAGTTAAATAAAGAAACACAATATGTTTACAGTTCTATGCTATGAAGTAGAACCTGTCTTAAACAGCCATCAAAACCAGGTTTAATTTAATCTGTTAGGCAGGTGGTAGCTTAATGCAGGTCAAACAAAATGCAGAAAGCTCCTATAGGAGCATTCTGTATTACTTTTGACATGCATTAAGCAACCACCTGGTTTTTAAGACTCCTGTGTTCAATAAATGAATGGCCACTTAGTACAGGTTCTACTGTAAATATTTATCACAATGAGCTCATTACAATCTGCACAAAATGTTTGCTTAACCCTTTACCAAAAAGATATTGAAAAACAGAGTAGAACCAGATCAACCACTACTGTAGGAGCTGATCAGGGTCTACTCTGTTTGCAAAGGTATACTAGAAAAGTGGAATGATCAGGTAAGTGGCTAACAGAGTTTTATTGAAACTGCACACACACATACATGTATATATACCGTACATGAACAATTAATAACATAACATTATTAACATGTTAGAAACATTGTGTAATGTTTAATGCCAATGAAGGTTATGTTAACCCTTTACTCGATAAATACGTCTTTTAACGCTTTTGCAAACAGAATAGACCAAGATTAGATGGCTCCTATAGGAGCCGTCTGATCAGGGTCTGCTCTGTTTGCTTATGGACTAACATGCCTTCGACGGCCAAATTTTCATGTGTTCATTTGCCATTATAAAAGATCATCAAATTACTATTTATAATGTTATTATTTCTTACATGAATAGTCATGGAATAAAACATGAATAAATAGTGTTATTATTATTATATTTATTATTATTATAACTATGGTAAATGTGTATGTATGATAAATGTTTTCTGCAAAAACAATTCCTTCATACAACAGACTTCTTTAGGGTGGATGCTTTAGAAAGGTTTAACTGTGCCTCCGTTATTCGAAGCGACACATGTTAATTGTAGGCAGAAGTAAGATAAAACAAAAGTGTGCCAAAGCATGACATACAGATGGACAAACTGACAATAGAGAAGTGATTTCTCTCTTCATCAATCCAAACAGTCTGGTTCAGTTATAAATTACCTATTCTTGTCGTGGTAAGAATCACGGTCGTGATCTCGATCATCGTCACGGTCGTGATCTCGATCATCGTCACGGTCATGATCTCGATCATAGTCACGGTCATAATCATCATATCGGTCATAATCCCGGTCATCACTCCTGTCTGAGTACCTATCATCATCATGGCGATAGTCATCGTCACGGCGATAATCATCATCATGGCGGTAATCATCATAGCCACCGTGTTTGGCATCGTAGTCATGATTCTTGTATCCTGCAACAGGCTCGCTGTCCCGATTGCGATCATCGTAACTGTCACGATTGTAATCTTCATAACTGAAAAGAGAAGAGAATTTATGCATAGATCATCAGGTCAAAAAAGATAACAAAGAAATGGAAAACACTAAAAAGACCAAACTGAGAAAAGAAGTATAGTTTAGAACTTAGAGCAATACTAGTAGTATTGAAAGTGCTGAAGTTTGTCCCTTTTATCAGATGTGCATTAACCCTTTCTTTCATATAAATGCCTGTAGGAGCCATTTGATCAGGTCCGCTCTGTTTATGAAAATAAAATAGATCTAACTCAACAGTTTCTGTCAATACCAAAAACTCATGTGCACATGTGTCATTTTAATAATTAATATTCATGACATCATTATTTCTTTCAAGAATATTAAACAGGGAAAGGGTTAAGCAGTAGTTTCAAAATAAAAAAATTGTGTTTGTGAAACACTATGCCCCCGATATGACCTTTGACCCTGAAGGATGACCTTGATCTTGACATGTCACCACTCAAAATGTAAAGCTTCATGAGGTACACATGCATGCCAAATATCAAGTCTCTATCTCTACTGGTTCAAAAGTTATGGGTAATGTTAAAGTCGGTGATTTGACCTATATATCTTACCTATGACCTTGACATTGACATGTCACTCCTCAAAAGTTATGACCAATAATAAAGTTCTCCTCAAACAAACGGACAAACAGACAAATGGACAAACAGATAGGGCAAAAGCAATATCCCCCCCCACCCCCAAATCGGATCGGGGGGGGGGGGCATAAAAATAGATTCCTATCATTTAATTCTTTCAACATCTTAGGAAAATTGTCATCAGCTTCAATTCCCAAATAACATTTTCTTAAATTTTCTTCAATTTCTTAACCCATTCCCTTATAGGCTATTTTTAGACCCAACCTCTTTGAATAAATCTACTGAAAAGGAGCATTAACTAAAGAAAATTAAAATTTTAGAACTTTGTAGTTTGAAACCATTGTGATAAATAGAGCATTTGCTCCTATAAGAGCAAATGCTCTATTTATCACAATGGTTTCATAAAGTGAGTTTTACAGAGGCGTAGAAGGGCGTATTTATGGAGGAAAGGGTTAATTCACAAATACCTGATGACAGTGTCAAGTACATTTGCAGTTTGGATCTTGATTAGAAGCCAAGTTACCAGCTATCTCATCTGTATTCAAAATCTTTACAAAGGTGACCAAACATTGGGTTGACATTATTAACCCTTTCCTCCATAGGCTATTTTTAGACCCAACCTCTTTGAATGAATCTACCCAAAAGGAGCATTTACTTGAGAAAAGTAAAATTTTAGAATTTTGTAGTTTGAAACCATTGTGATAAATAGAGCATTTGCTCCTACAGGAGCAAATGCTCTATTTATCACAATGGTTTCAAGAAGTGGTTATTACAGAGGCGTAGAAAGGCGTATTTATGGAGGAAAGGGTTAACCCATTCCCTCATATTGAATCTTTTCACTTTTGAAACAATTGTAATAAAAAGAGCAAATGCTCTATTTATCACAATGGTTTCAAAACTACACAATTCTAACATTTCCCCTTTTCTCTAGTAAATGCTCCTTTTCAGTAGATTTATTCACAGAGGTTGGGTCTAAAAGTAGCCTATCACGTAAAGAGTAAACCAAATTATCTCCAGCAAAAATGTTTGCTGCAATTTTATCTTATTTTACGAAAATGCAGTCAGAGAAGCACACAGTTTGGATCCTGATTAGATGTCCTGTGACTCATCTAGATCCAAACTGTTTTCAGAAGTTATCCAGATTTTACTGCTGCTGAATCAACCGATGTCTGTCCAATCTGTTCCTTACTTTGAAATTGTTAAAACTTTTGAGAAACCATTCCTCCTTATCCTGCCGAAAACATATTTTCTGCTCATACTCATCTCGAATTTGTTGAAGCATTTAACCCATTACTCCTTAAATACACCTTTGAAAATGGAGTAGACTCAGATCAGATGGCTCCTGTAGGAGCCGTCTGATCAGGGTCTGCTCTGTATGCTGAAATGAACCTACAGTTTCTGCCAGGACCAAAATTTCCTGTGTTTATAATTATGCTATTAAAAACGAGTCTAATGAATATTCATGACATCATTATTTCTTACACAGATGTAAAGAATTTTACAGCTATGACACACAGCAGTTTTTTAAGTTTGATTTTGCCCAGTAAAAATAAAAACAAAATCATGGCAACAATGGTTTCTTGTAAAAATAAGAATGACTGAAAAATTTGTTGATTTCACACTTATTTTCTTGGGTAAATTTCAGCACTTTAAGATCCAATGTTATATAAAAAGATATATACAGTTGAACTTCGATATCTCGAACTCGGATAACTCGAACTTAGGGATAACTCGAACATAAAGTTTGGTCCTTCAAAAATTTCCAATACAGGATTTTTCTAAAATGCATCACTACATTCATATCTAGAAACACATGTGACAGCTCCTGGAGGAGCTTTCAGCATTACTTTAGACCTGCATTAAGCTGTGAGCTTAAGAAAATGTCCAGATCAGAAATCAGATAACTCGAACTTCTCTTATCTCAAACTAATTTGTATGGTCCATTGATGTTCGAGATATTGAAGTTCTTCTGTATATGAAGATTCTAACTGAATCGGTAATTAAAAATACAAGCCACCAAACACTCATCAGTACAACAATATCATGCAACACAAGCAGGATTTGTGGCATTGTCCGCTCAGTAACCTTTTACTCCATAAATACACCTTTCTATGCCATTTCAAACAGAGAAGACCCAGATCAAATGGCTCCTATAGGAGGTGTCTGATCAGGGTCTGCGCTGTTTGCTTACAAAGTAATATAAATATGATTTTACAGTTTCTGCCATGACCAACACTTCCTATGTGTATGTGTCAATGTAAAAAATTAAAGTAGATCTAACTAATATCCAAGATGTCATTTTTTCTAACATGGATATTTGTGGAGTAAAGGGTTAACTAATGAATATTAATTTAAGAATTCATTACGGTATGAATATTCATGGCCTAAATTTTTATAATTACACAGAATGAAAGTTTGGCTTTGAATAAAACTTAAGAATCAGATATGCATGTACAGTATACCATTCCATAAGCAAACAGAGCAGACTCTGCAGGAGCTGTCTGATCCAGGTCTACTCTGTTTGTAAAGGTGCCAAAACATCATCTGTATGACTGAAAGGTTAAATGCTTAATGCCATTGGAAAAAATACCATGATTTGATTACCGTAATACAATAACCTTGAAAAACTGAACAAAACAGAACTGATAAACACTGCTCACTCTGTGAATACGCTGATAATTTTTCTAGCCTAGATATACAGTACAACCTCTCTATATCGGCCACTAAATTGTGTTAATTAGTTGGTATTTAGGACAGGTGGCTGCTTATAGCAAGGTGAGAGTAAAACAGAACGCTCCTATAGGAGCGTTCTGTTTTACTTTCACCTTGCTTTAAGTAGCCACCTGCCTTTAACACAAAATATTTGATGTAATTTAGTGGCCATTATAGAGAGGTTTTACTGCATATTGTAAATGTAGTAAGTGTTTTTATAATGGCATGTATCTCTGCTGTACATATTTGCAGTAGAAACTGTCTTAGGTGACCATCAAAAAGAGTCTAATTTTGGGTCTTAAGGCAGGTGGTACAGTGCTCCCTCTCTACAACGACACCCTTTGGGATACGAATATTGTATGTGTTGTTCAGAGGGAGTTGTTATAGGGAGGGAAAAATCAAACATAATTAGCTTGTTTGCAGATCCCCAGATAAGGTGTAGTTCGAGAACTAAAACCGTTATGCCTCTATCAAACCCTATGTTGTGACCACTCTTTAGAATCGTCACTAAGTGACGATTCTAAAGAGTAGTCAAAACATAGGGTTTGATGGAGGCATAAAGAAAATACGATTGAAAAAAGTTGTTTCTGGAGCCTTGTTGTTTCGGAAACAGTGACATGCGTTGTTGTAAGGAGGGAATCGTTATTGAGAGGGCCGTTGTAGGGAGGGAGCACTGTAGCTGTATGGCAGAAAAATCCAATAGGAGTTTTCTGCATTACTTTTGTCCTGCATTAAGCATCTACCGGTACCTGCTTGTCAAAATTTCTATGTTCAGTCAATGAATTGTCACTTGACCTTGTACTCCATGAATATTTATATAAGAAATAATAACATTATGATTAATAATTTGATTATTTTTTATAATGCTACATAAACACAGGAATATTTGCCCATGGCAGAAACTGTATAATCATATATACATGTATATCATTTCATAAGCAAACAGAGCAGACCTAGATCAGATGGCTCTTACAGGAGGTGATTGATCTTGGTCTATACTGTTTGTGAAGGCATATAAAGGTGTATTTATGGAGTTAATCCTTTCCTCCATACGCCTTTCTACGCCTCTGTAATAACCACTTCTTGAAATCATTGTGATATATAGAGCATTTGCTCCTATAGGAGCAAATGCTCTATTTATCACAATGGTTTCAAACAACAAAATTCTAAAATTTTACTTTTCTCTAGTAAATGCTCCTTTTGGGTAGATTCATTCAAAGTGGTTGGGTCTAAAATTAGCCTATGGAGAAATGGGTTATGGGTTAAGACAGCCAGGTTTTTCTGTATGTTACAACTTGACAAAAATAAATAGAACAGATATTCAGATATAAATTATACTCAAAAATATGATTAATACAAAATATACAGGTGTATACAATTTATAAATTTTAACTAAGATTCAATAATCTGAATATGCATAGGCCAGGGTCTGTATCCATGCTTATAAAAGTTTTTAATTGAGTCTGAGTTCGTTCTCAAGAGAACAAACTCAGACACAACTAAAAAGCTTATTAAGCATGGACCCTGCTGTTTGCTTATGGTATAATACAGATCTGATTCTGCCTGAACCAAAAGGGCCTTTGTTTATATGCCATTATAAAACATAATATAATTAGTATTAATGAAGTCTATATTTCTTACATGAATATTCAACAGGGAAAGGGTTAAATAGTTGATACAAAACATACTCTTGGTAGTCTTCTAACTTAAGTCACCTCTAGCAGATTAGGGATAAAATAACACAAACACTGCAAAATATCGAAGCAAATGTCGAACACTTCAATGCTGGTATAGCTTATGCAATACTGAACAGGTGGTCTTTACAATTTCAATAGGTTATCTACATCCAACAGCAATGTATAATCATTTCAATACTACAGCATAAAAAACACACTACACCTCACTGCAGGTTAATCTTTAGTGCATCAACACAGGAGACCTGGGTCCATGCTTATAAAGCTTTTAGTTGAGTCTGAGTTTCGTTCTCAGGCTTTTGATTGGTCAGATTTGAGTTCTCAAGCTTTTGATTGGTCAGATTTGAGCCAAAGGCTCAAATCTGACCAATCAAATGCTTGAGAACGTTCTCAGACTCAACTAAAAGTTTTATAAGCAGGGACCATGGTAACACAATGAAAACCAGAATGTTCTCGTTTTAATTTTGATTATGGCAGCCTTGACCTGGACATACGTGACCAAGATCTAAAACGAATGTAATACTATAACATTAACCTGAGAACACTGTTTTCTATAATATTTGGTAAAAAATACCGTAATCTTGACCCCAGAAGAAGATTGTCTCATGGCAAACTTCATGGACACTACGTTTGGTCACAATACATGTACATCCTTCTAACTACAGTTACAGTCTACAAACCATTTTAATATTATTAATAACAGCAGACATGACACTAAACCCCTAAAGTGCAATACTCCACCCTTTGTCCTTATGCAAGTTATCTGCAAACCAAGTTTGATCACAATTTTTTTTCCTACTGATTGTTATTATCCCAAAAATTGTTTTATTTGACTAAATAGCACTGCTATCAAATTTTGGTTACAATGTGTCATAATACTTACTAAGGTTATTGTCTATTTTGAGTATTGGTGACCTTGACCCTAGATCCCAAAATTGTAATAACAACCTCTGTACATCAAAGACGTTTGGTCACAATATACCTTTTCTAACTACAGATATTATTCTACATATGTTGTTTTTTCTATTTTTGTAACAGTGACCTTCACTTTGGCCTAATACCCAAAACTACAATATAATTTTTTGTCTCCATGCAAGCTATCTGCCAACCAAAGTAATTAAGTTGGTTTTCTTAACTAAAGTTACTGTCAAGAAACTTTTTTCAATAGTTAGGAACAGTGACTTCACCCCAGACTCCCCAAAACACAATCTAACTGTCGTCTCCATGCAAGCTATCTGTACGCCAAGTTTCATCCCCCAAAAATCACTT
Organism: Azorinus chamasolen; assembly: GCA_963576725.1. NCBI lineage: Eukaryota > Metazoa > Mollusca > Bivalvia > Cardiida > Solecurtidae > Azorinus > Azorinus chamasolen. The sequence goes on from OY755244.1 coordinate 56,036,703, forward strand.
AATTTATTGCAGAAAGCCGTTTCTACTTTTAGTAATAGTGATCTTGACCTTGATCCCAATTCCTCTAAATGAAACCCCAACAGATGTCTTATTAGTTGTGCAAGCTATCTGTACACCAAGTTTGGTCACAATGCATCTTTTCTACCTAAAATTATGGTCTGGAAACCATTTTCTACTTGTAATAAGAGTGACCCTTTCCTATGTAACCCCCCCCCCCCTTTGTCTATATGCAATCTATCTGTGCACCAAGCTGTCACAACAAAACATCTTAGTTACAAAATGTCTTTTCTAATTGACGTCATTGTCTGAAAACCACATTTATTATTTTTAGTAACAATGACCTTGACCCAAGACACCCCAAAACAATGTCAACTTATTTCTACATGTAAGCTATCTGAACACCCAGTTTTGTCACAATGTATCATTCTTATCCAAAGTTAATGTCTACAGTGACATTGACTAAGACCCCTACTAATATAATTCCAATCTCTATTTTTATGTAGGTTATCTTATTATGTTGTAAGCCAAATGATCCCAATCTAATAATAATTTTTTCTTAGAAAGATCTGGTTAAAAAAATATCAAAGCTGAAAATCAACACAATTATAAGGGAGGGTTATCTCTAAAGGAATCATGTTTGTAAATAATGAAATGCTTAGCCAAATCAACAATAATTCAGAAAAATACCTTCTGAATGCAGAAAACAACCTGTTTTTTGCAAAAGTGTAGACCCAGATCAGAGGACTTTAATGCTGGAGCACTCAATCAGAAGTCTTTACTGCCAAGTTAACCCTCTAATACTGAATACACTCTACTCCTAAACAATGATAGATCAGTCTACTCTAGAAAACATTTAAAAAGGTTAAGCAAAGAAAGATAAAGCAGTTTTCATGCAAGGTCAATGCAAGAGGTACTAGGAGATTTCACCTTTATCCCACACCTCACAGGATAAGGGCTGAGGTATAAATAGTTTTTATGATAGTTTGAACTACATGTACAGTGTATAATACAACAATGTTAGATTACATAAATAACCCGATAGCTAAAGCTTATGTTCTGAAATACTTATACATGTACATGTATAATGTTAACCCTTCAAACAGGAATTGGCAAACAGTGTTGACCCAGATCAGCAGACTGCTGGAGGAGTACTCTGATCTGAATCTGCACTGTTCATCATTGACAATTTTCTAGCAAATTTAATCCTCCTGTACACAATGAACTCAAACAAAGAAGGAAAATTCCACTTTAAAAACTTATACTTTAACATTGTACTCCACATACAATAAAAGAAAATGTGTCCATGGTACATGGATGCCCCTATCGGCAAACAGGAACTAGATGAACGACAGACCTGAAAACGGGAGACACGGTACAACTCACTATGATTATGCTTCAGATCAAATTATTGCAGTTTACACAAGCGAAGAAATCTTTGACAAAAAAAATTGTCATTAAACCATCACCAATATACAATCAGTGTCGGCAAACAGGAAGTAGATGAATGACAGACCTGAAAAGGGGAGACACTTTACAACTCGCTATGATAATGCTTCAGACCAAATATCAAATCATTCCACGCCAAGATATCCTTGACGAAAATTTCGGACGTATGGACGGACAAGGGTAAAACTTTAGGCAACTAGGGCATAAAAATGTATACATGTACACCTAGTAATGCCTTTGGAGCTTATGTTTGTTTATAACATATTAAAGAACCGATTCTTCAGTTTCGGCCATGATCCGAAATAATTTATTACTTTGATGCCCTAATAAAAATTCAAAAAATGATTTGTTATTTTATCTCATGTGAAAATGCATGAGTTAACCCTTTCTCTGTTCAACATTTATGCATGAAATGACCACTTCATGAATATTCTGTAACTTATTTTTTTACAGTAAAACCTCTCTATAATGGTCACTAAATTACATCATGGCAGGTGGCTGCTTAAAGCAAGGTGAAAGTAATACAGAACGCTCCTATAGGAGCGTTCTGTTTTACTTTCACCTTGTTTTAAGTAGCCACCTGTCCTAAACACCAACTAATTAACACAATTTAGTGGCTGATATAGAGAAGTTTTACTGTATAAGGTAAACATTACAATGGAAGTGTTGGCTAAGACAAACACTGTAGGCTCAGATCTATATAATTACATAAGCAAACAGAGCAGACCTTGAAGAGATGGCTCCTGCAGGAGCTGTCTGATCTGGGTTTACTCTGTTTGAAAAGGTGTACATATCAATGACTAGGTCAAGGTCTAAAACGTTTCCCCCCTGTATATTTGAAGTAAAACATTACCGAGGTAAGAAAAGCAGGTACATGTATCTAGTGAAACATTTTGGTTAACAAGTAGTAGTTACTACTGAAGTCTATAGGAGGGTCAATGTTAGAAATCATGAATATCGGTCATCAATAATCATGATGAATGGTTATTAACAAGTAAGGTATTATGATGAATTATTTATAAACTCTCTGCATGCTAGCGTCAAAACCGTGATTACCTATGCAAACAGTTTAGATCCTGATGAGACGCCCTATAATGCAGCATCTCGTCAGGACCCATACTGTTTTGACACTTTGAGTCCATATCTTTGCAAAGAAATGTAAGAATGTTTATAGTTTAACCCTTTCCTCCATTAATACACCTTTCTACGCCCCTTGAAAAAGTCAATTTTTGAAACCATCGTGATAAATAAAGCATTTGCTCCATATCACAATGGTCTCAGAACTACACTATTCCAAAATTATCCTTTTCTCTAGTAAATGCTCCTTTTAGGTAGATTCATTCAAAGAAGTTGGATCTAAAAATAGCCTATGAGGGAATGGGTTAAGAATTGAAATAGATGATAATTGTCACAGACTAAAAATTATGTAGCATGCAAAGAGTTAAGAAGTGAGGGATTACCATTCAATAAGTGAGTGTTGATTATGGGAAAAGGCATCTACACATTTAAAAATCACTGAAACCACAATTTTGTCTTTTTTTTCATATTTTTGTTTTGTTGATTTAATGTGAATGTTGCACCTTGTACCTGTTGTATCTTGTTTGCCTCAATTCTCACAGTAAACTTTTGTTTCAAAAGCATTGGCTGCTGCCATAGGGCAATTGACCTTTTACCGCATTTATGCGCCGTTCTATGCCTTTGCAAATAGAGTAGACCCAGATCAGATGGACCCTGGGCAAAATTCCTGTGTTAACCCATTCCCGCATATTTATGCCTCTATAAAAGTCACTTTCTAAAACCATTGAGATAAATAGAGCATTTGCTCCACAGGAGCAAACGCTATATTTATCACAATGGTTTCAAAATTACACTATTCTAAAAATTTCCTTTTCTCTAGTAAATGCTCCTTTTTGGTAGATTTATTCAAAGATAGGATCTAAAAATAGCCTATGAGGGAATGGGTTAATATGCCATTATAAATATTCATCTAATTAATATTCATGATTGCATAACTTCTGAAATAAATTTTCACAACTAAAGGGCTGCAATAAAATTACTACAGTAATAATTACTGTACATATGTACCAATGAGCTAGGTAAAGATACTGTTTTCTTCTACTGATTATATATTAATTATAGTTGACTGCAGAAGAGACCAGAGTCTGGTGGATAAAGTACAGCTAAACTGTTAGTAGGGAAGGTATAAATTGCATAACACTAGAAGCAGCGAGCAGGCTAGACAAACCAGAGGCCCTATATACAACTGTCCCATTTTCTTTCCATTTATAAATGTTAGTGTTGTAAAAGAGAAAAACATCAATCAACATTGTCAATATTGCATCAATTAACCAAACACCAAGAAGCTTTACACTGAAATTGCACCCTCCTTGCATATACACGTTTCAAAAACAGGCATGAGTGATTTCCCACCAGACTTTGGCAAACACCAGTAATTAACAATAGTTTCTATATGCCCAAAGTATCAAGCACATAAGTATACAAACGGCAAGATATTTCATCTTTCATTAATCAAAATATTTCATCAATTTTGAGAAGCATTAACCCATAATAATGCTTAACCCTTTCAACCTCAGACACACATGCACTATCATTTGCAAACAGTGTAGACCCAGATCAGAAAGCTCCTAGGAGCCCTCCGATCAGGGTCTGCAATGTTTGTTATTCAAAATCCTGTTAACTCTTTCCTTCATAAATACGCCTTTCTACACCCCTGTAAAAGTCACTTAATGAAACCATTGTGAAAAATAGAGCATTTGCTCCTATAGGAGCAAATGCTCTATTTATCACAATGGTTTCAAACTACAAAATTCTAACATTTTACTTTTCTCTAGTAAATGCTCCTATTTGGGTAGATTCATTCAAAGAGGTTGGGTCTAAAAATAGCCTATGGAGGAAAGCCTTTCATACTAAGTGGACTCTATAGTTAAACACTGATTGGCCATTTCACTCTAATAATTCATGGTTGAAACGCTAATTCCTTATTTGAGATCAGATAAACTACTGCAGCTCATCTGGTCTACAGAAAAGGATTTTTGATGTTCAGCAGCTTCTTGCCAAGTTGAACATTAGCCCTTTGAATGTAAGAACCAAACTGGCCGTTATTTGTGAACAGTGCACACCCACATATTACATGAACTGCATCATTAAACAATGATGGACTATTCCATATTGAAAATTCAGCATTCAGGGGGTTAAAGTAGCACTATGGCATAACTATTTATCCTAGTATGAGGTATAAATTACTAGACATCTGCAAATTATGCATTCATAAAATGTATTCATCAATCAATTGTTCAAATAGCGAAGTCTTCCCTCAACTTATTAACCAAGCAAGTCTATAGTTATACACAAAACTACATTCTGTGGCATAGAAAAAGATGTAGAAATGAGTTGTTGATATGTACTTATTCAGAACATTTTTTTCCAAAACTGACACAACTGAAATGCTTATTACCATATTTCAACGCAATGCATTAAGTCCAAGCCACATTTACCATTAATAAAATAAAAGACAAATTAAACAAAAGACACAACATGAAGTTGGCAAAATAGTTACACTCTTTCACTGGTTTAAGCATTCGTATCTATGATATAGTGATGCTTTCTGAATTTGTCTAGCCTGCCAAAGCAGAGTTCACCAGAATTAAAGCTGCAACTTCAGTAGACCAAGTCTATGTTTTACTCCTTGCTGTTTTACCCATTCCCTCCTAAGCTATTTTTAGACCATACCTTTTAAATAATTCTACTGAAAATGAGCATTTACTAGAAAAAAGGAAAACTTTATCATTGTGCAGTTTTAAACTATTGTAATAAATAGAGCATTGGCTCCTAGGAGCTAATGCTCTATTTATCACAATAGTCCAAAAAATGACTTTTACAGAGGCATCAAAAGGTGTCAAAGTAAAGAGTTAAAAGGCAAAACAATAACTTAGAACCCTCATAACTTATTAACTGTGTAAGAAACTACCACAAGGATAAGGTATGTTTCATTTTAGCTCATAAAATACTTCCTTGTTTAACCTGTGTCCTGTTGAATATTCATATAAGAAATAATGCCATCATGAATATTAATTAGCTGAATTCTTATAATTACATATTTTGAAAGCAAACATGGCAAACTCTGATCTGATGACTCCTACAGGAGCTGTCTGATCTGGGTGTACTCTGTCTGCAAAGGTGTGAAAAAGCGTCTTTATGAAGGAAAGGGTTAATGTTTTAAAAATCTTAATAAACACATCTTTATATTTTCTTGACTTTTCATTTTTTCTAGAAGAATGATTTCAAGTCAAACTAATGATTTTGCCATAAATTTTCAAAATATACAGAGAAGTAGAATGGAGTCACCATTAATAGGTATCAGTCACACTGCCCATATAAAATGTTATCATAAAATGAAAACATTTTTCCATGAAGCAATTATACATCTACTGCAAATTGATTTATAAAGAAAAATACAGCTTAGTTTCTATGTGAAAACAGCTTCGACTGATTGGAGAAAAACATAGACTTTTGTGAGGAAAATTCAAGTCTGATTTCACAGTGAGTTTAGCTTACCTAGTCCGTTCATTTCTATATCTTTTTCTGAAATATACATATATAACACACACATATGTACTAAAGGGATAAAACGTCATTAAACTCCCTTACAAAGTACGTTCTCAATCTTCTTCATTTATTTCTGGTGAATGCCTTTAAATATGTATACTTACTGGGGTGACTAAATAGTGAATGATTCATGTTCTAGCGTAAAAAAGGTCCATGTGGCATGAATCATTCTTGAAACATCCAAAAGTTTGAGTATGAGAGCCATACTAGTTGTGAGAGCTTAACACTTTTTGGGACAATGTAAGATAGATAGCCAAAGTTAAAATGTTGATATGCATTACATTTATGGTCTTTAATCAGACTGTGGCTCATGTGAGGGAAGTTTGATGGGGCTTACTATAGATGTGCTGAAATATGGGTATAAAGGATTGATGTTATTGTACAAGAAACAATTCTCCCAGATAGCAGAGACAACATCTCAACTAAAAACAGATTAATACCTAAATTTGACATTATGTCCGACTTCATTGCAAGGTTATGGACAAGATTACTGTCAGCCAGTGCCTTGATACTCTTTCACCAACCAACCCAATTCTACAGACTATTCACATTTAATGTTGACAATACCAACAAAAAACTGTTATTACCAAAGAATCATATTAATAAAAATTCTTGATAATACATGTATATAGTTTTAAAGTTTAAACACATGCACAGGGAAATATCATTTTTAAAAAATATATAATTTGCATGAAGCTAATCTACTTATCAGAGGTCCACATAAGATGTGTAAATCTTAACATTTTCAAGAATAGCTCCTTTATTACTCCACCAAACCCTATCCTGTGACCACTCTTTAGAATCATCTCTTCAAGACACAGAATACGGTTTGGTGGAGAAATGATGATTTTAGTATTTGAGTATGCACCTTTATCTGTAGCTCTGACTTGTACAAAATCAACGAAAAAATTGAATGTTTCCACTAAAAGCACTATAATTGGTTAGGTACATATATTTACTATAACTGAAACAACCATGAAAATACGAAAAATCATTAAACATCGATTATCTAAACATGTGTATCACTAAAGTCAAACTACTCTTGAACTATCAAAGAATACTCGTACCTCCACATCACAAATATAAAGAAAAGATTTTTGATGTGACCATACAATAGAAAATGACAGTCTTCCAGACTGATGATTGCTTAAAGCAGGAGAAAAGTAATACAAAAAGTTTCAAAATAGCATTTACACTGCATACCCCTTTACTTTAGATATGCCTTCTAACACATTTGAAAACACAGTAAACCCTGATCAGATGGCTCTTACAGCAACAGTCTGCTCAAGGTCAGTGCTCTGTATGCTTACAGAATAATAAAGATCTGATGCTACAGTTTCTATCAGAGCCAAAACTTCCTGTGCCCATATACCATTAAACAAATTATCCAATATTTATAAGTAAGTATTCATGATGTTTTTATTTCTTACATGAACATTCACAAAGTAAAGGGTTAACCTTTTATTCCATAAATATTCATGCAAGACATAATGACATCATGAATATTAATTAACAGTATTTTTATAATGGCACTATGAACAAGCAATTCTTTTGTTATCAAAACAAACTGTAGAACCAGATCTATATCCTTTCATAAGCAACCAGAGCAAACTATGATTAGGTGGCTCCTACAGGAGCTGTCTGATCTGGGTCTACTCAGTGTTTGCAAAGGCTATGGATCAAAGGGTTAAGCAGTAGCCTCAGGTATAGTCACCAAGTTGATATTTCATTATTTAAATATTTTACAGTGAAATAGGCAAAACTTATTTGTTGTCCCATGGAATCTCCCATACTTTATGCTACATGAAAATCATAATTCATTTGCAATAGTCTGGATCAAGATCAGTTACCAAGTAACTCAGTGTCTCATCAGGATCTACTTTGTTATACACCTATCACTATTTATAAAGAAATGGAGAAAATACCTCAAGTTTGAAACTGATGTGACAGCATTTTCTGAGAGAGAAAAGTTGCTAAGCAGGCTCAAAGTTGTGTACACCAATATACATGTATTATTTATCTATCAACATTAGACAGCTCCTTTATTTCTCCACCAAACCCTATACTGTGACCACTAGTCTCTTTAGAATTCCCTGACGAGATGATTCTAAGGAGCGGCCACAGTATAGGATGGAGAAATGATGATTTTAGTATTTGGGTTTACATGTTTATCTGTAGCTCTGCTCAAGATGATAAAAGGTTTTTAAACAAGACACTATCAATGTCTTTAACCCTTTCCTCCACAGGCTATTTTTAGACCAAACTTCTTTGAACAAATCTACCCAAAAGGAGAATTTACTAGAGAAAAGTAAAATTTTAGAATTTTGTAGTTTGAAACCATTGTGATAGAGCATTTGCTCCTCTAGGAGCAAGTGCTCTATTTATCATAATGATTTCAAGAATTGGTTATTACAGAGGCATAGAAAGGCATATTTATGGAGGAAAGGGTTAACCTATATTTTCAGGTAGAAACAGGATGAACTGCGACAAGATAAGGTGGTTGTTGACAAAGAGTTTGATTGACAAAGGGCTACATCAAAACTTTGAACAAATTCATCATTAAGCATGCCATACTGTTCATGTGTAACATTCTTTTTGATTTGGTAATATCAGGCAAGCAAAATGTGCAATGACAACACAATGCAAACAAAACATGCACAAAGACACAGTACCAACTACCTGACAATGCTATAATGTTAACACATAAGTTTGAAAGTGTTATGTATGTGAGGAGATCAATTTGCCCATGCACCTTGTAGTCAGTCACTGTGAGATTAAGTAATCACAACACAAACAGGGAATTTACAAATAATAGTAAGAAATACATTATCAAGGACCCATCCCACACAAAAACTTCATCAATATTTCTATAAGTCTTTAGATCTTTTAATTTCAAGTCTTAGGAAATGTCTGTTAAAACCCTGGCCTACTTCCATGCATAACAAGCAATCAAAGCATTTTTTTTAATCTTGTGGGAGAAAAACATTGTTATATATTTATTAAAAGCCAATTCTGTCTTGATAAATGTGTGTTAACCCTCTGCTTGATAAGGATGCATATTTACCCATCAGATCATTCAGCGCATAAGCTGTCAGATCAGGCTTGTTTGTTCATAGATAATTCTACAGATTCTACAATTTCTGACATAGCCAAAATTCCGGTGCTAAAAAGCCATTAATCAAAACTAATTACGGTAAGTTAAAATAAAATTTCATACAGTAATTATTCCTTACATGAATTTTCATTCAGTAATGGAATAAAGCAGTTCATGAGATAGTCAAATAAAATAAGATCTGGGCCGAATGAGGTTGTCATTCCATAAGGATGCCACATGTAGCTGCCAATGCTGCCTCATTGGTGTGACAAATGAAACTTAGTAAGATCACTAAAATGTGCCAATATCCATTAGTTAATAGAAATTTACCAGATTGCAGTCCTTCTGATAGGACTAGTTTTAACTGCTTGAATTCTAACAGTAACTTTGTTATAACCTACACAAACATCTTAGAACCAGATGAGATGACTATGAGATGAGATGACTATGAGATGAGATGAGATGATACTGCGGATGTATGATTGAATTGAAATGGAGAACAGATTAATCGAAGTAGATGATTGCATTTATGGCCAAGGTCTATGTATTTGCACACCCAACTAGAGTGACAGAAGTATTTAGTTTTCATGAAAGAAACAGACAAGCTGTAACCATATTTTAGGTGAATGACTCAAATCTTTTATGTTTACAAGACCATCTGTAAATCTACAACATCAAATGGTTGGACTTGTAGATAAAGGGGTGAATTTCAAATACTAAAACAGACATTTCTCCACCAAACCCAATGTAGTGATCACTCTTTAGAATTCTAAAGAGTGATAACAACAGATGGTTTGTTGGAGTGGTCACAACAAAGAGTTTGGTGCAGGGGTTGTTCTTCAAACAGATCTTAAATTGACTCATTTTATATACAGTAAAACCCATCTTAAGTGGCCATTCATTTATTGAGTCTTAAAAACCAGGTGATTGCTTAATGAATGGCAAAAGTAATGCAGAAAGCTCCTATAGGACCTATACTATATTTTGACTTGTATTAAATTACCATCTGCCTTACAGACCCATTATTAGATCTCTTTTTGATAGCCGCTAAAGACATGTTCTAATAACAACTACAAACAATGCACATTTAATGATAATGGATCAAATGTGAATTACAACAAAGGTGAATGGGATGGACATATAAACTGTCAAAGGAACACATAATTATTTTCTTAAAGTTTAAATAGAGCAGAATTCTCTTGGTTAATTGTTGGGCAGAGTGTGTCTAACAGTGTGTCTAGCGAACATATACACCTGTGAGAAAGTGAACACTGGATCTTGGCTCTCAGTTTTACCATTGTCTTCTTTATCAGCAGTCTTACCTGTCATCTTTGTAATAGTCATTATACTGGCCCCTTGAGTCTCGGTCGAAGTCTTCATTTCCTCGTACGGGTGCATTATCTGTGAAACAATATCAAGTAATTGGCATGTTTAGGATTATAAACCAGAACTATCACTAAAGGTGGTGGAATACCCCCGCTCAGCTGCCTTAATCGAAAATTGTGCCACGGATAGACAGAAAGGCAGACCACAGACAGACCAACAAACTCCTATATACCCCCTCTCAAACTTCGTTTGTGGGGGTATAAAAATTAAATAGACCTATAATTCCATTCTTACAGAGTAAAAATGTTTAGTGTTTTACCTAACATCTAAAATGATATTAAATGTTTAACCAAAACAATAATTATATGGGAACAGATCAGTTCGGTCCAGTAGGAATAATCTGATTAGTGACTGCCCTGTTTGCTTATGGAAAATTTGATTCTACAGTTTATGCCCAGGTAAAAAAATCCTGTGTCCACGTATCATTATAAAAATTCAGCTGATAACTATTCATAATGTCATAACTTCTGTCATAAATACTAGTATTCATCATATAAAGGGTTAACCCTTTCTTCCATAGGCTATTTTTAGATCCAACCTCTTTCAAATGAATCTACCGAAAAGGAGCATTAACTAGAGAAAAGGAAAATTTGAGAATTTTGTAGTTAGAAACCATTGTGATCAATAGAGCATTTACTCCTAGAGGAGCAAATGCTCTATTTATCACAATGGTTTCAAGAAGTGATTATTGCAGAGGCATAGAAAGGCGTATTTATTGAGGAAAGGGTTAAGACAGATGGCAGCTTAACCCTTTCCTTCATATAAGCACCTTTTTCATGCCTTTGCAAACAGAGTAGACCCAGATCATATGGCTCCTATAAGAGCCCTCTGATCAGGGCCTGCTCTCTTTGCTGATGAAATATGTAGATCTGACTTTCTGCCTACCTGTGTACCAAAAATCATGTACACATATGCCATTATAAAGTTCAGCCAATAAGTATTCATGGGGTCATTATTTCTTACATGAATATTCAACAGGTAAAAGATTAAACAGGCTTTGTCGATACAGAAGCATCAATGTTAGTTACTTCTTTCTAGTAAATGTGCATTTAACCCTTTCCCTCATATAGAATTTGATAGATCTGTTTCTTTACTTTCTAAAATGGCTACAATGTTCAATCTTCTATATTTCATTTGTACTATTTTGGCCATGAATATTCAGTAGGTATTGACATTCGTTATAAACATAGAACAGGGAAAGGGTTAATATGAACCTCATAGAGATGATTCTAAAGAGTGTTCACACCATGGGGTTTAGTGGAGAAACAAAGGAGATATTCTTAAAAAATATTTTAACCCTTTCCTCCATATAAACCCTTTTTCACGTGTTTGCAAACGAGAGTAGATCCAGATCAGATGACTCCTGTTGGGGCAGTTTGAGCAGGGTTTCCTCTGCTTGGTTATGGAATTATCGTACCGTTTCTACCAGTACCAATCATGTATACATATGCCATTATAAAACTTTATTCATGATGTCATTATTTCTTTCATGACTTTTCAACAAGGAATGGGTAACAGGTGGTAGCTTAATGCAGGTCAAAAGTAATGCAGAAAGCTCTTATAGCAACTACCGGTACCTGCTTTTATTGGGCACATTTTTTATGGATGTTTAACCCATTCCCTCACAGGCTAATTTTAGATCCAATGAACCTCTTTGAATAAATCTACCAAAAAGGAGCATTAATTAGAGAAAAGGATTTTTTTTTAGAATTTTGTAGTTTTGAAACCATTGTGATAAATAGAGCTTTTGCTCCTTAGGGCAAATGCTCTATTTATCACAATGGTTTCAAAAAGTGACTTTTACAGAGGCATAGAAGGACGTATTTATGGAGGAAAGGATTAAGACAGGTTTTACTGTACATAACTCTTTGCATGCTAGGTCAATGTTGTCTGCTACAACTCTCAAGGTTATTTTTGTTTCCGTTCTCCTAATAATGTCAGTGTAAAAAATCTGAATCCTGACAAGATGCTGAATGACTCAGTATCTAACCTAGATCCAACCTGCTTGTATAGATTATCAAGAATTTGTCAATAGCAATCAAAGAGTTTTGATCACTGAGTATTGTCTGTACCCCTGTATCTCGATTTCGGTGTTTCCTCAACATCACGACGCCGGCGGTGGATGAAGTAGATTAAAACAACAATTACAATGAAAACGACGCCAGATACCAACATCCCAATAAACCACCCATAATTTGCAGCTATGGCTCTGGCAGCAGCTGAAATGCAAAATGAGCATAAATTAGCCAAAATCTAGAAGCAAAAGCAGACAGAGAAAGCAATAGCAATTTATGAATAGGAACAGTAAATCCTCTTTATAGTGGCCTTCAAGAGCAAGATGGACTGCAGCATTGAATTTTTAGATGAATTTCCTCCTTCATAACACTATTTTCTGGATTAACCAATTACCTCATAGGCTATTTTTAGACCCAACCTCTTAGTATAAATCTACTGAAAAGGTGAATTTACTAGATATAAGGACAATTTTAGAATCGTGTAGTTTTGAAATCATTGTGATAAATAGAGCATTTACTCTTGTTGAGTAAATGCTCTATTTATTACAATGGTTTTCAAAAAGTGACTTTTACAGAGGCATCAAAAGGCATCAATATGAGGGAATGGGATAGACTTAACAGATACATTTTTGGCTGTGACAGAAACTTCAAAATCAGATCTATATTATTCCAAAAGCAAAAAAGAGCAGAAACCAATCAGACAGTTCCTACAGGACCTGTCTGATCTGGGTCTACTCTGTTGGCAAAGGTACCAAAAAGTGTCTATTTGAAGGAAATGATTAATACATTCTTTATGCAATAAAAAATGACAGGCATTATTTGAAGAGACATGAAGTATACTACCATAGATGCCATGTGAGAGAGTAACTGTTGTAAAATGCATTAAAAAGAGTTCTTAATTCTTAACAAAGCAAGTATTTTCTGCAAAACAAATGTCTGCATAAATTCTCATTCATATCTTTTCAAACAAAATGATATTTAAAATATTTGGATTCTGATAATAAAGCATTTAACATGGACTCTTAATGTAAATAAAACACGTTTGCAAAGATCATCATGAATTACTTCCTGAAAAACAAAAAGTTACATTTGAAGAATAGGTTTTAGCCAATGTCTTCATAATACCTACCAAAGCCAACTGTTCCAACCACTTTGGTTTCACCAATTGCCCTGTTCATACCGTCGTAGGCAACAACACGGATCTCATAGTATGTGCCTTTCTCCAGCCCTGTAAGGGCCTTATAGTGTCTCAGTACTACATCAGCTGACTGCTGCCAGTCTGCTGAACCTGTAAGCAAATAAGATTAAACGTTTACCTGTTCTGTGTTTATTACAAATTTCAATAACTACTGAATATTAATGGACAAAAAATAAAGAATCCGATCTTTCAAATTCCTTTAGCAAACAGAGCAGATGCTAGACAGACCGCTTCTCTAGAAGCAATTTATATGAAGGAAAGGGTAAAAGGTCTGGTGACACGAGGCAATACAGCATTGAAATGATCTCTTTACTCTACACAGACCATTGCATACAGAGTAGACCCTGATTCCAGAGTTTTTGTTCAAGCCAGGTGACACGAGGCATTATAGTATGTAAATTTGTAAAATAACCCTTTACTCCATAGATACACCTTTTAATATATTTGCTAAAAGTATAGGCCCAGATCAGATGGGTTCTGTAGGAACAGCTATTTGCTTATGGAATTATATAGATGTTTCTACCATTTTTATAGGGTTAAAAGTTATATTGTTTTTATACCATTATAATATTAAGCTAATATATAATATATATGCAATAGATTATTTCATAGAAGATTATTAACCCATTCCGGCATATTGAAACCTTTTACACCTCTGTAATAGTCATTTTTTGAAACTGCGGCGATAAATATCGCAATGGTTTCAAAGCAACACAATTCTAAAATTTTCTTTTTCTCTAGTAAAAAATCTTTTTTGTAGATTTAATCAAAGAGGTTGGATATAAAAAATAGTATATGTGAGAATGGGTTAACCTTTGAAATGTTGATTTCTAAAGTGGAATGGTTCATCATTGTTAAACAGCCATGCCAATACAAAGATTAAACTCTGCTAGAGGATTTTAATAACAAGAGCTGTCCGCAGACAGCGTGCTCCACTTTCTTTAGTGCTGAATAGTGTAGTGGAAGTCGAAGTCAGAAAGGGGAGATAACTATAGCAAAATTAATTTTAGGGTTACCTGCCCTCGTGATATGGGTTCCCCTTGTACTAGTTACCATGTATACCAAAGTTGAACCAAATATCTTGGACAGTTTCTGAGACATAGACCTGAACATAAAACTTAACCAACAATGAAAAATCTAAGTCGAAAAAGGAGCATTACTATGGCAAAATTAATTTTAGGGTTACCTACCCTTGTGAAATGGGTTCCCCTTGTAATAGTAAACATATATACCAAATATGAACCAAATATCTTGGATGGTTTCTGAAAAAAGGGACCTTAACAAAAAGGTTAACCAACGCCGAACCGACGAGAGGGTCATGACATAGCTCCACTTTTTGAAAAAGTGGAGCTAAAAAACAAAGTGCCTAATCGGGAAGAATGGCCATCTGACCATGGTCAGTGTTGTTTGCTTATAAATATCATAGCTTTGATTCTATGGTTTCTGCTACAGAAAAGATTTCCAGTGTTCATATGCCATTATAAAAAATTATTTAATTAATAGTCTTGATGTCATTTTTTTTACATGAATATTCATCAGATAAATGGTTAATATATCTTACCCTCTCTCCTGTACTCCACGTAGTGTACAACATGGGCCCCAAAGTTAGCCCCTGGTACCCATGTGACATTGATGAAAGTCTCCCCAACTTCTCCAATCTTAAACTCGGGAGCACCAAGAACTGAAAAGTTGGAAATTATATCAAAGGGTTATATCTAAAACTTTTCACATCCATTAATAATCCAAAATTAATGTTCACCTAGATAGATTGTCACAGCTCTGTTCAGTTGTAAAAAGTAATTCACTCAACACAAGAAGCTATTACACTTGACCCTTTTCCAGTTCTATGTTTATTGCAAAATTCGATACCTACAAAATATTCATGGACAAAAAACGTTATACTGAAATATGGAAGGTGGAACATTGTAACCATTTAGAAAGTAAAGAAACATATCTTTCAAATTCCATTAGCAAACAGAGCAGACCCTGATCAGACGATTCCCATAGGAGCCGTCTGATCTGGGTCTACTTTGTTTGAAAATGTGTGAAAGGGTTAAACCATGGCTCTGGTCTTACAGCCAGGACACAAACATCAGTATACTATGTGCATATATGCAGAATCCAATGTTTAACCTAGAAGTATACAACCTTCTTCTTGAAGGTAGGGTCCAGGATCTTGCACGACATGTCGTCTTCAATGTTTAGTGAATATCTTTATTCTATTTCTTAATCAACTTATGCATGATAAAGTTATAAAGAAATAAAAAAAAATTAAAATCGAAAACATACATATGCCAATTTTTTGCCCCCAATCACAACATTTGCATTTAAACAAATAGCCAGTTATACAATATTGGAAGACTGCATACAAAATTTTACTTAATCTCCATTTTTGTTAGCCCATTAATTCCCATATTAATTGAGGTAAACTCAACCATTTTTTCATGTTGAGGGGTAAAGCAAATAAACTGTTTGCTGGTATATACCACTTACATCAATGGGTTTAACCCTTCGCTTGCTATTAACGTCAATATACGTACCTGTAAATAGTGAAGACCCAGATGAGACAGCTCCTGCAGGAGCTGTCTCATCAGGGTCTGCACTATTTACAAGTTGATTGTGCAACCAGTGCACTCCACAGCAGTGATTGCACAGCGAAATATGTGTACACAGTGAAGATATATGTAATTATATAGCAGGGCATCGGTAAAGAAGGAGAAATGTATTTAAAAATTCAGCAAGCGAAGGGTTAAGAGTCACCTGATCAGGGTCTACTGTTTGCATATGCCCTTTTTAAGGGACACTGGGCACTGATGATTAATTATCTTGTCACTTGATAGTTTTCCAGGGTAATATCCGTAAAATCTCACCTGATTTCATAGTTGTTGCCACTTGAATGTATGTGCCCTCTCCACGCCCATACCTAGTACGAGCATAAATATGCACTCGGTACATTCTGTTTGGTAACAAACCACTCAGGACTGCAAAGGTGGCTGTGGGATCATATATCTGCTCATCACGATCATGGAATGCTCCAAGTTGAAGCCCATTTACTACAAAATTGCAATGGATAGTAATGGATAGTAGATAAAAACTCTATACAATGGCCATTATTAACCCTTTCCTGTATAGGCTATTTTGAAAAAACCTCTTTGTTCAAGGTTTCAAAACCTCTTTGAAAAAATCTACCGAAAAGGGGCATTTACTACTAAAAGGGAAAATTTTAGATTTGTGTAGTGTTGAAACCATTGTGATAAATAGAGCATTTGCTCCTATGGAGCAAATGCTCTATTTATCACAATGGTTTCACAAAGTGACTTTTACAGAGGTGCCAAAAGGCATCTATATGCGGGAATGGGTTAAAAAAGTCACTAATTCTGGGTATTTAAAACCGTGGGAAGCTAAACCCTTTACATAATGAATATTTATATATGAAATAATTACATTATTAGCTAAATTTTAACAATGGCATAAACAAGATATTTTGGTCATGGCAGAACATCTAGAATCAGAATCAAAATCATATAATTCCATAAGCAAACAAAGCAGACCCAGTTATGTCAACTGATCTGTGTTTGCAAAGGCATCTCTATCAGGTAAAGTGTTAATGCAGGATGAATGTTGTGTGTAACTACACTCATTCAGAGTGGGCCCTGTAATCAAGGGCAGATAACTCTAGACAGTGATCCGATTCAACCCAAATGCTATAGGCATCTTCCTCTGATGATACTAAGCATATGCCTTTAATATGAAACCAATAAAAGTACTGTTTGAGTTATCACGTCACATCAAAATTGTTGACGGACGAACAAACAGACAGAAACTGTGATTCCTATAGGGTTCCTGCATTTTTCAATGCAGGGCCCTAAAAAGCTCCAAGAGCTCCATTCTGATATACACAAGCTTTCATTCTGCATGCAGCAGCCACCTGCTGTAAACTCTTTTAAATTATATAAACATGTATTTATGCATTTGCAAACAGAAAAGACTCGGATCAGACAGCTCCTGAAGAAGCTGTCAAATAAGCATCTGCTCTGTTTATGAAATCATATAGATCTGATTTTACAGTATCTACCAAGGTAAAAAATTACCTTGTTCAAAATGCAATGATAACAAGATGTGTTTGTGAAACACTATGCCCCAGCCCAATTTGACCTTTGACCCTGAAGGATGACCTTGACCTTGACATGTCACCCCTCAAAATGTGCAGCTACATGAGATACACATGCATGCCAAATATCAAGTCTCTATGTTAAAGTCGGTAATTTGACATATATTTGACCTCTGACCTTGAATGATCATGTGACCTTGACATGTCATCTCAAAATGTGCAGCTTTATGGGATACACATGCATGCTAAATTTAAAAGTTATGACCAATGTTAAAGTTGGTGACAAACAGACAGACAGAGCAAAAACAATATCCCCCCCCCCCCTCCCTCCAGATCTGACCGGGGCGCATAAAAATACAGCCAATTATTATTCATGATGTCATTACACGTATTTAACACATGAAATATTTGTCAGATATAGGGTAAAAGACTAATTAAGGTTCTATTTATGTAATAATCTGAATACAATATATGGCAACACACAGAATGTCTTTAACTCATTCCCTCATAGGCTATTTTAAACCCAACCTCTTTTAATAAATCTACAGAAACGGAACATTTACAAAAAAAAAGAATATGTTAGAATTGTGTAATATTGAAATCATTGTGATAAATAGAGCATTTGCTCACAATGGTTTCTAAATGTGACTTTTACAGAGGCGCCAAAATGCGTCACTAGGAGAGAATGGGTTAATAGAGAATAAATGTCTCTTTACTATAAACTTACCAAACTGGTAACCAATGTCATATCCAGTCAGTATACCATTGCGATCTTCAGGGGCAGGTAATCTCCACACTAATGTGAAGGAGTTACTGCTCCTAACACGGGCTTCAAAGTTCTGTACTGGGCCTGGGACTGAAAGATATTGAGTAACAATATCATACCTGCTGCATAACATGTCAGCATTGCACCACAATGACTAATATTAATATAATTTAAACTAGAACTACCACTAAAGGTGATGAATACCCCCACTAGCACATTTGACACAGAGATGGGGGTTATAGAAATAAAGCTCCCGACCGATAAATTTTCATTTGTTAAATTACAAAAAGGGAGAACATTCATTGATGCACAAAGAGACAAATGAAAACCTTTATCGCAGGTGCAGAACTTCAGATGGTGTTCAACAGTACTCAAATTCAATGAAGCGTAATGAAATTCAAACCTGATCTGTAACTCATTATAATAAAGCAACATACTAAATATCACTACAATATCTGCTACAGTTTAGAACCTGAATCTCCGGAAATTTTCTAAGTATTTAGAAGTAAGTACAGTACTGTATTTCTGTGAAAATCAATGAAGCGTTACAAAATTCAAACTTGATCTGTAACTCATTATAATAAAGCCACATACCAAATATCATTTTAATATATGTAAAGGTTTAGAATAAAACTCCGGAAAACCTGAATTTCTGGAAAATTTCTAAGTAAAATCACAAAAAACCATGACAGACAGATGGTGATGATGTGATCCATTATGTTACAGAGCAACAGGTTCGTACTCAAATACAGAAATCATCACGAGGGCTTGGTGCAAAACTATTCTAACTCCTTCACAAAAGTGAAGGAGTTAGAATAGTTTTGCACCAAGCCCTCGATCATTTCTCCATCAAACCCTATGTTAATTACAATTCTAAAGAGTTGCCACAACATAGGGTTTGGTGGAGAAATAAAGAAGTTATTCTTGAAAATATTTTAACTTATGCACCTTATCTGGACTTCTGATTTTATAAGCGGTATAAGAGTTAAAGTGATTTTAGTGAATTACATGAAATACACTGCAGTGTAACTAATAAAATCAAGTGTCACTGGAGTCTTAGGGTTAGAAAGATACCAATCTGTAACCCTTACCTAAGACATATTTATGAAATTAATAATGACATGAGTATTATTTAAGGGGTTTTATACTGAAATATGAACACAGAAATTTTCAGCCATGCCAGAAACTGCAGAATAAGATCAGTATAATTCCAAAAGCAAACATAGCAGACCCAGATCAGATAGCTTCTACAAGTACAAGTGCTGTCTGTTCTGGGTCTACCCTGTTTGCAAAGGCATCTCTATCAAGCTATAATTATAGGCCAGTGACAGCTTTTACTTGGTGTTAACCCTTCGCTTGCTGAATTTTAAAATACATTTCTCCTTCTTTACCCATGCCCTGTTGTATAATTACATATATCTTCACTGTGTATAAGTATTTTGCTGTGAAATCACTGCCGTGGAGTGCACTGGTTGCACAATCAACTTGTAAATAGTGCAGACCCTAATGAGACAGCTCCTGCAGCAGCTATCTCATCTGGGTCTTCACTATTTACAGGTAGCTATATTGAACGTGAATACCAAGCGAAGGGTTAAAACAGTTGAAGGACTTCAATTCACATCATACCTCCTTCAAATGTATTGAATCCGACCACATCACTAGGTTGCCCAACATAGAAGTTGTTCATAACGCAGATCTGCATTTCCATCCTGGAGTATGGTGACAAGTTTTGCAGCTGGTATACGGCATTGAGGCTAGCACCAGGAGGGATAGTGGGTGGGAGAATTTGGTGTACATACACATCCACCTCTCGGAATGTACTCAACTTCTGATTAGCCTGCCAGTATTGGACCTGAAGTAGAGCAGTACAGTACAACATCTCTAAAGCTGTCACTTTTTATGAATGAGAATATGTATTTATAGGAGCAGGTGACAACAGTCTTAACCCTTTACTCCATGAATTTTATGTAAGAAATAATGACATCATGAATATTAATTAAATTAATTGTTATAATATCATATGGACACAGGAAAATTAATGTTGCCTATGGCAGAAATTGAATATTCATAACTACGTTATGGTATAAGCAAACAGAGCAGACCCTGTTCATATGGCTCCTATATGAGTCATTTGATCTGGGTCTACTCTGTTTGCAAAGGCGTAGAAAGGCATATTCATGGAGGAAGGGTTATAATCTTACTTTTGATGCCTGTGTAGGAGCCATCTGATCAAGGTCTGCTCAGTTTGAAGAACTTTATTTCGTATACAGTAGAACCTGCCTTAAGCAGCCATTCATTAATTGAATAGGAGCTTTCTGCATTACTTTTGAAAAGCATCAAGCTACCATCTGCCTTGCAGACCCATTATTAAACCTCATTTGATGGCTCCTTAAAATAGGTTCTATTGTACAATGTATTAAGCTTCGGGCCCATAAGCATACATGTACATAAATAAGCAAATACATTTATACATGTATCATGTTATTGACGTGCAAGTACTACTACATATTGCCAACATCTATAATTAAAGGTATTTATATGGGACCACTATGATCACATGCATTGCTTATCATATATAGTAGATATAATTCTATAATTTCTGCAATGGCCAAATCCTAATATGCCAACCTAAAAATTCAACTGATAAATATTCAGTATCATTTCAATACATATATTTCATAATTTCTTACATGAACATTCATCAAATAGAGGTTTAAAGATCCAGAATTGGACTTCCTTTATTAAATGAACTCGAAGAGAAGATTTAACCATTTCTCTGTAAAAAATGCAATGATCTCATGGATATTTATTAGCTGATTTTTTATAATGGCATAACATTATGATCACAGTATGTTTTGGTATTGAAAAAAGCTGTAGTGAGTTCTACTATAAATTCACAAGCAAACAGAACAGATCCTGATCAGACAGTTCCTACTAGAGCCATCTGATCTGGATCTACTCTGCTTACAAAGGTGGGATCAACATTTAACCATTTCCCTGCAAAACATTTATTCAAGATTTCTTCACCTCATGAATATCCATGGACAGAATCAATAAAATGTAACATGGAAAATGGAATCCTTTCATAGTTGTGGAAACTGCATAATCAGTTCTATAAATTCCCATAGGTAAACAGAAAAGACCTTGATCAAGTGGCTCCTACAGGAGCCATCTGACCTGAGTCTACTCTGTTTGCAAATGCGTGAAAAGAAGGAAAGGGCTAATCACAACATATAATTTAAAATTTTGCATAATATCAAATTTGGCACAAATTGTAAGAATGA
Organism: Azorinus chamasolen; assembly: GCA_963576725.1. Classification (NCBI taxonomy): domain Eukaryota; kingdom Metazoa; phylum Mollusca; class Bivalvia; order Cardiida; family Solecurtidae; genus Azorinus; species Azorinus chamasolen. Next base: position 56,058,629 of record OY755244.1, read on the forward strand.
GAACAAACATTAATTTATCTCTTTGAATGCTAAATAATTATTATAGATCCGCTTACACTGTCATCTGATAATACTCTTAACTGTTTGCATAATTTATCACAGATTTGCCAATAACATTTCAAAGAACGATAATTTTCATGGGTCAAAATGCCCCAGTCAATGACTGACATTTCAAACTTTCTATGGAAATCCATGAATGATTTGAACTTAAATAAGTACATTTATTTGAAAACCATAGCTTTCTGATACAAACTTCACATGCTTCCCTCAATTCCCACTCCTCTTAAGATAATCTGGGTCCATTCTTATAAAACTTTTTAGTTGAGTCTGAGTTCGTTCTCAAGCTTTTAATTGGTCAGATTTGAGTTCTAAAGCTGTTGAGAAAAACTTGAGAACGAACCCAGACTCAACTAAAAGTTTTATAAGCATGGATTCAGATTTGTTTTTAGTGTTGCTTTACATTGTTCATCCACCTACCTTGAAGCCTTTGAATTCACCCTGAATGCTGTTCATCGCCCCATCCTCTGTGAGCCAATTAGACTGCCATGTCCAGGAGACATTTGCCGTTGAAGCAGCAACATTTGATACACCAACATTGTTTACCCGCACTTTGGGAACTGAAAGTAAACACCATCATCAACATTTAGTTAACTGAGCACAAATTTTCCTCTTCTTACTTTTCAAAATGCACAGTACGTAGAACCCCTCTAATGCGACCACTTGATGAATACGCATGGCTGTCTTTATAAGCAGTTGGTTGCTCAATGCAGGACAAAAGTATTACATGCAGAAAGCTCCTATAGGTGCTTTCTGCATTACTTTTGTCCTGCATTAAGCAACCACTGCATCTAACACCCAGAATTATACCTCTTTTAGGTAGTCACATTAGCAGGGTTTTACTGTAATATTCAATTTCTCTACAAAAATGCAAGCCAAGTGCCATTCAGATTGAATCCTGATTAGACACTCATGTAACCCTTTCCTCCATAAATACGCCTTTCTACGCCTTTGCAAACAGAGTAGACCCAGATCAGACGGCTCCTGTAGGAGCCGCCTGATCAGGGTCTGCTCTGTTTGCTTATGATATAATATAGATCTTATTCTACAGTTTCTGCCATTGCTAAAACTTCAGGTGTCCCTGTGTTATTATAACAAATTAATCTAATTAATATTCATGACATCATTATTTCTTACATAAATATTCATGGAGTAAAGGGTCAATTGACTGTATCAAGATTAGAATCCACAATATTTAATATTGTCACGAAGCCTTCAGCCTGAATAAGTCAGTAGGAAACATTTCAAATTTGAGATTTTTCTTGCATTTCTTTCTAAACACATGATAAGAATGTCAAAGAGTCAGAATCCAAGGACCTCCGCTATAGATCACAATAATCCAAGGACCTCCGCTATAGATCACAATAATCCAAGGACCTCCGCTATAGATCACAATAATCCAAGGACCTCCGCTATAGATCACAATAATCCAAGGACCTCCGCTATAGATCACAATAATCCAAGGACCTCCGCTATAGATCACAATAATCCAAGGACCTCCGCTATAGATCACAATAATCCAAGGACCTCCGCTATAGATCACAATAATCCAAGGACCTCCGCTATAGATCACAATAATCACTGAATAGAAATAACAAATGAATCCAAGGACCTCCGCTATAGATCACAATAATCACCGAATAGAAATAACAAATCATGATTGACATAAGAAAAAATTGCTGATCTCATCCTCGAAATATGATGTTTTACTAAAGATGTAAGTGACAGGAAGTTAATTGCATGAGTAACGTATTGGTTACCCTTCTCAAAATATTGAACTGTAAATTGTATATATAATGGGGGATCAGTCCAGTGAAATGTTTCACTTGTCAGTTTAGAAAACACATGTTGATAATTGTTTTAAGAATTACAGATTGTTTATGTAACAAAGCTTGAGAAGAGTGACAGAAGTTTGTCAATGATAGTTTTCCATGAGTGGTCATCTGGGATATTTGCCTTGTGTGACTTTCAAAAAGGAGCTGTCTGATCTGGGTCTACTTTGTTTGCAAAGGTGTGAAAAAGCGTTTATATGAGGGAAATGGGTTAAAAGAGGCACCCATATACTTACTATCTTCATATGAGTACAACGTTTTCTCAATAGGATCCTCTCTAGAGTCTCCAATGTTATTCTTTGCCTGAAGCTTCACCAAATATGGTGTGTACACTTTATTGGCCACAGCCATGGACACAGAATTGTTCCTCCAGTCATCAATGATAAATGTCTTTGTTTGTAATGTTGATCCACGCTCTTTAATGGTAAGTTGATACTTGAAACCTGGACCATTGTGTTCCAATGGATTCATTGGCTGTTAAAAGAAAAGTATTAAAGTCATTTAGTAAAATCCATACAGGATTAAACTTAACACTTTATTCCATTAATACACCTTTTAACACCTTTGCAACATAGTAAACCCAGATAGGACGGCCCCTGTAGGAGCTGTTTGATCAGGATCTGCTCTGTTTGCTTCTGGAATTACATGTATACAGATCTAATTCTACAGTTTCTGTCATGGCAAACATTTAAAACTTCACCTGATAAGTGTCATTATTTCTTACATGACTGTTCATGGAGTAGAGGGTTAAACAAGCAAAGTCACCAAAAGCAAGCTCAGTATTTAACTGAGTTAAAGATTTTTTGTAGAGAACCATTACTTAGCATGCAAACAGATAAATAAACAGCACAACAAACAATCTACTGTGTACGGTGATGTCTCGTTAATCCGGAAACGTTTGTTCCCGACGAAATTTCCGGATTAACGAATCACCGTCGTATGCTGCAAAATATCAACTTAATCATAAACATTGTATATGTATATGTACACATTTACTTTCGCATCAAGAAGTCTTTTCTTGTAACGTTCATGTGTGCATATGCCCGTAATAATCGCAAGTCATATCAAATTAATTGCCTTGTTTGTCGTTCTTCATGATTTTTGCGCCCTATCCATAAGTGTCAGTTCTCTCATTTGAGTATTACAATGTGGATTATCGAATTTGTAAAATCGACGTAGGTCTCCATGTTTGACATGACTGGTTTCCCGAATATTCCATCCGCGTACATGTACTTATAAGGCGGAAGTCGGGAACCAGCCTGCTCACGCGTGAGTTAGAATCTTAGGGAATTCCTAGTGGGAATCCCCAATTAATATAGCCTTGTAATTTCTGAATTAGCAAATCATTTAAGGTGATTAACAGTTTAACAATGGCGGCACAGTTTTAACTGAACAAGTTAATTGGGCGAGTGTTCATCTCATTAAGGAACATTAAAGAACATTAAAGAATATCAAACATCACTACCCACGTGCCATATGCAACGCTTTGATAAATAGCCGACACCGGTTTGCACACAGTCAGGGTTGTTTTACTTATGCCCGTGTTTGTAAACACAAGAATTTGCACCTCCGCGGTGCACTATTGTTAAGTGTCAGGGGTGGGCAATTAAGCCCCGGGGCTACGGACCCAGCCAGATTTACGAGTCACAAATACAGGAAAATACATAGATTGGTTACCGGAAATCTATGTCCGGTTCCAGAACGCGAATTTCCGGATGTGACAAGTCAATTTACTGCACAAAAAATCTGTTTCCCTCGACTTTCGTCCGGATCCCGAGTTTTCTGGATTAACGAATTCCGGATTAACGAGACATCACTGTATATCATCTGTGTGAATGACAACATTAATAAGGTTGCAGCATTTCTCTCCTTAATAGGTGGTAGCTTAATGCAGGTCAAAAGCACTTATAAGAGCTTTCTGAATTACTTTTTCCCTGCAACCAGTTCTATTGCAGACCATGTATGTAACTTACAATCCATTCCAGCACTAGAGAGTTCCTGCGGTTCCCGATGGCCCTGACATTCTTTGGATTAGTGTATGGCTGAGCTGGGTCTGTTCTGCAAACCTTCTGGGTATGGAAACTTGGTGCACTGGCTCCAACCTTGTTGGTGGCCAGCACACGGAATGTGTAGTTGGACCATGGCTGTAGCTCAATATTCACTGTGTTCTGGGTGTATTCAACAGTTTTTGCTGAGACCCACTGGTCTGCATTGAAGGAAGTGTTGTACTGAACAATGAAGTATTGCACAGGGGCATTGTTCTCTATGCCTTTGATCCACCGCAGATCTGCTGATGATTGGCGACATCTTTCAACAATCACGCCAGAAGGTGGGTCTGGACGATCTACAAAGAATAACATTTAAAACAGTGTACATGTAAATTCTCAATTATATGAATCTGGAAGTGAATCAATGCTGATCTCATAAACTGTTTGCAATTTACAAAGATCTGCACTGGAGAGCTCTTTTATATTTGTTTTCCTTCTTACTCCTGTGTAATTCAACAAAATTGAATATTTGGTATACATGTAGATTACTATTACTGATATAGGGCTGGATTCAGGTAATCAGTACTATTTACTCAGTCTTATAGTGCATATCAGACCAAATTTTAGTCATTGTCTACAACAAGGCAGTACATTACAAGCTTTTGATTGGTCAGATTTTAGTTCTCAAGCTTTTGATTGGTCAGATTTGAGCCATAGGCTCAAATCTGACCAATTAAAAACTTGAGAACGAACTCAGACTCAACTAAACATTTTATAAGCATGGACCCTGGATTTGTTGCTGCGAACTCGTTATAAAAGACTTAGGCAGCAAGGTGAATGATAAATTTGGAACAACTACAAAATGTGCAGACTTGTGACAAATTACCATGAATCTGAACTGCAGCTTGGTTTGTAAACGTAAAAGTTTCTACTGTGTGAAAATGTATTAGCAATAGTCTAACACTCTCATTGATGAAGAGTGTCTGGATTTCCAAAATTAAATTTTAAACTTAGACAACATAATAATGTTTGGCTGATAAGAATATGTAAGGCATGCTGTTATTGAAAATACAATCCAAACTCATTATGTTGAATTCCTATAGACTCAGTAAAATCTTTGACTAAATGAGAGTTTGTCTCAAAAAATCACTTGACATTGCATTCATTTCTACCTTATCCCTTTCCTCTATAAATACGCCTTTCTACGCTTCTCTAACAATCACTTCTTGAAACCATTGTGATAAATAGAGCATTTGCTCCATAGGAGCAAATGCTCTATTTACCACAATGGTTTCAATACTACACAATTCTAAACATTTCCTTTTCTCTAGTGAACGCTCCTTTTCGGTTGATTTTTTGGGTCTAAAAATAGCCACTGAGGTAATGGGTTAATTCTTGTGTAACATCCATCTCCTCTACCTTTCAAACACTAAATAACTGCAAAATATGTGGTCTGTTTCAAGTCTAAAACTGCATTTTCTTGAATTGGCATTTAGAAAACCAATGTCAGAGTTTAAAACAAGTTATTATTATTATTACAGTAAACCTCTCTATAACAGCCACTAAATTACATCAAGTATTTTGTGTTTTAGACAGGTGGTTCCTATAGGATAAGAGTTCTGTTTTATTTTCACCTTGCTTCAAGCAGCCACCTGCCCTATATACCAACTAATTATCACGATTTAGTGGTCGTTATGGAGAGGTTTTACTGTATTATTATACCACATTTATATAGCGCTCTTTTCACACAAGATATGTGCGTTCAAAAGCGCTGCACATGGATGAAATCCATGATGAAAAGTTGGCTCCTGATGAGATGTCAGGTTACTCGTTAAAAATGATCCATGAGCATGGACTTAGAGTATTCTTTATTATGCTACGTATATTTTCCCCCCAAAAAGGTTGTTTACTTTTCGTACCAAGAAACACAGAATATCTTACTCTCTCCATTGCTTTTAATTGCCTCAGTTTTGGTCCGATAGATTTTCTCTATGTCTGAACGATTTATAAGCTCTGTCAGACTGAATGTCACACCTTTTTCTTCTTGCGCAAAATCTGATTAATCATGTCATGTTTACCTTTAACAGTTAAGATAGCATATGCTCTATCCTCGTCCAGTCCATTACTGATGATGCAAGTATAGACTCCTGAGTCTCGCACAATTGTGCCAGATACAGTCAGCGAGTTATCCTGGAAGTTCTGGGACATTCTCTGTTCACTAGTTGACACCAGTTTACCATCTTTCTCCCAGGTTACTCGCATATTCCTAGTTTCATCAAAGTCAGTTGAACCCGAGCATATAAACTTTGCATTGAAACCAGCAATAACCTCCAAGTCAAGTGGTGCTTGTTCAATTCTTGTCTTTCCTGAAATAAATAGAAGACCGATTTGTATCAAGATTCTTGTCATAATGAAAATGGTATTGAATTGATTCTGTTTAAATGAATTTTGTGAACCTTTAGACTGAAAATGAGCAGAAATTAAGCTATGCCTTTAACCTGTTACTCCATAAATACACCTTTTTACATCTTTGCAAAAGATGGCTCTAGCATGAGCCACTATCAGGAATTCAGGATGTGCTCTGTTTACTTATGAATATAGAACTGATGTGTATATACGCCATTATAAAACATCACTAATTAATATGTCATTATTTTCTTAAATATTCATTAAATACAGGGTTGATAAACTGATGGTTGAACGGACAAAATGATCCATCAGTAAAACTGCAAAATGTGGATCATGCAGCACATTCTTTTTAAGTTGTATGTAATACAATCTTATATGTATTGAAATACAATCAATAACAAGTTTTATCAAAAAAGGAATATAGAGCTATCTTACTTCTTATCTGCATCTTGCAGGCAGATGAGGTGACGTCTTTGGCGTATATGTTACTGGCCTGACATTTATAGTCTCCTGCATCTGCCATCACAACATTCTAGGACAGCAAAAACAGGGCATCATAACTTTTCAATAACTAATTAACCATTTCCCTGTTCAATATTCACATCAAGAACTTATTAGCTGATATTTTCTTACAATGGCATTATGTTTATGACATATGGATGCCATATGAGATATGGATGTTTTGCTAATGGTAGAAACTGCAGAATCTACTACATGTTACAGTTAAACCTCTCTATAACGACCACTAAATTGTGTTAATTAGTTGGTATTTTGGGCAGGTGGTTGCTTAAAGCAAGGTGAAAGTAAAACAAAACGCTCCTATAGGAGAGTTCTGTTTTACTTTCACCTTGCTTTAAGCAGCCACCTGCCTTTAACACGAAATACTTGATGTAATTTAGTGGTCGTTATAGAGAGGGTATACTGTAATTTCATAAACAAACAGAGCAGACCCTGATCAAATGGCTTCTATAGTAGCTGTATCATTTGGGTCTACACAGTTTGCACAGGTGTGAAACAGTATTTATATGAGGCAAAGAGTTATGTTTTTGCATGCTAGCAGTGAATTCAATCATACATGTACATGTATATACAAATATCATGGTTTCAGATTATGCAATTTTTTCACACCAAGTTTGAACACAATATGTCTTTCCTTTAATACTATAAAAGTAATGGTAAGGGAATTTTTTTCTCTATTTATCGTAACAGTGACACTGACCTAATAAACCATAAAATGTAATCCCAAATTAGTCTCTGAGCAAGCTATCTGTACACCAAATTAAGTCAATACACCCCTCCTAACTTAACCCTTCGCTTGCTGAATTTTAAAACACATTTCTCCTTCTTTACCCATGCCCTGTTGTATAATTACATATATCTTCACTGTGTACAAGTATTTCACTGTGCAATCATTGCTGTGGAGTGCATTGGTTGCACAATCAATTTGTAAATAGTGCAGACCCTGATGAGACAGCTCCTGCAGGAGCTGTCTCATCTGGGACTTCACTATTTACATGTAGGTATATTGACGTGAACAGCAAGCAAAGGGTTAAGTTACTGTTCTGAATTTGTTTTTTACTTTCAGTTACAATGACATTGACTTTGACTCAAGACACATACCAAAATGCAATCCCAACCCTGGTCTCCATGCAATCTTTCTGTACATCAAGTTATTATAATTATTACCTGGAAACCATTCTACTATTTATAGTAACAGTGACCATGACCTAATACGTCCCAATTCATTTCCAACCTTCGTATCCATGTATGTAATCGATCTGTAAACCAAGTATGGTTACAATATGTCTTTCCTAACTGAAGCTATTGTGTGGAACCAATTTTTCTATCTTTAGTAACTTTGACCTTAGACCCAAAAGCATTGTCTCCATGTAAGCTATCTGTACAACAAATGCGATGACATTATGTCTTTCCTTACTAAATTTATTGCCAAGAAACTGTAATAGTCTGTTAATAAAACAACCATGTAATGGTATACCTGGATCAATAAATCACCATTTGGCCTGATCTTAAAGCGACCACCAGTAATCAGGCTTGTGTCTCTATACCAGGTGATGATAGGGTCGGGTTTACCCGTCACTGTGCAGGTAATGGTCACAGACTGACCTTCGGCCACCTTGATTTGTGGAGGAGGTGGCACAATAATGGTGGGCTTCTCGGCTGTAATAAATAATATTATTTTTCAGTTCTGATAATCATTTACTAACAACAACACCACATACAACTGTAAATGCTACTTTGCTCAAAGAATATTAATGAATATTTATTATCTGAATTTTTATGATGGCATATGTACACAGGATTGTTTTGGTACTGGTAGAAACTGTAGAGTCAGATCTATTATGATTTCATAAGCAAACAGAGTAGACCCTGATCAGACAGCTCCTGCAGAAATGATCTGATCTGGGTCTACTCTGTTCGAAAATGCAGTGGTTGGGAAAGGCATGCACCATTGAAATTAAAAATGTCCCATTGTTTTTGCTATCGTATGTGCCATTGTCACATTCTGTTTTATCGGCCCCAATTAGTACGAAATAGAAGGAGGATAGATCATCAAATATAACTGCTTGTTGTATTCCATCAGAAATAGCTGAGGTGTTCCAAGTGGATGAATCATTTAATCTGATCGGTAGACGCTCGATACCTTATCCCTCAGTAGATGCTCATTGTGAGTCAGTAAACCTTGCAAAGTGAGTGTGATGTCACAATTGTAAATGCTTATTAAAGATGGTATGCAGGTTTTCTCGTCATAAAATTGTCTGTGATACTGACTTGTATGGTTTTCTAAACCTAACCATTTACTCCATGAATATTAATGCCAGAAATGATGACATTATGAATATTAATTAGTTTTTTTGGTTTTTTTTAAAAAGCATATTAACAAAGGAAAATTTGCAAAGAAAAAATACATAACCAGATCTATATTATTCCATAGGCAAAACAGCACAGACCCTGATCAAGACAGTTCCTATAGGTATACAGTAAAACCCCTCTAAACCGGACATTAAATTTGGTATAAATATTGGTCTTGGAGACAGGTGGCAGCTTCATGCAGGGTGAAAGTCATGCAGAAAGCTCCTAGAGGAGCTTTCTGCATGACTTTCACCCTGTATGAAGCAGCCACCTGCCTAAAAGTATCTCAAATCTTCTCTAATAGAATTCCGGTTTAGAGGGGTTCTACTGTATATGATAGTCACACTTACCCAGGACATTGAGGAAGAAGTCAGCAAAGACATAGCTGTGTTTGTTGGTGGCATTACACTGTATCACCATGTAATCCTCCAGTGTCAGATCAATAATTGTAAGGTTGTTTGAGTTTGGTGTGAATACTCGACGCTGCTTGTCAATTCTTGGATCTGTAACACCTGTCACATAGGAAAGATTAAAATGTGAAAACCTTACCCTGGTATATAGAATTTCTTTTGTACATAATGCTGTCAGTGTTTCCACCAATATGTTGAGTTATAAACTAAAGCATTGGCCATGGAATAACTATTCTAATTGCCGTTACCTCTTTGGATCCATAGAAGACGTATACATATAAATATAAAATAGTTTGTTTGTGTAAAGTTATATTGAGTAACAGTCCAACTCCAACTTTGTTATCTCGAGACCAGAAGGATCTTGATCATGGAGTGCTGTAGTAACTACATTATTCAAACTGGACATTTCTTTTACTTTTATTGGAAAGCACTATCAGAGTGTCAAACAGTTCAGATCCTGATGAGATATAGTATTAATCAGCGCCTAATCGAGATTCAACCTGTTGGCAAAGGTCATCACGCAGCCCCAGAGATGACATTTTTTGCAGATGATCAAAGTAAAACTACTCACTTTCATAGGGAACCCCGTTGATATACCAGGAATAGGTTGGCTCTGGTGTACCGCCAGCCTTACAAATAAATGTGGCCGACTCCCCGACACCCTTTTCTTGGGAATAGGGTTCTTCAATCCAGTAAGGACCAGCTGCAGAATGAAATATATTGGGATCAGCATTCAGTTTCTGACAAAATCATGCACAGTATTTTTACTTGATGAAATTCATGCAAAACTCTATACCTTATTACTACTAGCCCTTTCCTTGTTCTATGTTTATTCCAAATTTCAATACCTACTGAATATTCATGGAGAGAATTGTTAAAATGAAATATGGAACATATGGAATATAAGTTGGAACATTGTAGCCGTTTTAGAACGTAAAGAAACACATTTTTCAAATTCCATTAGCAAACAGAGCAGACCGGGATCAAACGTCATCAGACGTCTCCTATAGGAGCTGTAAGATCTGGGTTTACTCTGTTTGCAAATGCGTGAAAACACGTTTATATGAAGGACTCAATTAAATTTCAAGTAAGAAATACAGTACAACCTCTCTATAACAGCCACTACATTATGTTAATTAGTTGGTATTTAGGGCAGGTGGTCGCTTAAAGCAAGGTGAAAGTAAAACAGAATGCTCCTACAGGAGCGTTCTGTTTTACTTTCACCTTGCTTTAAGCAGCCACCTGCCTTTAACACAAAATATTTGATGTAATTTAGTGGCCGTTATAGAGAGGTTTTTACTGTAATTACATCTTTAATATTAATTACATTAATTTTATAATGACACCTGTACACAGGAATTTCTAGCCATGGCAGAAATGATAGAATATGTCTATATCAATTCATAAGCAAACAGAGCAGGCCCTGATCCTATAGGAACCCTCTGATCTGGGTCTAGACTGTTTGCAAATGCACAGAAAGGCCTATTTATAGGGTAAAGTGTAAATCAAATTCTGGTATTAAAAATATAAAATAAGGTCAGGTAACAAACAGTAGTAAATCAGATCTATAACATGAGCATACACTCAGCAAAACAGCTGAACCATCACCTTGAGTTTTATCATATTGTAAAGGGATGCAATAATATTTCTATTTATTTATATTTCATTTTTGGGCAAACAGTAATGCTTGCCTTCCTCAGTCATTAGACAGCAATGTTATTTGTGTAAATTGGTAGAAAATAGGGTAGGGACTACCGGTATATGCTGAACAAGAGCTGTCCGCAGACAGCATGCTCCACTTTCTTTAGTGCTGGATAGTGTAGTGGAAGTCGAAGTCAGAAAGGGGAAATAACTATAGCAAAATTAATTTTAGGGTTACCTGCCCTTGTGAAATAAGTCCCCCTTGTAATACTTAACATGTATACCAAGATTGAACCAAATATCTTGGACAGTTTCTGAGACATAGACCTAAACATAAAACTTAACCAACAATGAAAAATCTAAGTCGAAAAAGGGGCATAACTATGGCAAAATTAATTTTAGGGTTACCTACCCTTGTGAAATGGGTTCCCCTTGTGATGGTAAACATACATACCAAATATGAATCAAATATCTTTGATGGTTTCTGAGAAAAGGGACCTTAACAAAAAGGTTAACCAACGCCGACACCGACGAGAGGGTCATGACAATAGCTCCACTTTTTGAAAAAGTGGAGCTAAAAATGAAGACTTTGTGAAGTATATTTCTCTTTGAAATAGAAAGTAAATAAAAGAACATGTGTCCATGGGACACGGATGCCCCGCCAGGAAAATTCAACCCAAGTATCGGCAAGTAGATTAATGACAGACCTGGAAAGGGGAGACACGGTACAACTCACTATGACTATGCTTCCTACCAATTATCAAATCATTCTAGCATACACAAGCCAAGAAATCTTTGACGAAAATTTTGTCATTAAACAATCATTAAAATTCAATCAAAGTGACGGCAAACAGGAAGTAGATGAACGACAGACCTGAACAAGAGCACCGCGAGGCAGGGCATTATACGCCCGAAAGTTTAAAGGAGAGAAAACGCTTTTTAGAGATATATATTGTCACTGGAGATAATAAATTGTCAAGTGCTTTCATGGTCATCCGTGCGCTTGTTTGTGGCAGGCATATAACATTTTAAGTTCTAGGTTCATGCATTGTGGGTGAGGTACAATTTTATCATATTGTTTTGAAAGCCAAATCATGTCTAGGTAATACATTGGTCATTAATAAATGATGAACAGTGTACATAGCAATCATTTTCAGACTTTCAGACTTTTTTGAACTTTGGAAAAAAAGTCGAGAAAGTTTAAACCGAACGTGACATAAGTGCGTTTAACCTTTCACCTTCAAATATGACTGACCTTAAAGGTAATGATGTAGGTCTAGTTAGCTACAGCCAGGACACAAAATTTGCTAACGCTCTATTTGTGACCTTGACCTTGAAAGTTCACAATTGGGTTTTGTATGCAACACACCTTCAAGTGATACTGAAGCCCTATTTGTGACCTTGACCTTGAAAGTTCACAATTGGGTTTTGTACGCGACACACCTTCAAGTGATACTGAACATATGTGTGAAAGAATTTTGAAAATTGGAGAAAAAATGAGTAAGTTATAGCCAGGACACGAATTTGCTAACGGACGGACAGAATTGCTAACGCCCTATTTGTGACCTTGACCTTGAAAGTTCACCATTGGGTTTTGTACGCGACACACCTTCAAGTGATACTGAACATATGTGTGAAAGAATTTTGAAAATTGGTGAAAAGATGAGTAAGTTTTACCAAGGACACGAAAATTGCTAACGCCCTATTTGTGACCTTGACCTTGAAAGTTCACAATTGGGTTTTGTACGCGACACACCTTCAAGTGATACTGAACATTTGTGTGAAAGAATTTTGAAAATCGGAGAAAAAATGAGTAAGTTATAGCCAGGACACGAATTTGCTAACGGACGGACGGACAGAATTGCTAACGCCCTATTTGTGACCTTGACCTTGAAAGTTCACCATTGGGTTTTGTACGCGACACACCTTCAAGTGATACTGAACATACGTGTGAAAGAATTTTGAAAATTGGTGAAAAGATGAGTAAGTTTTACCAAGGACACGAAAATTGCTAACGCCCTATTTGTGACCTTGACCTTGAAAGTTCACAATTGGGTTTTGTACGCGACACACCTTCAAGTGATACTGAACATTTGTGTGAAAGAATTTTGAAAATCGGAGAAAAAATGAGTAAGTTATAGCCAGGACACGAATTTGCTAACGGACGGACGGACAGACAGACAGACGGACAGACGGACACCCAGCCAGACGGCCAGACGATGGAGACCATAACATAATACGACCCTTCGGGCGTATAAAAAGGGGAGACACAGTACAACTCACTATGATTATGCTTCCTACCAAATATCAAATCATTCCAGCATACACAAGCCAAGAAATCTTTGACGAAAATTTTGTCATTGAACAATCATTAACATTCAATCAAAGAGACTGCAAACAGGAAGTAGATGAGCGACAGACCTGAAAATGGGAGACACGGTACAACTCATTATGATTATGCTTCAGACCAAATATCAAATCATTCAAACATACACAAGCAAAGAAATGTTTGACGAAAATTTTCAGGATGGACATACAGATGTACGGGACGTACGTACGGACAAGGGTAAAACTTAATGCCCGTCGGCTAAGAGCAGGGGCATAAAAAGTGAGGATTTAGCAGTTTTGCTGAGTGTACATGTTGATACTGGGTAAATAGTTTCTCATAAAGCTTGATTGATTTGTGGAAACAGTCAAAATTGCACCAGATCACACTTTGAACAGATAGTATGTTTTAACAATGGGAAAAGGGTTTAGAAAATGAATAATAAGTATTGAATAAATATATAATATTAAATTGTTTCAAAAATCTAACTTTTTCAGTGGAATCAATTAGGGAGAATGGGATAACCCTTTCCCTGTTCTATATTTATTATAAATTTCATTACCTACTGAACATTCATGGACAAAATAGTTGTAATGATATTTGGAAGGTGGAACATTGTAACCATTTTAGAACTAAAGAAACAGATCTTTCAAATTCCATTAGAAAACAGAGCAGACCCTGACCAGACGGCTCCTCTAGGAGCCGTCTGATCTGGGTCTCCTCTGTTTGCAAATGTGTGAAAACATTTATATGAGGGAACTCTTTATACTGTATTGCCAAGAGGTGTTACTTACATTCCATTCTGATGGTAAAGCCTTTATTAGCTTGCTGGGATGACTCTGTGTTATATCCTTCACACACATATTCTCCAGCATCAGACAACTGCAGGTCCACTATTTCAAGGGTCTGTCCAAAACTCTTGAATTTAGCTCGATCCGGTAAAACACCACCTGTCTTCTTCCAATATACATCTGGGGTAGGACTGTAAATCAAATCGTAACTCTTTAAATGTGGCAAACTCGCATTTGCAAACAGTGTAGATCTGCATTAGATGGCTACAAAGGGAGTCCTGTGATCTGGGTCTGTACTGTTTGTCATCCCCCCCCCCCAACACCCTTAAAAAACCCACTTGTTCTTTATCATACTGATTGAACGCTGTTGTAAAATAATGATGGACAATTCCACTTTGAAAATTCAGTATTCAAAGGAGTGAATAGAGAAAAGGTGATTAAATTATACAATATCATACCTCTGTCACATGATATGTCTTAGAAGAACAAATTTTGCTTTGTAGTGAATCTTATACATGTCATATGCATCAGTAGAAGAAAAACAATGTTTTAAATACATATAACCACAATCATACATAGATAGACAGTAAAAATTCTTAATATTTTATCCCATAAAGTATAAAGGGTATTAACAAGTTACAATAATGATCAATAAAATAACTAATACATGTACTCTATAAATAAATAAATATAGATTTTTTAAAATACATGTACAGGTGCTAGCTTAATGTAGAATGAAAACAATTCAGAAAGCTGACCAGGAGGGTTTTTTTTGCATTGCTTTCATTCTGCATTAAGCACCCACCTGTGCAACAAATGCCAGAAGCTCCTTTTCTTATTTTACTGATTTTGTCCCTAACACTAAGTTTTACTTACTTTCCTCCAAATATGCATTTCAGATGCATTGTTTGTCCTTTCAAAAAGGCTTGATCTGTTGGTGAAGTCCACAGCTCCGATGTTGGATTCTTCTGTTCTGTGGCTGTGTGAAAGGAAGGCAATGCAATTACAGAGGAGATCAATACCTCCAAAATACACCAGCAGACAATATAGCTGAAAAATTCTCTTGAAGAAGCAAGTTTCTTTAATAATGAATGCTACATTTTATCTGGCAATGCAAGTCACATGATATACAGAATGATTTATATGGGTGATTGTTTTAACTGTTTACACCATAAATACTCCTTTCTATGCCTTTGCAAACAGAGTAGACCCAGGTCAGATGGCTCCTGCAGAAGTCTTATCATGGGTCTACTTATCATGGGCCTACTCTGTTTGTTTAAAATTATAATACAGTAAAACCTCTCTATAACGGCCACTAAATTGTGTTAATTAGTTGGTATGTGGGTCAGGTGGCTACTTAAAGCAAGGTGAAAGTGAAACAGAACGCTCCTATGGGAGCTTTCTGTTTTACTTTCACCTTGTTTTAAGCAGCCATCTGCTTTTAACACAAAATACTTGATGTTTCTGCCTTAATAAAAAGTTCTTCTGTTCATAGAGCCATTATAAAGATTCAGATAATATTCATAATGTCATTATTTCTTGCCTGAATATTTATGGAGTAAAGGGTTAAGACACTGACAAATCAACATTTTTGTTTATCAATGATTGACAGTTCTTCTGCTCACATTAATTTTGTTATACAGTGCACTTTGTTACAACACAAGACCAAATCCCAATAACGGAAAAAAGGTCCAGACTTTTCAGAAGGCATGAAAAGCAGTTCTGTAAACAATATACTTTTGTCTATTAACAGAGAACTAAAAAGTTTAAAATGAATTCGAAAGTCAACAATTTTACAAACAAAAACGATATACAGTAAAATTCCTAATAAATGCCCCTGCCCTAATAAAGGCCACCGGCTATTTCAGTAGGAAAAAATCTACTCATCAGGCTGAACACAAGAGTAAATCCCAATCCAAATCCAGTAACTTAATAAAAAACATCAGATTGGTAAATCCAGTCAATTCAAAAGTTAAACACTTTTAAAACAAGAGCTGTCCGCAGACAGCGCGCTCCACTTTCTTTAGTGCTGGATAGTGTAGTGGAAGTCTAAGTCAGAAAGGGGAGATAACAACAGCAACATTAATTTTAGGGTTACCTACCCTTGTGAAATGGGTCTCCCTTGTAATAGTTAATATGTTATACCAAAGATGAACTAAATATCTTGGGCAGTTTCTGAGACATGGACCTGAACATAAAACTTAACCAACAATGAAAATTCTAAGTCGAAAAAGGGGCATAACTATGGCAAAATTAATTTTAGAGTTACCTACCCTTGTGAAATGGGTTCCCCTTGTGATAGTAAACATACATACCAAATATGAACCAAATATCTTTGATGGTTTCTGAGAAAAGGACCTTAACAAAAAGGTTAACCAACGCCGACGCCGACGAGAGGGTCATGACAATAGCTCCACTTTTTGAAAAAGTGGAGCTAATAACGTTTACAAGAACTTCCGAACCTATTTACAATGTCAATGTTCAGTCATGTGTGTACGAGAAAGTTTACACTCCATTATGTACTGATAATAATTTGAACTATTTGCACTGATTTATCCTCATGTATCGGGTTGCATTGCAGAAAAATATCGATTAATTACGTCACGACTGAGGTCACGAAGGCCATATACTGATGCTGTAAACATGATAAAAAAATGCATGGCTTGATTTAAACAGTTCTCGTTGATTTTTGGATTTAGGAAAAAGCTTACCTTTCAGAAAATGCTACACAAAACACCTTTACTGCAAGAGCAATCAAAGATATAAAATAACTGAGTGTAACTACTTACTTCCGATGACTCTGACCACATGTTCTGGGCCTATGGAATTATCTCGCATAAAGTAGTTGATAGCCATGCAGGAGTATGCTCTTCCCCCCCGGTCATCCGTAGTTCTCACGTTAGTGAATCGCAATCTCCCTGTAATAAGTAATAAGAAAATCAACAATTGACTCAAAGGAAACAATCTGTCAGCTGCAGAGGGTGAAGCGAGTTTGCCAAAATTTTAGTTAGCTGTCAACTGGAACTTATAAATGCAGGATACACATGCACTGGTATTTGCAAACAGTGCAGACCAAACCAGAGGGCTCCTAGAGAAGTCCTCTCATCAGGGTCTGCACTGTTTGTCATTCAAAACCATCTTGCAAATCTAAGACTTCCATAATGAGTGGACTATATAGTTAAACGTTGATGGGTTATTCCACTCTGAAAATTCAGAGTTGAGAGGGTTAGGTGTAAGTTTTTCAAACAGGTCATTGTGAACTAAACTACTGCAGAAAACTCCCATCCGGTCTCCTGAAAATGTTTGGTGATTGCTGTTTAATATGTCTTTCAACACAACAGATTAATTTGTTAAAGTTTATATCCTTGAAAGGGTTAAAGAGGAAGTCCCTACAATGAACCAATATTTTCAATAATATCATAAAACTTGGTTTTTGTTATGCTCGATCATTATTATGAAGATTGTCAATTTGAACTTATATCGAAAAATTCCTCTGTGATACAAAATAAACCGATTTCACCAATACTTTTTACCAATATATTTTTTGTTCTACAACAAAGTATTATCGGCCTTTTCCGTTCAAATTTTCCGCGTTTTGCCGATGATCACCCGATCTCTCCATTGTTTACGTAACGGCTTTTTTTGGAAGTGGTCGGAGAGCAAGATTTGCGCGAACAGATACGAAACTAAAACCCGACCCGAATAAACATGAAACATCGGAGAATAAATTCGGGATCGTCAATGTCAAACACAATGATGTTTTGTCATTTTCAATGTTTATTCTATAGGTTTTCTTGCAATAAACTACTTTTCAGCATATTAACAGGTGAGTTTTGTATACTTTAGGTATATTTTTGAAATGTTTCGAATGTAGGGACTTCCTCTTTAAAGTTAATATCCAATGTTTACAAGGTGGTCAGTAGAAACTTCATTAACCCTTTCCTCCATAAACACGCTTTTCTACGCCTCTGTAAAAATCACTTATTGAATACAAAGTGATAAATAGTGATAATATCACCTTATTAGATGTACATGTATACATATCTAATTTGATAAATGGGGCTAAGACTATTTATCACAATGGTTTCAAACTACAAATTTTCTAAATTTTTTCCTTTTCTCTAGTTTTCGGCAGATTTATTCAAAGTGGTTGGATCTAAAATAGCATATAAGGTAATGGGTTAAAGCTTAATGCCTGTATTTGTGATTTTATTACCTTCAAGGTCCATACTGACTCGTTTGTCAAAGTTAATGGCCTGCCATCTACTATCTGGTTCCTTTATCACCCAATACACATCTGCTGGTGGATAACTCAATGGAGGAACACAAGGCAATGTCAAAGTTTCTCCAGCCTGTGCTTCATGGACCTGTGGTGTGCAAAGTTACACAATAGGTGAAGGCTATCTTCAGAATTGTGTCCATACCACAGAGTGTGTGTGTGTGTGTGTGTGTGTGTGTGTGTGTGTTTGGGGGGCAAAGTTACACAATAGGTGAAGGCTATCTTCAGAATTGTGTCCATACCTCTGTGTGTGGGGGGGGGGGGGGGAATACCACAACAAATACTTAAATATTTACCCTTTCCCTCCTATAAACACATTTCACACATTGTAAACACAGTAGACCCAGATCACACAGCTCCTATCGGAACTATCTGATCAGGGTCTGCTCTGTTTGCTTATGGTATAATATAGATATAATTCTACAGTTTCTACCTGAGCCAAAACATCCTGTGTACACAATTATGCCATCATAAAAATTCAGCTAATAAATAATCTTGATGTCATTATTCCTTACATGAATATTAAACAGGGAAAGGGTAAAAAATGGAGGTCTAAGCCAACAGTATGACGTCAAATGTAAGCAAAAACAGGGCCTTCATCACACACTATTTAGTATTACCTCTGAGAAACTTTGAAATAGTTCTACAGTTACTTTATACAAAGATGGGTGGTTACTTATCTTAACTATAGAAACACTGGTTCCAGAAAGGATTGGTGTAATAAACATTTAGCTACAATATTATCTTTGTCTCTCCACCAAAACCAAAATATATTTGAAAAGATTCAAATGATTAGTTCCAACGTAGTGTTTGGTTGAGAAATTAATAACAGTTTTGAATCTGAATACTTTATTTGGAGTTCCGTATAATTATGCACAGCATAAATGACATATTACATACCAGTCTTTCTTCAAAGGGAAACTTGTCTAGTTTTGCCTCTCTGAGATTGATCTTGACTGATGCTGACACTCCATAGCCATTATCAGCAAAACACTGAAATATACCCTCGTCTTTGCCCTCTGGTCTGTTGAACACTATAGTTCCTTTCCCTGGCAGCTGGACAACTCGGTCATCCTGACCACTAGGATTGTAGTTTTGACCATTTCTTTTCCATTTATATCTAGAACAATAAAGGGTAGAACATTACTTTTTTCTAGACCATACATTGGTTAGCATCAAGTTATTATCAGATGCAGCTACATAGCACTCCGTAAAAAGTGCATTATATACATGTACTATAAAGATACCAGAAATTAAGGTAAATTGTCCTCTAAGAGTGTCCATTTAACCCTTTCCCTGTTCTATGTTTATTTCAAATTTCAATACCTACTGATTATTCATGGACAAAATAGTTATAATGATGGATGGGAGATGGAGCATTGTAGCCATTTTAGAAACTAAAGACACAGGTCTATCAAACTTCATAAGCAAACAGAGTAGACCCTGATCAGACGGCTCCTCTAGGAGCCATCTGATCTGGGTCTACTCTGTTTGCAAATGTGTGAAAACACGTTTGTATGAGGGAAAGGGTTAAAATGTGTAGATGTAATACATAGTTAACAAATCACTACTGTAACATAATATAATAGTAACAGGATAATTCTAGAATATCTAAAACTGTTCTTTCAGGACACAAATTAACCTATTATGCAATGATTTCTGATTATCTCTGGTTTTCAAAGGGTCTTTATTCTGTCCACATGCATGAAAAGGTAAAATCACCTTATTAGATGTACATGTATATCTAATTTGATAAACGGGGCTAAAGCTTATCATAAATTTTATGTACATAATCCAAAGAGACATAACTCAATCACTATGCAAGGAAAAGAGAATCCTTCACAAGCTGGCACTGTAGATAAAATGTGTACTGGGTCCATGCTTATAAAGCTTTTTAGTTGAGTCAAATTTTTGATTGGTCAGATTTGAGTTCTCAAGCTTTTGATTGGTCAGATTTGAGCCAAAGGCTCAAATCTGACAAATCAAAAACTTGAGAATGAACTCAGACTCAACTAAAAGTTTTATAAGCATGGACCCAGATCAGGGTCTGCTTTGTTTGCCTATGGAATTATATTGATCTGATCCAACAGTTATTGTCAAAGCCACAAACTCCCTTGAAAAATTTAAATTATAAAAAATAATATTAAATATTCACAAGGTAACCAATTCATGCACAAATTATTCAATAGGGTTTGAGATATAAATGGATGTGTGTGCTGACAAATATACTTATGCAATGCAGTTTACAACTTAACTTTGTGAAGTTTAATTGGGTACTCAGATCATTTGAGTACTCAGATCATTTGGGTACTCAGATCACTTGGGTACTCAGATTGGGTACTAGCTGAGCCCTCTGATTAGGGTCTACACTGTCATTTCAAAATTGTCTAGCAAATTTAAGCCTTTCATACAGAGTGTCCCTATAGTTATTTTTAACAAAGATGGGAATTTATTCCACTGTGAAAAGTCACTATTCTATATTTATTCCAAAGTTCAATGCCTGAATATGAATATTCATGGACACAATAGATATAATAAAATATGGAAAGTGGAGCCTTGTAGCCATTTTAGAAAGTTAAGACACAGATCTTTCAAATTCTATTAGCAAACAGAGCAGATCCTGATCAGATAGCTCCTATATAAGCCATCTGATCTGGGTCTACTCTATTTGCAAATGTGTGAAAACACATATATGTGAGGGAAAGGGTTAAACCAAAGGCATATCTAATGCAATTATGTTGAAAGTGAGTGACAATACATACGTTGGTAATGGAATACCAGTGGCAATACATGGAAGCTCAACTGATTCTCCTGGCTTAAAGAATATGTCCCTGAGTTTAGGCTGGATATATACATGAGGTGGACGATTTACTGAAAAGGTGAATTAGAACTGTCAGTACATTAAGTATAATACAATATGGCAATTACAGTAAAACCTCTCTAAACGGCCACTAAATTGTGTTAATTAGTTGGTATTTTGGGCAGGTGGTTGCTTAAAGCAATTTAAGGTGAAAGTAAAACAAAACGCTCCTATAGGAGCGTTCTGTTTTACTTTCACTTTGCTTTAAGCATTCACCTGCCTTTAACACAAAATACTTGATGTAATTTAGTGGTCGTTATAGAGAGGTTTTACTGTACTACAAAGTCGTAACAGTATGCCTGTACGGTATGAAATGGTAAATCTGATGGTACCAAATACATGTAATAAAAGTATGGTAAGATGTAATAAAACACCAGTGATGAGCACTAAATATGATGAAGCTTATAACAGAATTACTGGAAATATTGTCAAAACTATCTATTATGCACTATTTTCTATCTAACCTGATATGTCACTGAATTTTTTTAATTTTTAATTCTTTTTTATATTATTGAATCTATAATGCCTATATATTATGTATGCAGATATTTTAGAGAATAATTCGGATAAATCTGGTGTATATATGCTCATAGAATATGCAGGGTACCTTTGGTACAAAATGACTTGAAAATGATACATTTTCTGAAAGCTTACATTGAATGCCTTAAATATCGGGCCTTATTCTGTTGAATATTCATATTAGAAATAATGACATCATAGATATCTATTAGCTAGATTTTTAAAATGAATACATGTATATAGGAAGTTTTGGTATACTGGCAGAAATTCTTTAGTTATATTATATAATTTCATAAGCCAACAGAAAGACCCTGGTCGACGGCTCCTATAGGAAAAGCGTGAAAAAGCGTTTATATGAAGGAGAGGTTTATAAATGATGATAATAGTTGTGCAAAAAATTAATACTCTTGTTTCAGGAAGAATTAATTAATTTCTGTTTTCAATATGCACTGTTTAAAATGATTTAGGGGGTAGATAATAGCTAGACTCCATGTGGAACTTGTTTATAAATCTCAGATTCTAGCTGCTAGTACTCATGTAAAAGCAAATTTGTTAAGTACAAATAATTATATATACTATAAACTGGCCTTGCCAGGGAGCTAGCTTGCCCTGTTGCAACATTTTTAAATGCTTGAATAATTTGCAAAATTTGACAACAAATTGTACAGCAACCGGCATCAGCTAGGTTATACAGAGGGTGCTTGCTGCATTGGTTTAAACATATTAAATTTCTGCAATATACAACATGCATAAATGTACATAGCTTCTAAGAAGGATTGGAATGAAAGCTGCATGCTTATTAATTTCCAGTATAACGCGTCATAAAAGCAGTTGTTCATAAAAATTTGGTTGCATTTGGTCACCAGGCAGCTAGCAGTTGGGTGAAGACAAGTGCCAGATTAGAATTGCTTTACCCGCTATTATTAGTTTTCCTAGATCAAATCTCAGGCTGAGATTTTTCACATGGGAACCCAAGGTAAATTTAAATGTGTGAAAATGTGAAGTTTAAGTATCGAATTGCATATAATATAGGCGTCAGCCAATGAGTCACTCATTAGCTCATTAGCTGACGCCTATGAGTGTATTCGTAAAGTGATACATAAAAAAAAGGATTGTCAAAAAATTAATTGTTAAAAATCTTTACATAATTTTGTCTGATGAAAGGGTTTACCTGCAAGAACAACCACTGCTGTGCAGCATAACAGGTACAACGGACTATACCAATACATTTTCGAAACTGAAATAAAATGATAAACATTTAAATTCAACAATGACAATTATAAACATTCAAATCGAACAATCAAAAACGATACTTGAGGATATTTATTCAATCTGGTTTACATGTCAACAGTTTTTAACAGGTAAAACGCACTGGCAATTTCATTTCCGGTTTCAAACTAACAGTTATAGATTTATACATGTGCACACCTAAAGTTATTTCGTCAAAATCAAGCACATAGCTTTTATATATTGTTTAATTGATATGTACAAGTCCTTCATTCAATCAGATTCTTATACGAAAAAATACAATGAAATTCAAAAATACTGTCAACAAATGAACGGTGTACTGTGGCCATTTTGTGAGTCATTTCACCAAAATTTAACAGCGATTTTGATGTACGTGTGCGCTTATAAACTATCATAATTGAACGATCAGTGCGTGGATATTCACAAAACACAATCATCTATATTTTCTTTCATTTACAATGTCAACGAGCTTTTATATTGATTCTCACCTGGAATTTACCTGTCCTTAATTGGACTCCATTTGTATTTGGGTCAACTCACCTATTCGGAATGCTGGTTGCAACAAATTTACGAATTAGGCAGGTATGTGGGAGGTATTTGTTGAAAGCAAATGTTAATTCTATATGTTTTATCTAAATATATACTGAACGAAACTATTGTATTTAATATTTTATGAAATACATTGAGTTAAGTTACTAAAGTTAGAAAATCAGATGGTCCAAATACAGTTCGTTAAAAAATGATTACATGGTAGATACATATTGCGCGCGCATGGTGCCCACGCTTCAAATGATTGGTTGTCGGAAATAGTCGAGATAACCGCTCATGATAGTTTCATTCTCTTTTCAAAGTTCATAATGATAAAAAAAAAAACACACACACACACACAAACAAACAAAACACACACATTCAATCGATAAAGGTGCATTAATCTTCATTAACCCTTTACCTGAAGTAGACGTCTTTTCACACCTTTGCATGTCCCTTTAATATAAATATCGCCTTTGCATATGCAGCCGTCTGATCTCACTGTGCTTATGAAATACATGTACATATATGTTGGTATGATACCTTTTTTGCCATGGATATTATGTTTCAAATATACTGAAGATCAGCTAATAACTATTAATATTCATGATGACTTTGTTCTTACATGAATATTCACCAGGTAAAGGTTTAAGTCAATCATTCACTCATAATTTATCAAACAAATATGTAACATAAATCAGACAAAAAAGACACAACCGCTGTGCATACAAGTAATATATATACAGTTGAACTTGGATATCTCGAACTTCAAGTGACCATACACATTACATGTACTTATAGACACAGGCATTGGGCTCATGAAATATGTCTAAAATAAGTTAAAATGTCCCTAAATTGACGTTTTGTAACAGACAAAGCTGAAATTTCGTATATTCTATAGAATATACGAAATTTCAGCTTTGTCTAAAAACGCCCAAGCTTTATTTTTTCGGCCCCAAGTGTTACAAAACGTCAATTTAGGTACATTTTAACTTATTTTAGACATATTTCATGAGCCTAAGGCTTGTGCTTCTAGATAGCGGAGATTCGGGTCATCAGGTGTTTCTAATCTGAACGATGTATATTAAGTTTACAACTTAATGCAGGTCTAAAGTAATGTTAAAAAGCTCCAATGCTTTAATTACACGGGGCATCTAAAAGAACCAGAAAACTCTGTCGATAACAAGAGTAGGGTTTCTCTGTATCCTCTCTGAGTCGTCCAATTAATTAGCCCATGGTGAGCAGAAACGAGTGTTAACACATTATCCCCTGGTGACTCATTTTTGCGCATCTATAAAAGTCACTTAATGAAACCATTGTGATAAATAGAGCATTTGCATTTCCTATTGGAGCAAATGCTCTATTTATCACAATGGTTTCAAACTACCAAATTTTATTTTTTTCCTTTCCTGTAGTTAATTGCTCCTTTTCGGTAGATACATTCAAAGAGGTTGGGTGTAAACATAGCCTAGGAGATAATGAGTTAATCAACATAAATACACTAAAAGTTTTCACTGGCTGATTGAAACAACGAAAATTATCAAATCATTATATAAATACTATTCGTATTACGTCCTGAGTAAGTTTGGTTTCGTACAGTTTTCCACACAAATTAATTCGAATTCAGGCGCGTAGGTAAGTTTTGAAGATTGGGGCCGTGGAAGATATGAGCATGGGGTGGAGTACCGTGCCGATTTTTTTTATTTGTGTTTTCTTAGATGTGATTTCCATGCACTTTAAGACAATTCACGAACTGTTATAGGGCGAGTTCTAATATGGTGAAAACACTACAAATTCAATTTTAGCAATCGTTTCTTCAAATTCTTCAACAGAATATTAAACTGTTAGCTTCTATTCGGAAGCTAAAATTCGAGCACATCGCATTATCAAAGAAATAGTATTATACAATAGGGTAGCACATAAACACGAGAAAAAACCAAAAAGTACGGCAAACAATAAGAACATTGTAATAATGCAACCACCTCAAAGAGGTATATATACAGTAAAACCCCTCTAATGCGACCACTTAATGAATAAACATGGATGTCTTTATAAGCAGGTGGTTGCTTAATGCAGGACAAAAGTAATCCTCTATGAGCTTTCTGCATTACTTTTGTCCTGCATTAAGATGCCGCCTGCCTCTATCACCCGAAATTATACCCTTTTTAGGTGGTCGCATTAGCGGGGTTTTACTGTAATTCTGGTTTCTAGATGCAGGTGGTAACTTAATGCAGGACAAAAGTAATGCAGAAAGCTCTTAGATGAGCTTTCTGCATTACTTTTGTTCTGCATTAAGCAACCATCTGCTTTTAAAGACACTCACGTTTATTCATTAAGTGGTCGCAATAGAGGGGTTCTACTGTTTAGTGTAATATTATATGTGTATATATATAATATAACACTAAATGGACCCAATCAATTTTTTTTTTACTTATTAGACCATCTAGACCCACGAAATGGCCCACTGTGGGTCCAATTAAGGTTACTAAACTTCTGAGACTGAGATCATTCTCAAGTTAGTATTCTGAATCTGACCAACCAGGTGCTTGAGAATGATTTCAGACTCAAGCAAAAAGTTTTATAACCCCAGGGTCAGCTGGACAAGTTAAACCTTTTGGAGCATGTCCTTCAACACTGACAAGTGCCATATACAGTAAAACGCCTCTATAACGGCCACTAAATTGTGTTAATTAGATGGTATTTTGGGCAGGTGGTTGCTTAATGCAAGGTGAATGTAAAATAAAACGCTCCTATAGGAGCGTACTGTTTTACTTTCACCTTGCTTTAAGCATCCACATGCCTTTAACACAAAATACTTGATATTTAGTGGTCGTTATAGAGAGGTTTTACTGTACATGTAATACACGTTACGGGCCGTGCCAAGGAAGTCACTAAGACCCAGTGCACCTTACATAACAGCCTTTCCAGGCTGCTATCCAGGCCACTTTCCTATCAAAGAGTAGGGGTCGAAATATAACGTCCGATCTTTCGATGAACGTTCGTGTTAACAAAGTAACATCTAAACTCAGTAAGATTGTAATCATATTTTATTGCTTGCTTTTATTTTACATAATTACAATATTACATATTCATACATAAGTATAAAGCAATAGGAAAAGGGGTGGACCACACGTTATTACATTAGAAACGGCCCTTCCCATTGAAAGCAGATATTCGTATGTAAACATATAAATACTGTTTGAGATAAAAACATACACTGTTTTCAAAAAGAAAGACATTACAACTACTAATAAGATCTTAGGGTCCCTAGCTCTGAAAGCGTACAACATTCACTCTGTCTTCAAAGAGACTGAACAGCAGCATACAATTCTTTGAGGTCACGTCCAATTTTATAATATTTGTTTTTGAAGAAGGGCGTGGAAAGAACTGAATCTGTCCAGAAGCGTGCTGCCAGATTTGTTAAGAATAACTATTCAAAAGCGTCTGACTCTATGACCATCATCCTCTCTTCCTTTCAAAACTGACCACCCTTAGAAAGCCAGGAATATCACCAGTAGACTAGTAGTTAGTTCTCTTCTACAAAATTGTAAACAACACAGTGATCTAAACATGAAACATACTAGATTTACAACCACCAAACAGACAATCTAGGCATTATCACAACCAAGTATATCATCTTGTCCAACCTATGAATGATGCCTACAAGTTTTCATAATTTCCACACTTACTGTCTGTACCTAGAACACTCTCCCACAGAATGTACATAGAACAAGAACAAGACCAGTGCCGACTCTGTCTCCGGATTTAAGTCTGCGCTGGCTGCATGTTCTCGGACTCAAATCCTGCATCCTATCTGCTTTTACTAATTCTTATTTTCATGCACCAAAAACCATACATATGCCATGGTAGATTATATTAGGCGTCTTAGACAAGGTGTTATGTTTTGCACCATTTTTGTATCACGTTGTTATGGTTCTCCTGTAGCTTCGGAGGCCTAGCATTTCTTTCACTTCAACTAACCCATGCATGGCCACGATATTCTGTAAAGAATGCTTCCATTGTCTTAGAATTCTCTGAATTGATATCCCCTGCCAAACAAGCACTGACCTCAGTATTTAACTGAGGTATTGACCAAAGGAAAAAAACAAACAACTTTTTGCAAACAAAGTGCCATAACTCAACTGTTCCATGGTAAATGTGAGTGATACTTGCAGGGCCGTATTTTCTAATGGTAGGCCTACTAAACATTTACTTAAAGTTCCATAGTATAACTCCGCCCAACAGACAAAATAAATAACTCCGAATCTAAATACATGAATTAATTGCTCTGAACTAATATTAGATCAGAGCAATTCAAGTATTTATGTATAACTCCGGACAGACAAAAATGTTACATTTAATTTCCGCAAACAAAGGGCAGTAACTCTAGTGTTCCAATGTCAATAAAAAATATACTTGCAGAGCCTCGTGTGACGTCATTGTGCTACTTACCAGTTTCACAAAGTTTCATAGTAAAGAATGCAATCAGTTTCTGAGAAATGGCTCTGGACAGGACAATTTAAATTGGTACACATTTTTGCAAACAAAGGGTCATACTTTTGGTGATAGGTGGCATTTAGTAAAAATTGTAAGATATTCAATAAAAATGTCAATATATGGTCTGTGTGTGCCTTCTGGCCACCTACAGTAGGCTATATTTTAACATCTCAGTATTGACCAGACACATATAATTTAGATCTACTTATAGATCTACATATATACACCCGTTAGGAATTTTTTTTTATACTAATAGATATTTTAAGGTTAGTTTTGCATACTTCGATTATAAATAGTGGGGGATCCGGGGGGGGGGGGTTCGTGGGTGAGTCCCAGCATGCGTCGGACACTGTTCTATTTTTGAAATACAGGGTACAGAAATAGCATTGTGAGACCTTGTCAATTTCGTGGGTAACGAACGACAACTCTGCGCGGAGAGTGAGACCTTGTAGGCATGTAATCGATTTCGGATATCTTCGGACACGGTCTCGTTGAATTATGGGAAATATTTGAGTGTCAATAAATTTTGGCATGTTATAGCAATATTTGAACCGAAAATATATACATAATTGAATATTTTGGGTAGATTTTGACGAGACTTGTTACAACACCAGCGATACGTTTGTATTGTTGAAACATTAACTGAAATTAACAAACGGACAAGGCAACTTTACATGTGGAATTTGTGTGGACTTGTCTGGTGACCACCATTGAAACACAGTAGTCGGAGATGACGTTTTTGGAAACCTTAGCGCGTTGGCTCCGATTAAAGAAGGCGGAGGCGAGTGTGTTGGTTGTAGGCCTTGATAACAGTGGCAAAACAACCATACTGAACCAGCTTAAGAATGACGAATACAAGGCAGTTGACATTGTTCCAACAATTGGTTTTAGTGTGGAAAAATTTAAAACCAAAGCATTGACTATCACAGCATTTGATATGTCTGGACAAGGCAGATATAGAATGTTATGGGAAAAATACTACCGAGATTGTCAGGGGATTATATTTGTGATTGACAGTAGTGATAAGCTTAGATTGGCTGTGGCTTGTGATGAACTGGAAAGTATGATCAAACACGAGGAGCTGACCCGTCGACGGGTACCAATACTGTTCTTTGCAAATAAGATGGATGTCAAAGAGGCAGTTTCAACTGTGAAGGTGTCAACCATGATGAAACTAGAGGAGATAAAAGACAAACCATGGCATATTTGTGCCAGCAATGCTCTTACTGGGGATGGACTGCATGAGGGAATTGATTGGCTGACAGAGCAGCTTAAAAGTGCACATGCCCAATCAAAGAAATGATGGAAAATAAAGCCATTTCAGTTGAAAGACATCTGCCTATAAACAATGACATCGGATTCATCTTTCTTGACACTATTATTGATTTGTCAGCATAAAACTGTTGTGGGCTTCAAATTTCAATGTTAGTTACTAATTCGATTTTCCCCCTTTCTTCAAAAGCGAAATATAATTAATTTATGGTTACATAAATGATAAAAGATGCCAACATATGATTTCATCAGAGATCTCATTTTGATCAGAACACTTTTGAAAGTTTGTCCCAAAATTGACATCAATTAAAAATGAGCTAAAATGTGTATACATGTATAAGCTATTAAGATTCATAGCTGACTACATTCAGTGTATTTTGTGACTGTTTACACCGTTGTACTTCAAAGTGTCATTTTGTGCTGTAGATATTTTCAGATGATATATAATATATCAATTTGAATTAACATTAATATGTATACACAGTTTTTAGGGTCAAATTTGTTTAACCCTTTCCTTCATATAAATGCCTTTTCATGTCTTTGCAAACTGAGTAGACCCATATCAGACAGCTCTTGTAGGAGCCGTCTGATCAGGGTCTGCTCTGTTTGCTTATGAAATTGTAATAGGTCCGATTCTATAGTTTCTACCAATACCAAAAAACTTTTATCATATCAGCTAGAGCTACAGATAAAGGTGCGTATTCAAATACTAAAATCGTCATTTCTCCACCAAACCCTATACTGTAACCGTTCTTTAGAATTGTCTCTTCGAGATGATTCTAAAGAGTGGTCACAGTATAGGGTTTGATGGAGAAATAAAGGAACTATTCTTGAAAATGTTATCTGGACCTCTGTCATTGAAAATGTTAACTAGGAAAAGGTATCAAGAATTAACCAACTTTACCTGTTGGGTATAGTTTCATAACACTGGTCTGTAACACCACCTTTTAGCCATTTTATCTTCTTATCCAACATTTTTTTAATTGGCCTAATTGGTCACAAATTCTGACATGGTTGAGCATTTTTTGTTTTGGGGCGGCTACTTTTGTAGTAGTTCTTCAATTTTCTCAGAACAACGTTTTTATAGAACTTGCCTGTGACCGTTCTGCCTTTTGGCACCGGGATTTGAATAGCTGGACCCTTATTAGTGAAAAAAATAGCATACAAAACCTTCTTTACCGTTCGTATTCGTTTGGCAATACTTGGGCGTCTGGCATTTTTAGTGGCCCATATTCGGTTGGAAACCTTCCGCTTTGGTTCAAAATAATACACCCAGGTCTCATCACCAGTGACTATATTATCAAAAGCCTTTTTACTATATTTTGGGTACATTTTGAGAAGGTTTTTTGCCATTGTTACACGCGTCTTCTTTTGCTCATCCGTTAACAAATGGGGTATCCATCTTGCATTTATCTTTCTAACTTTTAGGTGTTTCTTCAAAATTGCATGAACTCTTGCTAACGACAAGTTTGTCATTCGAGCCAATTGTCTTACGGTGAATCGAGCATCAGTTTTGAGGATATTTCGGATTTTTTCTATGTTACCTTTGGTCGTAGTTGTTGCAGGACGACCTGGGCGAGCAGCATCTTTCAGTTGCTGCTGCCCAGCACTAAATTTAGCTACCCACCTACAAACAGTCCTGTGGGACATTTGGCCCTCCCCATAAATGTCACACACCTCGCGGTGAATATCTACAGCCTTTATGCCGAGTAATGACCTGCCTTTTATATAGGCCCTAATTTCAAGAACATTTTCAGCTCGTTTTCCTGTCATTTTGTGTATAGTCTAACGAATAGGCTATGAAACGATGTACACTGTACCGAGGCAAGTGAACGTGTGGACGAGATATTTACCTGTGTCACGAGCCAGTGATCACTCAATCGACACGAGGTGGTTTTGTGCATGAATTGCACGATTTCCGCAAAAGCACAGATGACATTATTTATGGAACACCCCTCGTATGTGCCTCTTTTATCTCAAGTATCCGTCCACTGCTATATACATTATATTAATAAAAAAATTGTTTAATGTTTGAAGAACTTTTATGCCCCTTAACCCCTTTACTCCATGAATATTTTTGTAAGAAATAATGACATTAGAATATTTATCAGCTATTTATATGATGACATTGTGAACACATAGGTTTTTGTCCTTGCAGAAACTGTATTATCAAATGATTAAAATCTATATAATTCCATAAGTAACAGAGTAGACCCTCTGAGCTGGCTCTTTAACCCTTTCCTCCATAAATTCACCTTTCTACGCCTCTGTAATAACCACTTCTTGAAACCATTGTGATAAATAGAGCATTTGCTCCAATAGGAGCAAATGCTCAATTTATCACACTGGTTTCAAACTACAAACTCCTAAAAATTTACTTTTCTGTAGTAATGCTTCTTTTGGGTAGATTCGTTTAAAGAGGTTGGGTCTGAAAATAGCATATGGAGGAAAGGGTTACGATTTGAAAATGTCTGTTTACCCTTTCATTCATATTTAAAGGTGTTTTCACCCATTTGCAAACAGAGTGGACCCAGATTAGGTGGTTCCTGTAGGAGCTGTCTGATCAGAGTCTGCTGTTTGCTAATGGAATTTGAAATATCTATTTCTTTACTTTCTAAAATGGCTACAATGTTCAACTTCCATATAACTAGTTTGTCCACAGATATTCAGAAAGTATTGAAATTGGGAATAAACATAGAACAGGGAAAGGGTTAACTCTAGTCCCACATTGAAAGGGAATTCTGGCAGAAGGTATAGCATGGGCAAGATTTGCAGTTCTGAGGTCAAGGATACAAATAGAAGCTGAAGTGCCATTGTTTGGGATAATTGTCACTTACAGTAACATCTCTAGCTTTAACCCTTTCCCTCATATACATATAAATGGATTGTGACACCATTGCAAACATAGCTCTCATATAGGAGTCGTCTGTTTAGGTTCTGCTCTGTTTGCTTGCTAATGTGTAATTATATAAAATCATGAATATTCATGAAGTAATAAATTCTTATATTTGATTTTCATGGAAGAAAGGGTTATATCTCTATACACATATCAACAGAAATCAAGGATTATTTTCTTGTAATGTACTGTTACTTGTATGTATTTATATGTAAATGTTTACATTGTTGTCAGTCTATTCACAAATAAATTAGTTACAGCAGACACTTTTGTAATTTGTATTGTACATGTATATATATATATATATATCCATCATTTACTGAAGATCAGTATAAGTTAGCACTCTTTGAATAACCTTTACATACAGTTTTGATCCAGGCTAGACACAGAATATAAGCAGGATACAGTATGTTTTATCTTTTATACTAATAACTATAATATCACCAGGGCTTGGTGCAAAATTGTTTTAACCCATTCCCGCATAGGCTATTTTTAGATCCAACCTCTTTGAATAAATCTACCGAAAAAGAGCATTTACTTTAGAAATGGACAATTTTTAGAACTGTGTAGTACTGAAACCATTGTGATAAATAGAGCATTTAGGAGCAAATGCTCTATCACAATGGTTTCATAAAGTGACTTTTACAGAAGCGTCAAAAGGCGTCAATATGTGGGAATCGGTTAACTACCTTACAACCTATTTGGCAAATCTTTTGCAAACAGTTTGGATCCAGTTGAGACACAGAGTAAGTCAGCATTTCATCGAGATCCAAACTGACACTGATCGTGTTAACCCCTTCAGTGCAGGAAACTAAGTCATTTATGTCCTTTGCAAACAGTGTACACCCAGATGAGTGTGTTTCTAGAGGAGCTCTGTTATAAGAACCGGCTGCGTGGGTCAGAGGTAGAGCGCCCGCCTGCGGTACGGAAGGTGGGTTCGATCCCCGGCCGCGACAGACCAATTGTCATTAAAAGTTGGTACTTGCAGCTCCCTTGTCTACGCTTGACATTAAA
This sequence comes from Azorinus chamasolen, assembly GCA_963576725.1. NCBI lineage: Eukaryota > Metazoa > Mollusca > Bivalvia > Cardiida > Solecurtidae > Azorinus > Azorinus chamasolen. The sequence continues at coordinate 56,092,067 of OY755244.1, forward strand.
AGGGTAGTTCTAGGACTGGTCGGCCAGGTGTCAGGATAATGTGACTGGGTGGGGTGTCCTTGCCATGTGCCCATGGCAGGGGCATTCCATTGAGGCAGCACTATAAACTCAACTCACTCACTGTCTGCAAGAGTCTGCACTGGTTGTCATGTTATACTTTTGAGCTCACCTGGCAGGAAGTGTGATAGTTAGCTATTGGGATCGCCCTGTGTACGTCGTGCATTGTGCATCATCCGTCTTCAACATTTCTACTAACAACATCTCCTCCTAAACCTCTGACTGGATTTTCACCAAATATAACAGGAATGATCTGCAGGGGATCCTGCAGGTGAAAGTTATATAAATTGTTCCGGTCCATTGCTTTGTAGGTCAAATGAGCCAAAAATAGATTTAACCCATTCTCGCATATTGACGCTTATGTAAAAGTTACTTTATGAAACTATTGTGATAAATAGAGCATTTGCTCCTGTGGAGCAAAATTTTTTAATGCTCTATTTATCACAATTGTTTCAAAACTACAAAATTCTGAAAATTTCCTTTTCTCTAGTTGATACTCCTTTTTGGTGTCTAAAAATACCCTAAGTGGGAAATGGGTTAAAGAATAATTTCTTTAAATAACCTCTCCAAAACCACATAAAAGGTTTCAACCAAATTTCACGCAAATGATCTTGCAATGAGTGTCAGAGCATTTTTTTTGAAGTACTTTGTTACAATAAAAACAACACATTTGTGAGGTGTTAACCCTCAACTCAGGTTGAAAAGATCTGTTAGCACCCTCAGAGACATATGCTATTAGTGATGTAACTTTTTAATGCACTTACTACTTCTTATAGATGTGATAAGTGTAACAAAGATGACTAAAATTGCTTTCATGGCCATTGACTTGACTTGACTTGATTCTGATATTATTTGTCATCTGCTGCTGGTGTCCCAGCAGCTGGGGTAGGCAGCAGGCGGCTAGTTCGTTTAACACGCGATCTCCATGTAGTGGATCGAGGTCACCAAGGCTGCATACGTTAATATCAGCGTTTACACAGTCTCACCATGATTTTCTTCGTCTGCTGCGCACTCTTGAAGATGGCACCTTCATATTGGTGACAGACTTGATGCAAGATGAGGAACGAACCACGTGTCCATACCATTGAAAAAAGACCAAACTGGTCAGTAAATGTTGATATAATTTATTACAATTTTTTTTCTACAAGGATGTATCTTTACATTCTTTTTCTATAAGGATGTATAATTGTATATCATAAAAGGGAATATTTCTATGGGGTGTCATTCATACAAGAGAATAGCCAAACATCTATACAAATCTTAAAGGGGATGTCTCTACATTTGACGCGTTTCATAAACACATAAAAAATACAAAACTGATTTGTTTATTTGCTGAAAAGTAGTATATCGCAAAAAGCCCCATCCAATTACCGTTTATAATGACAAAACATCCATGTGTTTGATATCGCCGATCCCGGTTTTACTCCCCAATGTTTCAGTTATATTTGGGTTTTAGTTCCGTAACTGTTCGCCTTGTTCGCGATTCTCCGACCATTTCCGAGAAAGCTATTACGTAAACAATGGAGGGATCGGGTGATCATCGGCAAAACGCGGAAGAACTTAACGGAAAAGGCCGATAATATTGTGTTGTAGTACAAAAATTATCAGTATTGATGAAATCGGTTTATTTGTATTACAGGGGCATTTTTCGATATAAGTTCAAATTGGGAACCTTCATAATAATGATAGAGCATAACAAATACCAATTGTTATGATATTATTGAAAATATGCGATCATTGTAGGGACTTCCTCTTTAACTTTGTATTTAAGGCCTTATCAGCAAAATGCAAATTAATATACATGTACATGTACACTTCAAGTATAAATGACAATAGATGCTACAGTAAACCCTCTCTATAATGGCCACTAAATTACATCAAGTATTTTGTGTTTAAGGCAGGTGGCTGCTTAAAGCTCCTATAGGAGCTGTGTGATCAGGATCTATTCCATTTGCAAAGGTATGAAAAAACGCTTATATTAGGAAAGGGTTAAAGCCCCAAAAATGTCTTTTATCATTATTTTGCATTCGTGAAAATTAAACTTTCTTATATGAAAATGAGTTTCTTGTACAAACATTATAAATTATTTATGCAGCAATCATATCTCATACATTCAAGCATATTTATACCGTAAGTAATAATTTCTTTTATCTTCCACATCATGGTGAACATTCTGTTATCAATGGCTTTGTTCTGCTAAAAAGCAATAATATCAACAGTCAGACATACAGTCAAATCTCTGTAACGCTTGATAAACATTCATTCAAGACTCTACACATTATGAATATAAATTAATTTAATTTTTGCATCATAAATAAAGAATAGATAAGTAAATTTATGACCATAACAAAGAGTAGAAAATCAGGTCTGTAACACATACATATCCAAACAAAGCAGACCCTGGTCACAGTCCCAGAAACACACAAACTTATAAATAAGTAAAACTGTAAACTATTAATAGCAACTGTTAACCCTATACCAGATAGAGATAACTTCCGGTCCTTTGCAAACACAGTAGACCAAGATTGTATGGCTCTCTAGGGTCTGTACAGGGTCTGCTCCGTTTGCTTATGGAATAATACAGACCTGATTTTACAGTTTCTGCAGTGACCCAAAACTCTTACGTTCATATGCCATTTTAAAAATTCACCTAAATGATATTCATAATGCCAATATTTTTACATTAATATTCATGAGGTAAATGGTTAAGTTACACAACGGGCTTCCATCTAATATTTCTGTTTTCATCATTTAACCCTTAACCCATTCCCTCATATTGACGACTTTTGACGACTCCGTAAAAGTCACTTTGTGAAACCATTGTGATAAATAGAGCATTTGCTCCTATAGGAGCAAATGCTCTATTTATCACAATGGTTTCAAACTAAAATTTTCTGAAATATTTCTTTTCTCAAGTTAATGCTCCTTTTCGGTAGATTAATTCAAAGAGGTTGTATCTAAAAATAGCCTATGAGGTAATGGATTAAACCTTCATGAATATTTATGAAAGAAATAATGATGTCGTGAATATTAATTAGATAAAAAAAAGGAATGTTTGGCCTTGGCAGAAACTGTAGAATCCTATCTATATTATATCATGAGCAAACAGAGCAGACCCTGATCTCTTATAGGAGCCATCTGATCTGTGTCTACTCTGTTTGCAAAGGCGTAGAAAGGCATATTTATGGAGTAAAGGGTTAATGCCATTAACATTTTCCTTCATATATGTATACCGGTAATTTTTCATGCCTTTGCAAACAGAGCAGACTCAGTTCAGACAGTTCCTGAAAGAGCCAAGTTATCAGCGTCTGATCTGTTTGCTTATGAAATATAGATCTGATTCTACAGTGTCGACCTTTACCAAAAATTCAATTGTACATATGCCATTATAAAAATTCAGCTAATAAATATTCATGATGTTAATGTTTCCTATATGAATATTCAACAAGGAAAGGATTCTAGTTTACTAAATTAGCCCCATTCTTTAACCCTTTCCCTGTTCAATATTCATGTAAGAAATAATGACATTATGAATATTTATTAGCTGAACGTTTATAATGTAAAATTTTCAAGGAAATATTTTACTTTGACAAAATCATCTATATCATGCAACAAGTGCCGCGTGCGGCACCAACGCTTGTCTGATTAGGTGCTTATCGAGCTATATTAAAACTTTTTGACAAAAAAATAAAGGGCCATAACTCCAAAATTTTGAAATCAACAGTTATGGTTCTTATGAAGGGGCCTTCTCCTCAGAGATCTACCCACCTATGACGTCTCATGTTGATACCTCTTATACTTTTCGAATAATGAGCTTCATTAAAGTTTGTGCACGCCGATGACGACACCTACAACTATGACTACAACTATGACAACCCATTGATCACAATAGCTTGACGTTTCTTTGAAACAGACGAGCTAAAAAGCAAACAGAGCAGAACCTGATCAGACAGCTTCGGTAGGAACCATCTGATCTGGGTTTTCTCTGTCTGCAAATACATGAAATGGCATTTATATGAGGGAAAGGATTAAGTATTTGAAAACCAAGACTGTTTTATCTGCAACAACTGGTTTCTATCTAAATCTCGCTGTAAGTCTACCTTTAATCTTTTTAAATTTTTACTCAATGAATATTCATGTAAGAAAGAATGACATTATGAATATTAATTACATTAATATTTATAATGGCACATGACCACATAAAATTTTGGCCATTGCAGAAACTAGAATCATAATCTATATTATTCCAGAAGCAAACAGAGCAGACCCTGATCAGATGGCTCCTACAGGAGCAGTCTGAGCTGCGTCTACTCGTTTGCTAGGCATGGAAAGGTGTATTTATGGAGTAAAGGGTTAAAAAAAAACCAATGCCAGTGTCAAACACTTCGTATCCTGATGAGATGCGAAATTATTATTCTGGATCCAACTGTTTGCAACTAAACAGAATGCATCTCGATTACCATGAATCTTGCACCGATTTCACAAAGCTTTTTGAAAAGCTGGAGATTTGTTCCAAGCTCGGAATTTAACTGATTACCTCATGAATATTTATACAAGAATTCGCAGCTGGAGCAAAGCAATTTTTACCAAGGCAGAAACTGTAGAATTAGGTCTATATCATTTCATAAACAAGATTATCCCCAGACCGGGATTTCATCATTTGAACCCACAGCGATGAGGGGCTAAGTGATTGTCAGTCGAAGACTATAACCACTTGGCCAAGGAGGCCCTGAATGGACAGTGAACATCACAGTATGGTATTACGTAGCCTCTAGCAGGTAGAGTTAAACTTGGAAATGTATTAGCAATCTCACCTCTGATGATTTGTTTCAGGGAAAATGATTTTTAGGTTTCCTAAAAAGACATATTAGGAAAACTGATCAAACACTGTTGGCCATGTTTTGGGACAAATTAAAATAGCTTGACCAACTGTGGTCACCATTGGATAATTTCTACAAAATCTTTTTCAATCAGGCCAACAGAACATTAAGGACTTTCTCTTGTGTTCCAATGGCAACTAGTTTTACATGGGTTGCCATTCTTTGAACAATTTTGGTATAGATCCATCCAAGTAATATCCATGTCAAGTTGCATCAACATCCAGCCAATAGTAGCACAGACAGATGGTGAATGGTCATAATAGCTCCTTCTGAGCATTAGCTTCAGACAAATCTTTGAGGAGCCTTCTAAAAATGGAGCCTGATCAATTTCAAAGCTATCAATAAATGCATGTCATAAACAAGAGCCGCTTACGGCGCCAACGTCGTCCGATTTGGTGCTTCTCCAGCTAAATTAAACATTTTTGAAAAATATAACGGGCCATAACTCCAAAATTTTGAAATCAAGAGTTATGGCTCTTATGTAGGGGCCTTCCCCTCATGAGATCTACTAACCTATGAAGTTTCATGTTGATACCTCTTATACTTTTCGAGTAATGAGCTACATTAAAGTTTTTGCATGCCGCTGACTACAACAACGACGCCAACAACCCAGTGATCACAATAGCTCGACTTTTCTTCAAATCAGACGAGCTAAAAAAATCACCCTTTACTCCATAGAGATACCTTTTTTCATGCACTGCAGCAGTCATCTGAATCGGGGTCTGCTGTTTGCTTATGGAATTACAAAGGTGTGATTTTACATGTTCTGCCCTTGGCCAAAAATATCTGTGCTCATGTCATAAACAAAAATGTTCGGAGGAACACATGTGTCACCTGCTCGCATCTGCCACAAAAACTGTTAACATGCTGGAGTGAAATCAGCACAAAAGGGAATAACTCAAAAATTATTGCATGCAGAGTGAAGGACCTTAGTTACATCAACGCTCCTCAATTAGAGGAAGACACATGTGAAATTTGAAAGCACTATAATGATTAGTTTAGAAATGACAGCCAAAAAAAGAAAATGTTAACAAAGGGGAATAACTCAAAATGTATTGTATGCAGAGTGACGGACCTTATATAGCAATGGTCCTCAATGAGAAGAAAAAACATGTGAAATTTGAAAACTCTATAATGATTAGTTTAGAAATGACAGCCCAAAAAAAAGTGCACAAAGGGGAATAACTCAAAAAGTATTGCAGGCAGGGTGATGGACCTTAGTTACATCAATGGTCCTCAAGACACGTGTGAAATTTGAAAGCTCCATAACGATTAGTTTAGAAATGACAGCCAAAAAATGAAAGTGTGACGGCCAGACAAACGGATGGACTGACAGACAGACGACGGAAAAGTGATTCCTAAGTGACACACTGCCTCTTGACAGGTGACACAAAAACCCAGCTAATTAATATTCATGGTGTTTTTATTTCTTACCTGAAGAAGGGTTAAGAGGTTCGGGGAAATTATAATGCCACAGGGTATATTCTTGCTTTTCATTTAACCATTTACTCCATGAATATTCACCGAAGAAATTAATGACCGTCAATTTAAATTGGAATAATTGTGGCCATGGCCGAGACTGTAGAATATATAATGTCATACACAAACAGAGTAGACCCTGGTCAGACGGCTCCTACATGAGCTTTCTGATCTGGGTCTACTCTGTTTGCAAAAGCATAGGCGTATTTATGGAGTAAAGGGTTATTAAACTTAGGCATAAAATTATATTGTACCCAAAAGATTCAAGAACAAATCTCCTTTAAACTTTATTTGATATACAGAATAATCTTGCTTATATTTACATGAATACACTGATATGCCATGTCTTTGTATACGTCAAAGATAACGAAATATACAAAGCAATTACTATCCAGTCAACATAGATTCTAACAATCATGACCACCCATAATTTCAATACCAGGTTTTCATTATATGAACATTGAATGGATCCCCATTGATTGTTAACCATACCTGATCTTCTAAGACTGCTCTACCCAGCCATTAACCTTCTACTTGACGTCGACATGCAAGACTCTGCATTAGAACAGAGCAGATCCTGATCAGACAGCTCCTACAGAAGCTGTCTGATTTGATTGTAAAAAGGCAGGATTCCCTTTCCTCCATAAGCTATTTTTATTTTTAGACCCAACCTCTTTGAATGAATCATTTACTAGATTTACTAGGAGCATTTACTAGAGGAAAGTAAATGTTATAATTGTGTAGTATAGAAACAATTGTGATTAATAGAGCATTTGCTCCTATGGAGCAAATGCTTTATTTATCACAGTGGTTTCAAGGAGTGACTATTACAGAGGAGTAGAAAGGGTTAATTAAATGGTTAATAGCTATATTTAACTTCTGACAGCGAACTTTACAGTTTTTGTCAACAAAAACTGATGTTGGCAGTCTTCCACCAAGTGACGCTTTCTTATCATTGTTTCAGAATTACATTTGTAAATGTCAAACAATCTGGATCCTGATGAGATGTCAAGTTACTTGTGTGCCATATCAGTGAAAACTTTTGGCAATTAGCATTCACGATTAATACCCGTTAAGCTGACATAAAGAATCTGACACAAGCTGTTGAAATTGTAATGGACAAGTCAGGAAAAAGAGTTATTAACAATATTCATAGAAGAAATAACAAGAGGCATGTACAGCGCCAATGCTCGTCTGATTTGGTACTTGTCCAGCTCAATTAAAAAAATTTGAAAATGATAAAGTGCTATAATTCCAAAATTTTGAAATCAAGAGTTATGGTTCTTATTGTAGGGGCCTCCCCTTAAAGAGATCTACTAACCCATGAAGTTACCTCTTATACTTTTCGAGTAATGAGCCACGTTAAAGTTTTTGCATGCCAACGACAACAACTATGACCCAGTGATCACAATAGCTCAAATTTTCTTGGAAACAGACTAGCTAAAAAAGACATCATGAATATTCATTACCTGCATTTTTATCTTGGCCTAAAACAAAGATTTTTACTAAGCAGAGCTACAGATAAAGCTGTGTATTCAAATACTAAAATCGACATTTCTCCGCAAACCCCATACTGTGACCACTCTTTAGAATCATCTCTTTCGAGACGATTTGAAAGAGTGGTTACTGTATAGGGCTTGGTGGAATAAACAAAGGAGTTCTTCTTGAAAATGTTTTAATTACACATCTTATCTGGAGCTCAGCTATGGCAGAAACTAGCAAACAGAGCTTACTCTGGTCTAATGGTTCCTACAAGAGCCATCTGATCTATATCTACTTAATTTGCAAAGGCATCTCCTATATCATTTAAAGGGATGAGCCTTTTGCAAACTTAATAACTTACAACATATCTGGATTAGTTTTTATCACAAATCTCAGCAAGTGTCAGATTCTTTATATCAAGTAACAACATAACTGGAAAATTAAAATGTGTATTTTGTACTCGGCATGAAATATACCATATTATATAACACCAATTTAGAGATGCTCAGCATAAAACGTTATGCTGACTCAGTCTCACATATCTATGATGTTGTAAGATGTCAAAACTTGTCTCAAACATGTGTAAGACAAACAAAAATATGGTGTTTCTCTTAACCCTTTATTCCATGAATACTCATGCAAGAAATAATGACATCATGAATACTAATAAGATTAATTTGTATGATGGCATATTAACTGTAGAATCCTATCTATTATGATTTTATAAGCAAACAGAGTAGACCCTGATCAGATGGCCACTACAGGAGCCATCTTATATAAGTCTTCTCTGTTTGCAAAAGCATAGAAAAGCATATTTATGGAGTAAAAGGTTACAAATATATCAGCTACATGGTATCTGTTGCATCATTGGAGAAATTGGTGATGAGACATTTGTTAGAAAGCTACCATTGGTCAGACTTTGATATTCTCCATTACCTTCTCATATAGTATGCAAGCACAGCAAGAAGTGTAAAGAATGATAGGAGTCAATGTTGTATGCTGGACAATCTATATCCATAATTCTTTCCTTCCAATGACACTGCTGATACGATCTTTGGTTCTATCATCCCATTATGCATGCAATTCCTCTAAATGCAACAATGCCTCCTCATTGCACAATATTATGATCACACCTTTTTTATGTTTTATATGCAAACAAAGTGGACCTGGACCACTCAGTTTCTGTAGCAGTTATCGGATTAAGAGTCTGTTTTGTTTGCTTTAACCCTTACAACGCTGCATTTTTAATTTAATATTCCAAAATTCAAATAGGTCAAGCTTATGGTGAATATTTAGGGATGTTTTCTAAAGAAAAGTGTAACATAACAAACAGTGCAGACCCTGATGAGAGGGCTCCCCTAGGAGCCCTCTCATCTGGGTCTGCACTGTTTGCAAAGGACATTAGTGATTCGGGTCACGCACTGTAAGGGTTAATATACATTACTGATCTGATTCTCTACTTTTTGCCAAGTAAATACATTTCATTTCATATATCTAAAACAAGAATGATATTCATTAATATTTCTAATAGGTGCAGTCTGGTATGATTATTCTAAAAGGTAAATTTACTCCATAAATACACCTTTCTATGCCTTTGTAAACCGAGTGGACCCAGATCAGACAGCTCCTACTGCTTAGGGTCTATTCTGTTTATCATATAAAACATGTATATATATGATTTTACAAGTTTCTGCCATGACCAAAATTCCAAAATTCCTGTGCCATTATCCAAATTGATATTCATGACATCATTTTTTCATACATGAATACTCATGGACTTAATGGTTAAGTACAGTAGAAAACCTCTTTCCATTTAATACCAGACTACTCCATTTTGATTTCTAAACAAGTAAAAAAGGGGAAAACAATACATTCCTATGAAAAAAAACAATTAAAAGCTGCCTAGACACAAGGAAAAGAGCCCAATTTTTCCCCTTCATTTTCACAGCATGACATATTTTACACATTTACTGCCATACCTGGGTGCCTATTCAACAAAAACACCCTATAAGAGCAAACAAAAGCAATACTGTAAAACATCTCTAAAGCTTTCAAATTAGTATCGATGTCTGTGTTTATACTTGCGGCAGTTCCATGCAGGGTGATAGTCATGCAGAAAATTCTAAAAGGTCCTTTCTGCATGAAGCAGCATCCTGCCTAAAATTATCTATATTCTTTCTTCACTAAAATTTTGGTTTAGAGGGGTTCTACAGTATCAATGTTGTTTAGAGGGGTTCTACAGTATCAATGTTGTTTAGAGGGGTTCTACAGTATCAATGTTGTTTAGAGGGGTTCTACAGTATCAATGTTTTTTAATAACGTGTGGCAGTTACATGCAGGGTAATAGTCATGCATAAAGGTCTTATTGGCTCTTTAACCCATTACCTCATAGGCTATTTTTAGATCCAACGACTTTGAATAAATCTACCGAAAAGGAGCATTAACTAGAGAAAAGAATTTTGCAGTTTGAAACCATTGTGATAAATAGAGAATTTGCTCCTATAGGAGCAAATGCTCTATTTATGAAAATGGTTTCACGTGTAACGTTTACCCTGTATGAAGCTGCAACTAAAATTCTGGTTTAGAGGGGTTCTGCTGTACTATTTCTATTGGACATTATATGATAACGATAAGGCTGTACTGGTATTGCAATTGTACAAATCACTTGTGTAATAACATTTTGCTGTTAAGCCATTCAAACTATTGAAGCCACTAGCCAATTTGCAGTGTCTGATAGTAGAAAAATAGAAACAAGAGTATTGCATGGGGGTGCCAACACTCGTCTATTTGAATGTAGCGCTTGTGATGGTGAACAAGCGTGTTAAGTTTCATAAGTTTTGTATAAATAGTAAAGAAGTAATAGCGATGACAACGACAAGTTGGACGCTGGAATTATAACGATAGCTTATACTTTTTTCTGTGAAAAACAGACGAGCTATAAAATGTTGAAAGAACACTCTAATACATGTATGTGGACAATTTATACTAAGTGATTGGTAACAATGAACATAGAAATAAATTAATTCATTGCTTAATATATTGTAATGCTCAGCCATGCCTAACTGCCTTGCATTATATAATTCAATAATTTCATATTCAACTTATATAATATCCTCTATATGTAACATGTATATACAGGAAAAGTTAAATAATACCTGATTCAAAGAGATAGAAAAAGTCATGTTTATGTTTACCTCCACTTACTTCATGCAGAAAAAAAAAGAAAATCTCATCATTTTTGAAATGGTAAGATGGTAGACTTTTGTTGTGACTGTACATTCATTTAGAAAGTTGTCCATAGGACGAGGATGCCCCCCTCGTACATAAGACTACATCGTTATGGTATGATCTGTAACTCTAGTGTTCATGAATACATATCACAAGCACACTCCTGGAGTGCACATACACACAATGACCAACCAGAGCAATAGATAAGGGTGCATATTCAAATACAGTAAAACCCCTCAAAACCCACAAACAAATAAGTATCACTACCAGTCTTAAAGACAGGTGAGAGAATAATGCAGGGTGCAAGTCATGCAGAAAGCTCCTTTAGGAGCTTTCTGCATGGCTTTCGCTCTGCCTTATTAAAGCAATCACCTGGCTTAAAAGACCTACATTCTTCTTTATCTAAAAATTGTTTAAGAGGGGGTTCACTGAACAAAAATCTTGATTTCTCCATCAAACCCTATGTTTTGACCCCTCTTTACAATCGTCTTGAAGAGACCATTCTAAAGAGTGGTCACAAGATGGGGTTTGATGGTTAAATAAAGGAACTACTCCTGAACATGTTTTAATTTACACATCTTATCTGGGCCTCTTATCAGCCATGGTCTATACCCTTTACCTGATGAAAAATTGGGCAAAATAAATGGGCATTATAAATATTTTTATCTGAATTTTATAATGGTATATAAACACAGAATTTTACAGCCATAGCAGAAACTGCGGAATCAGGTCTTTAATATTCCATAAGCAATGAGAGCAGACTGACAGGAGCTGTCCGATATAGGGTCTACTCTGTTTGCAAAGGCATCAAAAGAGGTTTCTATAAAGGAAAGGGATAAAGATTGGTGACTTTTAAGTCAAATATTTTTTGAATTATGCATGATTATTGACACAAAACAGTGTGATGGACTGACATTTTGGTTGGACAAGGGTAAATCTAAAAGTCCACACCATCTCGATGTGGGGGCATAAAAAAATGAAATGGAAAAATCTCTTGTCAACAACATCTTAGCATAGGCCTGACAACATTTTCAACGATGACATCTGAGCAATAACATTTTCACATGATAAAAACACTCTATAACAAATGAAATGAAATGCAACTAACACTACTGTCGTGAACATGTCCATTAGGAAGGCTGCAAGTGTACTGTGAAAGATTTTTGAACACATCCATGAATTTTATACACCATATTCATTATCAATTATGGATTTAATTGTGTACATGATCATGACTTGGAAGTAACAATACTGCATAGTGGGTTACATTCATAAAGACTACAGTAAAACCTCCCTTAACTGGACTTTCAAAGACAAGTGGCAGTTTAATGCAGAGTGAAAGTCATGCAGAAAGCTTCAAAAGGAGCTATCTGCATAACTTTCAGCCACCTGCCTAAAAAGGCCTACATCAGTTCTTCATAAGATTAATTTTTATAATGGCATATAAACACATGCTATATTTGCTCTGACAGGTAGAAACTGTATTATTCCACATGCAAACAGAGCAGCCCCTGATCAGATGATCCTATAGGAGCGCCATCTGATCTGGGTCTACTGTTTGCAAATGCGTGAAAAGGCGTTTATATGAAGGAAAGGGTTAACCACAGAGAGATGTCCCTGATCAGACAGGAGCTGTCTAACCTGTGTCTACACTGTTTGCAAAGACATGAAAAGAGTCTTTAATAGGTAACGGGTTAAGAGGTTTATGTATATGGCAGTGATAGACAAAGTCTTTTGATTTGGGACCTGCAGAAATAGTGGAACCAGGTGACTGACTTGTTCAGTACCGACTGCTAGGATCATGAAAATCTGTTGATCACAGTAGGTATTCACAAGGAAATTAAAAACAGTACAATGTATATTTAAAACACCCTCAATAAAACCTAACATGTTTTTGTTTACCTTTGGAACCATTTACTCCATAAATAAACCTTTTTTACACTTTGGCAAACAGATACTTTAGGATCAATTTGATCAGGGTCTGCTCTGTTTGCTTATCAATATAGATCTCATTCTACAGTGTCTGCAAAAGCCAAAAAAAATTATATTCATTTGCCATTACAGTAAAACCTCTCTATAACGGCCACTAAACTGTAAACTAAGTTGGTATTTAGGGCAGATGGCTGTTTAAAGCAAGGTAAAAGTAAAACAGAACACTCCTATAGGAGCGTCCGTTTTACTTTCACCTTGCTTTAAGCAGTAACCTGCCTTTAACACAAAATACTTGATGTCATTTAGTGGCCGTTACAGAGAGGTTCTACTGTATAAAACAATCACCTAATGATGTCATTACTTCTTACATGAATATTCAAGAAATAAAGGCATACGGTTTTATTATATTGAGGCATAAGTATTCATGGTTGTGGATCAATAATCTTTCACAATTGCAACATAATGCACCCAGTAGGGCTGGCACAATATCACAAGCCTTCACATACATCCACTGAGGATACTGTAAAAATTGCTCTTCCTTTTTGAAGAAAAACAAAACATGAGCTAAAATCTACAAAGTCGAGGCTTATCTGGTTTAGACAGTGTCATTACCGGACACATACAATATAAGCTAGCTGGAGCGAGTCAGAATAAACAAGACAATGTAACAATTTGCACTTGAAAATAAATTATCCTGTACTAATATTTCAAAGAATTTTTCTTCTTCCTTTCTTTCCAAATTCAACAATCCGAGTGTTGTAATGTGTCTTGATCTAAACTAGCAAATCTCCTCACAAAATTACACTCAGTACTCTTGGCCTAACTGTCGCAATTACTTTCTTTAGAATTTCTGCTGTAATAAATATTTGAACTCCAACTGCATTCATCAATAGTCAACACTGATAACAAGTCTAAAGCTCCATCTTAACAATTTTTTAAATAGATATTCTGTCTGTAGTATCAATTTCATGTAAGCTAAAGGGTCCTCACATGAAATCTCTTCAGGACTTGAAACTTTCAAATATTCTTAAGTGTTTCCCTATCTTGCAGCAACAACATTATAATAAAGGGTTGTGTATCTTCTATTCCACCATTTGCTGGCTGGCCCCATCATGTGGATCTGCTGGTGGGTTGAAGGAAACAACTTCTTGGTAAACTAACTCTGGAACAAAATGATATAACTTACAGTAAAGCGTGTTTTAACCCATTCCCTCATAGGCTATCTTTAGACCCAACCTCTTTGAATTAATCTACCAAAAAGGAGTATTGACTATAGAAAAGGAAAAATTTAGAATTGTGTAGTTATGAAACCATTGTGATAAAAAGAGTATTTGTTCCCTAGCTTTCATCAAGTGAATATTACAGAGGCATAGAAAGGCGTATTTATGGAGGAAAGGGTTAACCCTTTATTCAATTAACCCATACCCTCATCGGCTATTTTTAGATCCCACCACTTGGAATAAAATCTACTGAAAAGGAGCATTTACTAGAAAATTTAGAATTGTGTAATTTTGAAACTTAATTTAGAGCAAATGCTTGATCTCTCAATAGGTCTCAACAAGAGCCCTGTGTGTCGGAGCATTATACATCCGAAGTCTGTGCTGTTGTAACATGCACTATATTAATTTGAGTTGAAAGTCACTGTGACCTTGACCTTTGACCCCATCAACCTCAAAATCAATTGGGGTCATCTACTAGCCATGAAAAACCTTCCTACTAACTATGAAGACAGCATACCTAATACTTATCCAGTTATTGAGCGGAAAACATTTTTTAGTTGGAGGTCATGGTGACCTTGACCTTTGACCATCTGACATCAAAATCAATAGGGGTCATCTACTGGCCATGGCAAACAACATGTACTATGTATGAAGACAGCTCACCTAATACTTATCAAGTTATTGAGCGGACAAGATTTTTTAGTTGAAGGTCAGGGTGACCTTGACCTTAGACCGACTGACCTCAAAATCATTAGGGGTCATCTACTAGCCATGACCAACCTTCCTACTAAGTATGAAGACAGCTCACCTAATACATATCAAGTTATTGAGCAGACAAGATTTTTTAGTTGAAGTTCACAGTGACCTTGACCTTTGACCGACTGACCTCAAAATCAACAGGGGTCATCTACTAGCCATGACTAAACTTTCTACTAAGTTTAAAGACAGCACACCCAATAGTTGTCAAGTTATTGAGCGGACAAAGATGTGGCTAACAGACGGACGGACATGTGCAAAGCATAATGCCCCCTGACTGTAGGATTTGTTGGTATTGATAGAAACTGTAGAATCAGATCTATTCATAATTTCATAAGCAAATAGAGCAGACCCTGATCAGACTGCTCCTATAGGAGCCATCTGATCCGGGTCTACTTTGTTTGCAGATGCTTGAAAAGTCGTATAAAATTAACAAACTTGTCCAAAAAGGTGTGACTGACAGAGCAATGGATAATGTAAAAGTGATCCCTACATGTCATTCTGCTTACAGCGGCTGACAAAAAAGCAATTAATCAATGATTATAGGTGTGAATTCAAAGAAAGAAAATTATTACCACAAATTTGGAGAGGTTTGATGAAACTGATTAGTGCTACAGACCTCAGAATACTTGTACATTTATGACTCTATCGTAGAGAAGTGTTTATCTTTAACCCATTACCTCATAGGCTATTTTTAGATACAACCTCTTTGAATAAATGTTCCGAAAGGGAGCATTAACTAGAGAAAAGGAACTTTTTTAGAAACCATTGTGCTTAATAGAGCATTTGCTCCTATAGGAGCAAATGCTCTATTTATCTTTTACAGAGTCGTCAGAAGTCGTCAATATCAGGGAATTGGTTAAATGTTGTTCCTCTTTATGACATTAAAATGTTTTAGCTTCAAAAAAAGTTGTCTCTTTTGCTTACCTCTCCATCTTTCTATAGGGAGTTCCATATCTTCAAAAGACTGATCATAGGACGGAGCTGTGGGTTCGTCGGATGGATCTGCGTACTGTTCTAGGTATGGGTGGGCAAGAGCCTGCTCTGCAGTGATCCTTGTGTCTGCATCTAGATCCAGCATCCTCTCCAGCAAGTCTATGGCTGCAACAACACAATACAATAAATCCCTGTAAATCTCCACTCCAAAATTTCAGAATTCTAACTATACTGGATAGGCTTTTACAGTGCTCCCTCCATTAACATCACCTCTCAACAACGGTTCCCTCCCCATAATGACAGCATCTATTCCCCCCACCCCCTCCTCCCGGAATAATTTTCAAGTAAAACTTCCTCCCACGAACGGTAACTCTCTAGAACGACTAACGGCATGTAGATTTGTAGCCAGACGGTAACATTTACCTCCCTTCAATGGTCGGTAACATCAGCTGAACGTAATTTTCCAAACACTGCACAAAAGCAACCATGCATGTAAAAGATGATTGGTCCCAATGACACTAATCTTTATGCAATTAACTGTTGCCTGTCACCTTACTAGCTCCGAGCAATTCCGTCAACCATAGCTAATCTGTTATGCGACTCGAGCGGCAATTCGTGTGTAAATATGACACACTGGTACCTATATGCTGTTGTGTATGACTGCATAGGAAAGTACTGAATTTCAACTGAGAAACACGTTTCTATATCTATAAAGTATAAAAATCTTATCGGTTAAAGTAGTTTATTTCTCTCTTGTTTCAGAACGATAACCATAGACGCATTCCATTTGTCACTTCTAGAACAAGATCATGTATAGAAATAAAATTTCAAACAAGCTGGGTTATAAACTTAAGTTAGAAACTAAAAATTCTCTATGGCAACAGTATTCTGTCAAATTTGAACATGAATGTGTAATGATTTTTATTCCATTTTCATCTAGTTTTCTCAAAAGGAACCGGTGAATACAGTAGAACTTCTACACCTGGTGGACCTAATCGCACAATTCATTTCTCATTTTGCAATTGTGATTCGTGGACGTAGGCATACATTTTGTAATGAATTCGAAACAGATCTGTCTGTCTGTTAATCTGTCCATCTATCTACCTATTTATCAAATCATCAACCCATCCATCCATCTGCCAAAATATGTCTGTGTAGGGCTCCCTCCCAACAACAACCTCCCCACAACGACACTTTTATGTGTTTCCGAAAAGTGTCGTTGTTCGGAGGGAGCACTGCATCATATAAATTAACAGTCAGTCAGATAGACAGATGGATGGATGGACAGATAGATATGGATGTATGCATGGATGGATAGATATATCCATGGATGGATTGGTGAATCTACAGAATAGATAGATAGATGGATGGACAGACAGACAAATAGACCAATAGACAGATAGATAGACAGTCTTTACAGACAGACAGACAAATAGACCAATAGACAGATAGATAGACAGACAGTCTGTACAGACAGATAGATATAGATAGATAGTGTCTTGCAGGAATACTCATCAGGTACAGGCTTAAATGTCAGCATTTATAAGCAATCAGTGGTACTAAATTACCTTTTGCATTTGCATGGACAAACACTTTGCCAAAGTCTTTCTTTTCCCATCTGGGTAATTGTCTTATGTAATTCCTAGCCTGGAAAATAATATAAAGTAGCTCATAAAACATTTACATAATGAAACCAAATGCACTCCTGAAAACAGTATAACTGACACAAATATAGCTCAATACAGACTTTGGAATGCAATTGTAATGGCTTCATTTGCTTTAGCACAACATGTAAATCAGAAAAATAAAGAATTGTGTCCATAGGACATGGATGCCCTATATCTGGCAATATTGTCTCTAAATTATTTAAAGTTTTCAGGTGAAACAAAATTACAATGTTTCTTTACCCATTCCCTCATACTGACACCTTTTTATGTTTCCAAAAACTTACTTTATGAAACCATTGAGATAGACAATGCAATTTGCTTCACAGGAACAAATGCACGATTTATCACAATGGTTTTTAAACTAAGCAATTCCTTTTTTCCCTCTCTTTTTTCTAGTAAATACTCATTTTCAGTATTAAATTTTTTTCAAAGAGGTTGGGTCTTAAAATAGCCTATGAAGGAATGAGTTGACATTGGTAAAAATGGTCATAGCAACAATTTACTTCTTCATAACCATCTTCAAAGTTGTTTATGTGTGAAAGTTTGAACACAAGATCTTTTCACCTGTTTTATAGTGAAAACATTTACAAAGTCCTGTAAATCTGGTAAAAATAATTACAGCAAATTTTTTTATCTGTAAGGCAATCTTCACATCAAGGTTGTTCCTCTAAGAAAGTTTGAAGCAATTCTTCCATTGGTGTATGAGAGGTTGGACACACAATATTTGCAGGATGTATATATCGCTATTAGGGACCGATGTACAGACAGACAGACAGACAAGAGCAAGGCTACATCATATGTCTCCCATCTTGTGGGGACATAACAACCATAAAACTTTTAATTTTTGCTTAACCCTTTACTCCATAGATACATCTTTTAATGCCTTTGCAAACAGTATGCTGCTTACTGAAATATACAGATTTTAGTCACCTTTTATTTTAAAATCAATACCAATAATTATTTCATAATGATTTATACACAAGCCATTTATTACTTCATTATCCCTTTCCTTCATAGAAACATTTTTTTTACACATGTGCAAACAGAACAGACCCAAATCAGATGATTCCTTTAGAGACCATCTGATCAGGATCTAATCTGTTTGCTTATGACATGATATAGATCTGATTCCACAGTTTGTCTGCCTATTATGAATATTTTTTCTTGTATCAGAAATATAAAATAAGGCAAAATATTGCTATGACAAAACAGAGGACAGTCTAATCTATAATACATAAACAAACAGAGCTGACCCTAATCGGACAGCTCACATCCTGATCTGGGTCTACTCTGTTTGCAAAGGCATATAATGGTGGAATTATCATGTACCGGGTTAACACTTTTCCTAATGAACATTTATCCATGTATTGATGATCCAATCACTTCATGAATATGAACTTAATTTTTATACTTATAGGTGGTAAAAAATTAAAGGGAACCGTCGTCTTTGACAATAACTGTAGCATTAAAACTATAGAATTTCATAAGTAAACAGAGTAGACCCTGATCAGACAAACCCTACAGGAGCCATCTAATCTGTGTCTACTTTGTTTGAAAAGGCATAAATACGAAGAAAAGGGTTAATACCCTAAAGTACAATTTGCTTGTGTAAAATGCTTAGTATGCAAATCTGCAAGTAACATTGAAAGTCTTGTATTGTATGATTTGTACCATACAGTACATGTGTAGTAAAATCTCTGAAAAGTGGAATATCAGTAAAGAAACATTTAAGATCTTTTTAGACAAGCCATTGCTAAAGGAACTGCTGCATGACTTTAAGCTTGCATTAAGCTGCCACCTGTCTTAAGTGTGGCACCTAATGTTGGTCTAAACTGTTTGCAAAGTCTAAAGGTTAGTTGCCATATACATGTACAATGGCTCAAATTTTGTTAACCATATTGTTTTTATGTAACCATTTATCCCTTTATTTGATAATTAACTATTTCCTCCATAGGCTATTTTAGATCCAACCACTTTGAATAAATCTACCCAAAAGGAGCATTAACTAGAGAAAAAGGAAAATTTTAGATTTTGTAGTTTTGAAACCATTTTGATAAATAGAGCATTTGCTCCTATTGGAGCAAATGCTCTATTTATCACAATGGTTTCAATAGGTGATTTTTACAGAGGCGTAGAAAAGGCGTATTTATTGAGGAAAGAGTTAAAAATCATGCCTTTGCAAACAGAGTATACCCAAAGCAGTGTCTGGTCTGGGTCTGCTCTGTTTGCTAACATATTTCAGATTCTCTACTGTTTGAAATGGCAATGCATTTCCTTATTTCACATCTTTTTATATGGAGGAGAAATTTACCGTAATTCATATTCTCAACTCTTTGAACTCTTGGGGCGAAATCATGTTTTTCTATGCAAACAGTTTATATACTGATGAGATGCAGCATAATATGGCACTCATCAGGATCCAAACTGTTGGACAATTTGACTACAGTAAAACCTCTCTATAACGGCCACTAAATTGTCTTAATTAGTTGATATTTAGGACAGTTGGCTGCTTCATGCGAGGTGAAAGTAAAACAGAACGCTCCTATAGGAGTGTTCTGTTTTACTTTCACCTTGCTTTAAGCAGCCACCTGCCTTGTACACAAACTACTTGATGTACTTTAGTGGCCATTATAGAGAGGTTTTACTGTATATTTTCACAAAGAAATGTGAGAAATTTTATTTTAAGAGTTTAAGCAGACGGCAATAATTGTTGCAGACCAAATATTTCTCAGCTTGCGAAGACTTAAAGTAAGGAGTCTTGCACAAATATTCATCAGCTAGATGAATAACCTGTACACAAAATGATACATAATTGAATGTGGGTTCAACAATGTGTTCTGCTTGTTGAACAAAACAACATCAACACTACCTCTTCACTGCTAATCTTGTCGAGGAGTTTTTCAGACGGAGACCCAACTAAGGTTAAGATTTTTGTAAGCTGGTCTATATCTGTAGATAATGTTAAGGATAAGATACAAGATGTGTCGTTAGGGCAGTTCCAGTAAATTAGGGTAACATACAAGGTGACATTCAAATCTGAATTACAAAGTAATTTCAACATACAAGGCAGTTAACCCATTACCTCATAGGCTATTTAAAGACCCAACCTCTTGGAACAAATGTACCAAAAATGGAGCATTTACTAGAGAAAAGATTTTTTTTTAGAATTGTGTACTTTTGAAATCATTGAGATAAATAGAACATTTGCTCCTGTGGAGCAAATGCTCTATTTACCACAATGGTTTCAACAAGTGACTTTTACAGAGGTGTCAAAAGGTGTCAGTATGAGGGAATGGGTTAACACTTTCAACTTCCACTCACTTTCTTCTGAAAACTTTTCACCCATTTCCATTCAAATTAGCTATTTCTTCCCTTTCTCACCAAAGAGAGTATCAGAATGTCAAACAGCAGAGATCCTAATAAGAAACCAAGTTATTTGAGTGTCAAACAGCATCACCAAGTTACTTGACCCTTTACTTCATGATTATTCGTGTGAGAAATAATTACTCCATGGATATTAATAAGCTGAATTTTTACAATGGCGCATTAACAAGGGAAGCATTGGTATGGCAAATACTGACGATTTAGATCTATATTTTCCAATGGCAAACAGAGCAGACCCTAATCAAACAGACAGCTCCTGTAGCAGCTGTCTAATCTGGGTCTGAACTATTATGCAAAGGCATCTGTTACATCTCATCTGGATCTAAACTGTTAACAAAGGGTATTATTTAGGACTAGTTAGGACTAGTATTATTACATATTGGGGAAAGTGTTAAATACACCAATACATGCTTATTAGTTTAACCATATACATTGACAAAAATATGAAGAGCCCATACAAAGAGTGACTTCTGGGAATATTGCTAACAGCGAAGATCTAGATCAGCTGTCAGCACCTGGTCAGGTTCTATACAGTTTGTCAAAATCAAGTACAGTAAAACCTCTCTATAACGGCCACTAAATTACATCAAGTATTTTGTGTTAATGGCAAGTGGCTGCTTAAAGCAAGGTGAAAGTAAAACAGAACGCTCCTATAGGAGCGTTCTGTTTTACTTTCACCTTGCTTTAAGCAACCACGTGCCCTAAATACCAACTAATTAACACAATTTAGTGGCCATTATAGAGAGGTTTTACTGTACTATAATAGCCAAGTACACCTCTAAATCCAGTTAAACAATGGTACGTGATTTTTTTGCGATGCTTCATTGTTTCTACACCTATACTTGAATCACCAAAATTTAACTCTTTCCTTCATACAAATGCTTTTTAACATCTTTGGAAACATAGAAGACCCAGACCAGATGGCTCCTGTAGGAGCGGTCTGATCAGGGTCTCCTTTGTTTACTTAATAAATGAAATAGTAATAGATCTAACTCTACAGCTTCTACCAATATGAAATATTGATGCATACATATGCTATTATAAAAATTCAGCTAATGAATAATCATGTCATTATTTCTTTCATGAATCCAACAGGGAAAGGGTTAAGCTGGCTGGGGTTAAGTCTTTGCACTCAATCAGTGATTTTGTGATAATCCATGTAAATAGTTTTGATCCAGATCAGCACACAAGCTGTGGGACACTCTGAAAAATCATTTTTGAAGAGAAATGGAAGAAAAATTAACACTGAATTGTATCCAAAACATTTTTTTGTGAATCATAATGATTCAGCTTACAATGAGTTACAGCACTATATGTGTCCTATATATATAGTTTGTCCTATACATCCATACAGTGAGAAAATACTGGAGCACACTGATAAATTTAATGGTTTATCAAGCAGAAAAAAGTCCAGTTATACTTGACTGGTTACAAGCATACATGAACATCTCAACCATTTGTGAGATTATGCAGACAGAAGTTATATGAACAGTTAATTGGACAAACAGCTAGGATCCAGAACTAATCAAAGTCTACACTTTGTGCTATGCAAACAAGTATCTAAGGTTGTAGATTGGTATCAACCCTTTCATGAATACTAATTCAAGACCCCAACCACTGCGAATATTAGTCAATTAATTTTTAAATTAAAAAATATAAAACAGGGGGCAAACAGAGCAGTCCCTGATCAGGCAGCTTTTATAGGAGCTGTCTTATCTTGGTTGACTTTGTTTGCAAAGGCCTAAAGGGGCGGCATTTTAAAGTTGCTAAGGGTTAACAGCTTTTGCATGAAGCACATCTACATCATGGACACAATTGTTCTAAATAGCAAATCCGTCATGTTCAAATGTGCTCTATGGCAGTAAAGGCACCATTGTCGGTCAAATCCCTAGTGCTTAATTAGCAATAATTGCTTGCTTGTAGTCCTGACTTAACTATTTACTTCATAGATACGGCTTTTAATGCCTTTGCAAACACAGAAGTCCAAGATAAGACAGCTCATGTTATAGCCAGAGTCTGTGATCTACTTGATTATGAAATAATATAAATCTGATTCTACAGTGTCTGCTATTGAAAAAAAAAGCTGTTTTCATTGGCCATTTTAATACTTCAGTTAATAAATATTCATGAAGTCATAAATTCTTTAATAACTATTCATGAGGTAAGAAACCATAAAACATACACATTTTTCTAACTGCATAATCACTACAATTGTTGAACTACTCAAGTATGTAATGGGACTGAGAGCTGTATACAGTCTTCTGTTTAAGGCAACAAATCTATCCTTAACACTGCAAGAAAACATTTGGATATATCATGCAGACTCTCTGAAGCAAACCTCAGTACTACAGTGATTGTCAGTCTTTACCAGAGCTCCAGATAAGATGCGTAAATTTAAACATTTTTACGCATAGCTCCTTTATTTCTCCACCAAACCCTGTACTGTGACCACTCTTTAGAATCGCCTCAAAGAGACGATTCTAAAGAGTGGTCACAGTATAGGGTTTGGTGTAGAAATGACGATTTTAGTATTTGGGTACACATCTTTATCTGTAGCTCTGCTTTACCCTTTCCCTGTTGCATATTCATGCAAGAAATAATGACATCATGAATACATACCAGCTGAATTTCTATAATGGTATATGTATGCAGGATTTTTTGATATTGTTAGAAACTGTAGTCAGATTTATTCGAATTTCATAAACAAACAGACCAGACCCGGGTCTACTCTATTTGCAAAGGCGTGAAAAAGTGTTTGTATGATGGAAAACAACAGTCTGCAGTAACATTTACTGTCCCACTTTTAACCCTTTACTGAAATTGAATGACAATTCATGTAAGAAATAATGACTATAAGAACACTTTCATTTTTGCATAGGAACAAGGGCATTTTGACAAGAGCAGAGTCTGTATAATTTCATCAGTAAACAGAGCAGACCAAGATTAGACAGCTGTAGGAGCTCCTAAAGCCATCTGATCTAGGTCTACTCTGTTTGCAAGTGTATTTAATATATCAGGTAAAGGGTTAAGACAGTCATAGGGATTGGTCTCAAACGTTTAAGGAAAAACTGATCATGCCCTATAAACATACATTTACAGTATCAAATGTTTTCCTCAAACTTAATCACGAATCTCTATGAAGATAGGTGGTTCTCAATTCAGGATGAAAGCAATGCAGAAAGTTGTAAAAAATCTTTCAAAATTTGAATTCTGCATTAAGCAGTCACCTGTTTATAAAGACTTTAAACCTTCTGAATGCCGGAAACGAGTGTACTATCAACCAGTATAGACCAAGAACAGAGGACTCCTAGAGGAGTCCTCTGATCTAAGTCTGCACTGTGTCATTCAAAATCCTATTGCAAATTTTACCCTTCATACTATATGCACTCTACCAATAAATAATGGACTATTCCGCTCTGAAAATTCAGCATTGAAAGTTAGACTTATTCAGTAAGTGTTTGTTTTTACCCTTTCCTTCATATAAACGTGTTTTCACACATTTGCAACAGAGTAGACCCAATCAGGGTCTGCTCCGTTTGCTAACCGGAATTTGAAAGATGTTTTTCTTTCTAGAATGGCTACAATGTTCCACCCTCAATATTTCATTATAACTATTTTGTCTATGAATATACAGTAGGTATTGAAATTTGAAATAAACATAGGGAAAGTTAAAGAAGTGGTACTGTTAACGTCATGCATAGTGAGTTAGTATAATGTACCCATCACCTTTTTGTTAGGATAGTGAAGGCTATTTCATGGAATAAACTTTTTTCACAGTTTACCTCTAAGCAACTTATCTTTTCTAAAACTTCATCAGCCGGAGTGCCCAATAATGACAGAATTTTTTCTAACTGATCTATGTCTGTTATGATTAAGGATTTTTCTGAATTTACCCAAACAGCCAGAGCATTCTAGAAGTTCTACAGTCAAGCTTCTGTTTGTGGTACAATGTATAACATTTGCCATTGTCAATATCATGGAACTAGAATTGTGTGTGACCCTTATTGACGGACTGACATTGTACATCCTAAAGGTAGGATATACTGTAAGAGCATACCAATGTAGTGCAAAACTATTGAAATACATGTAACTACATTCTGTAGGCAAATCTGTGTTAACCCTTTGAACTCCTGTTGGTCTACTTTGTTTGTAAATGCATAAAAGACGGGATTAATAGGAAAAAGGTCAACTCTAAATCTTTTGTAATATTACACATTTAACACCTTACATCATAGGCTATTTTAGACCCAACCTTCTTTGAATTTATCTATCGAAAAGGAGAATTTACTAGAGAAAAGGAAACTTTAAGGATTATGTATTTTTGAAACCATTGTGATAAATAGAGCATTTGCTCTATTATCACAATGGTTTTAAGCAGTGATTTTACAGAGGCGTCAAAATGAGGGAATGGGTTAACCTATTACAATAGTTTACAAACTTTACAAATGAAAAAAAAAGAAGTTTTGAACACATATGCCACAAGTAACAGACATCGATCCAAAGAAACTTGCCTCCTATTTCATCTGGCTAATGTCTATGCTGTTTTCAAATGCTTGTTTACTCATTTAGGCCATTCCAATGACTAAGTAATCTACACATGCAGGATAGTTCATCTAGTGATAGAAAAAGAAAAGCTATCTATCAATTCCAGCTTGACATGCAGAAATTCCAGTTGCATTTGCCCCTTGCCATACAAGAAGGGTATAAAGTGAGAACTACAACTGCTGTTGTGTCCATATTCTGATGTTACCTCTTTGCTACTAATCTTTTCTAACAATAAGTCACTGGGCGTGCCAACCATCGCTAAAATTCTCGTTAACTGATCTATGTCTGATAAGATTAAGGAAATGAAAATATTCTCAACATAAATGACAAAAGTTACCAAGATAATTAGATTGTGTGTGCTAATCTGAAAGAATCCAAATATTCCAATCACATTCTCCTCTTGAAACAGTGGTACATCAGTTTTCTTTATCAGTAAACAAAACCATTTTATCAGACAAAAATCAACTTTTTCAGATGTTTATAGATTTGTTTGCATCATTCTATGGAATAAAATTCTTCCAATTTGTTAACCCTTTACCTGATGAATATTCATATAAAAAATAATGGCATCATGAATAATCATAATGGCATATGAGTCTTTGGCCAAGGCAGAAACAAAATCTGATCTAGACCATATAATCCAATAAGAAAACAGAACAAACCCTGATTAGTTTGGCTTGGTTTCTTTTATGTCGCTTCATCAGTATTTCAGTCATATCGCGATGTCCAGCTAAATACAGGTGGAGGAAGACCCCGGAGGTTCTTCTGTGCACAGAACAAATTGCATTGTTTCTTGCACAGAACAATATCCGGGTAGAACTACTGACCTACTGCAGGCCAGCTTGAAAGCTTCCTCACTGAAAAATCCAATGCCTAGACCAGAATTCAAACCACAGCGATGAGGGGCAAAGTGATTGTCAGCCGAAGACCATAACCACTAGGCCAAAACCCTGATTAGAAAGCTCTTACTGGAGCCATCTGATATGGGTCTACCCTGTTTGCAGACATGAAGAGAAGTTTGTTTTCCATCTTTATAAGCCAACACACTTGGTGAATAAATATGACATTAACCCTTTACTCCATAGATACTCCTTTCTACGTCTGTAGGAGCCTTCTGATCAAGGGCTCAGACCACTCCTATTCCCTTATCGTTCAAATACCATAAGCAAATAGAGCAGACCCTGATGAGACGGCTCCTATAAAAGTCATCTGATCTGGGTCTACTCTGTTTGCAAATGCGTGAAAATGCGTTTATATGAAGGAAAGGGTTAACAATATTGGGGGAACAAATAAGGGCAAAACCAACAGGTCAATGCCAACACTGATCTAATTGAGGCAAATCTGTAAACATTGATGTCAGCTCAAACACTGGTCTGTCTGATGTAAATCTCACTCCCTTCTGATTTGTTCAGGCTTAACCCTTTCCTCCATAAATACGCCTTTCTACGCCTCTGTAAAAATCACCTATTGAAACCATAGTGATAAATAGAGCATTTGCTCCTATATGAGCAAATGCTCTATTTATCACAATGGTTTCAAACTACAAAATTCTAAAAAAAAATCCTTTTCTCTAGTTAATGCTCCTTTCCGGTAGATTTATTCAAAGTGGTTGGATCTAAAAATAGCCTATGAGAGAATGGGTTAAGTGAAGCTACTGATTATTACACAGCTTGAACCTTCATTTGATGTGATATTACTTGGCATCTAATCTGGAGCCAAGCTGTTTGAAAATGCCAATCATATTTTGATAGGCAGGATTAATTTATTAACCCTTTCCTCCATGAATATTCATGTCAAATTTTGCCAATGATAAATCTTGGCTGAGATCTATATGGTCAAATGCTTAAATGCCAAGTTTGATTAAAACGTCTTGGAAATTGTGGCTATTAGAATATAAACAAATTAAACTGAACAAATGGACCATGAACATTCAATGAACCTCAAAGCTGGTAAGGAGAGCTTAAAATCAAGGCTGGTCATGTGTCAGAGCTAAAAAGACTATGATAATACCTTGATTTCTTTCTTCTGGCAGTGTCAGATGAATATAAAATTTCACCATAAAACCTCCAAATTTATAACATATCAAAATACCCATATGACAAACTGGATGAGCATTACATT
This sequence comes from Azorinus chamasolen, assembly GCA_963576725.1. Lineage (NCBI taxonomy): Eukaryota > Metazoa > Mollusca > Bivalvia > Cardiida > Solecurtidae > Azorinus > Azorinus chamasolen. Next base: position 56,119,754 of record OY755244.1, read on the forward strand.
AACACATTTACTCCATAAATACGCCTTTGCAAACAGAGTAGACCCAGATCAGACGGCTCCTATAGAAGGGTCTGCTCTTTTTGCTTATGATATATATGTTACTGTTATAAAGATATGATTCCACAGATTCTGCCATGGCCAAATATTTGCTATAACACTGCATCAAATTAATATTCATGATGTCATTAATTCTTACATGAATATTCATGGAGTAAAGGGTTGATAACTTAGTAGATCTACAAGTGCAAAGAGAAAAAGCGATCTAGCTATTGTCATGAACTGGAGAACACAAAAAGACATTAACAAATAGCTGCCAATTGAAACATGGCAGAATCAGAATCTGCAGTGTGCAGTGACCGAGTACAAAATATTGAAGTTACTGTCACTGATAAATAGTGTAGACCATACCCAGACACAATCACAAGGTGGCCAGTCTGGGTGCACAGTATAAACAAATGTCCCATATCAAGTGAAGCTGGTCAACGAAAAAATACCCGTACCAACTGAATCAACAGCTGGATTCATGTAGTGTGAATCTTGAAACAAAATTTAAAACACGCTTATGAATAAAGAAATAATTTTCTTCCATTTTCAAAAAATTACCCAACCTGCTTCATTCAAAATAAGGCCAGTAACATACAACTAATAAAAGAAATTAGGCCCTTTGGTTATAAATCCTTTTGCTTCAGTCAGTTCATTCTAAAGACACTGGCTCTTCGCATGATCTTCAGACTAAACCTAAGAATGTTACAACAAGGGGACTAGACTCTGAGGTTTTAAAACTCCAAAGTCTGAGTTCAATCTCAAGTATCTGATTGGACAGATTTTGAGCAAGGCTTCCTCAAAATCTGATTAATCAGATGTTTGAGAATGAACTTAGACACAAGCAAAAAGTTGTATAACCTCAGGACCAGTAATAGAAAGCAAACTATGTTCAAGAACTTCATTAGATACTAGCAAAAATGTTATGGAAAAGAGTTATCAGTAATTTCTGTTTACCACTGGTCTGATATATATCATGCTAACAAATTAAGCAATATGGACCATCTCCCACAGTGAATGTAATGTACCTCTTTGCAACTCATTTTTTCTAAAAGTTCATCTGATGGAGTACCGCAGAAGGATAAAAGTTTTTCTAACTGATCTAATTCTGTAACAATTAAGGAGTGAGTAAAGAATGATGGTACTATCAGGGTCTGCACTGTTCCCTGAACCCACGGATGTTGATGCTTATACCAGCAAATAGTATGTTTTAGTGCCCCCTCAACAAGAAAGATGGATGGGTTCCATTTAATAAGATCTGGATGGGTTTCCTAAACCATATGAGAATTAATGGACTTAATACTCGGAACTGTCATAGAGTTTATTCTTAAGATCATAATGACCCCATAGAAATGGCAATACCAATACTTTTCCATTAAAAACAGAACTATCAACCACATTATAGCAATTCACCATGACCTCGATTAGCATTTTTACTTCGTTGTAGCCTACTAATTGAGTATAATCTGTTACAAATGCAATTAACCCATCACTTATTAAATACCTATAGGAGCCATTTGATCAGTCTGCTCTGTTTGTTTGTGATATAATATAGATATGATTCTACAGTTTTTGAAATGACTGAAAACTCCTGTGTCCATGTGCTATTATAACACAGTAATCTTATTAACCCTTTCCTACATAGGCTATTTTTAGATCCAACCTCTTTGGATGCATCTACCGAAAAGGAGCATTAACTAGAGAAAAGTAAATTTTTTTTAGAATTTTGTAATTTGAAACCATTGTGATAAATAGAGCTATAGGAGCAAATGCTCTATTTATCACAATGGTTTCAACAGGTGACTTATACAGAGGCGTAGAAAGGTGTATTTATGGAGGAAAGGGTTAATATTCATGATGTCAGTATTTCTTACATGAATGTCAATGGATGAAAGGGTTAGTTTTAACTTCTTGCTTGATAAACTTGCCTTTCTAATGCATTTGCAAACATAAATGATACAGATCAGACAGCTCATTCAGAGCTGTCTGATCAGGGTCTGTTCTGTTGGCTTTATATGTTACAGATCTGATTCACTGCCGTTTTCCATGGCAATAAATTTCCTTCCTTTTTTATTTTAATACAACAATTAAATTTTCATAATGGGTGGGTCCTAGCAATAATATTCATCAAGAATAGGGTTATGCCATTTAATGATTTTTTCTTTGCAGAAGTTTGTGTCTATTCTACTGTCAACATACATGGTACAAATATCTAATTTCTCAACTAAATGTCATTCTATTATCACCATGTTTTGAATCACTGCACCAAAATTCTGACCTATAATTCCTCCTTAGTGCATATCCATGCATCAACCAATTCCAAAAACCCATGCAATACCCCATCAATACTGTTTCCAGAGCAACAGATAAAGTGGGCATTTAAATATTAAAATTGTTAGCTCTCCACAAAATCATATGTTGTGATTACTCTTTAGAATCGTCTCAAAGTCCATTTAATGTCAGCACAAACTTGTTACCCTAATTCTCCTAATTTCTCGATCAGACAAACTTGTGCAGACTGTGCAGACCAAGATCAGGGTCTACATCATTTACTACTACATGTATGTCTAATCTAATGTTATTACAATGGTGCCAAGAGACTTATACAGCTTTACAAACCCCTGGAGAGGGGAGATTGGGTGTCTGAATACCGGTACTTAGGGTAATTAGGGTATTAAAAACAATAAGAAACTTAAAACACTATGAAATATAAAACGATGCTGATGAAAATGGGGAAACAGTGTTTCAGTATTGTTTAGTTGGTAGGGGTAAAAAGTAGTAAATGTAATAATTATTTTGGTACAAAAGGATACGATCTGTTCCTGGAAAAAGAGGCCGCCCAGTTAACATCTCAGCCATTATGCATCCAACAGACCAAACATCCACTGAAAAATACAAAGAAAGTGTATGATATATATTCAAACATATTCAAGATATATAGATAGACCAGTACTCTTGTCATGGATAGTCCTGGATAGCACATACACTGCAGGTTTTTAACCCTTTACTCCATATTTAAGCCTACGCCTTAGCAAACAGAGTAGATCCAGATCAGACAGCCCCTTTAGAGCCATATGATCATGGTCTACTCTGTTTGCTTATAAAGTACTATAGATATGTCTGACCTAGTTATTTCTTACATGAATTGTCATGAAGTAAAGGGTTAAAGTACACATTAACACAGAGAAGCAGCAAATATGTTACCATCAAACCATGGATCACCATTGGACATCAGATACTTAAATAATTATTAACCCTTTCCTCCATAAATACGCCTTGCTACGCCTCTGTAAAAGTCACTGTTTGAAACCATTGTGATAAATAGAGCATTTGCTCCTATAGGAGCAAATGTTCTATTTATCACAATGGTTTCAAACTACAAAATTCTAAACTTTTCCTTTTCTCTAGTTAATGCTCCTTTTTGGTAGATTTAGTCAAAGAGGTTGGGTCTAAAAAAAGCCTATGAGGGAATGGGATAAATATAGAAGTCATGACAATTTACTCCATATATACACATTTTATGCTTCTGCATACAGTGTAGACCCAGATCAAACAGCTTTTGTAAGAGTTGTCTGATCCGAGTCTGCTCTGTTCACTTGTGAAATAAAACAGATTTGATTCTAAAGTTACTGTCACTGACAAAAAAACTCCCTCACTGTGTGAGGTCATGCATGAACCTGTCAAGTAAAAGAGTTATGAGCTTTCTGCATGAATTTCACCCTGCATTAAGCAGCCACCTGCATACAAGTATCTAAATTATTCTCCATTAGAATTCCGATTTAGAGGGTGGTTTTTTTACTGTACCCTATGTTGCCAGCAAAGTGCATGCAGAAGATTGAGCTATCTACCTGTTTGGTTATAGTGCATCCAATTCAACATAATCTCAGGTGCTCTGTACCATCGAGTTGCCACATAGCCAGTCATCTGGTCATCTGTGGGTCTAGCAAGGCCAAAGTCTAAAATCTGGAAAGAAGCATATGACAAACATACAGACCATGCCATGGGGTTAAATAGAAAGAATACAGTTACCCGTATAATTACCATAAGTATTAGACTGAGATAGCAGCAAATAGTGTAGATCCTGATTATTCTGCTCCTTCAAGATCAGACCCTATGTTGTCTGTCTCTGATGCATTTCTAATAAGATAGGGGCCAGACTCGGAAATAAGAGATTTATACACAGACTCACACACATGACAGATTGGATATAGGCTAAACAGGACTCTACATACGATGGGTAATGTGTTATCAACTTATCACTGTTATGGCAGAGTGCCATAAATGACATGCTCTAGATGTCTGTATAAAAAAGACCCCTTGTGGTCATGAGCAAGTGTGTGAAGTTTCATAAGATTTTCAGGAATAGTAAAGAAGTAATGGCAAATGTTAAAGTTTCCGAACGACAATGACAAAAACAATGTGGAGGCAAGAATTACGTCAATAGCTCGTATTGTTTTGTTTTTCAAAAAATGGAACCAAATAGTTTATTTAATGAATAGTAGAAGGATGTGGAAATAACTTGTGAATAATCACTTCAAATTGTGGAAGTTTAATGTTAAAGCACCAGTGTTGTCTAAGTTATTTCCCCACATTTTAAGACAAATTCCATGTGGTTTATATGTGTAAAACTTGCAATATCTCAATAATATTTTATGCTAGAACAAGAATTCATGAGTGACGATGTAAACCATCATTACTGAATCACGTTTACGATATATGTTGTTCAGCAAAAATCTTCAATAAATGGTTCAAACAGTATTATTTCAATGGTTACTATGAGAAATTTTCAAAAACATGTTATTTATAGACATATTATCTTTAAAACATCTACACTCCAACCTACCTTCAATTCACAGTCTTCATTCACAGCTATATTGCTTGGTTTTAAATCCTGAAAATGAAAGATGCTAGCATTTTAACCCTGTACTCCATAGATACACCTTTTTTATGCCATTGCAAACAGAGTAGACCCAGATCAGACAGCTCCTATATGAGCTGTCAGGGTCTGCTCTGTTTGCTTGTGAAATAATATAGAGGAAGATTCTAGTTTTTACCATGGCCAAAAATACAGGTGTTCATGTGGCATTATAAACAAGAGCTGTCCGCAGACAGTGCACTCCACTTTCTAAATAGTGCTGGATAGTGTATTGGAAGTCTAAGTCGGAAAGGGGAGCAAAATTAATTTTAGGGTTAACCCCCCCCCTCCCCCCCCCCCCCTTGTGAAATGGGTCCCCCTTGTAATAGTTAACATTCATACCAAATTTGAACCAAATATATTGTACAGTTTCTAAGGCATGGACCTTAACATAAAACTTAAACAATAATGAAAATTCTAAGTCGAAAAAGGGGCATAACTAAGGCCAAATTAATTTTAGGGACACCTGCCCTTGTGAAATTGGTTCCCCTTGTGATAGTAAATATGCATACCAAACGTGAACCAAATATCTTTGATGGTTTCTGAGAAATGGACCTTAACGAAAAGGTTAACCAACGCTGACGCCGACGAGTGGGTCATGACAATACCTCCACTTTTTGAACAAGAGTGCCAGTGGGCACAATATACGCCCGTCGAGGTCTTGTTCAACATAAACTGGGGTTAACGTATTTACTTACTCAAATTCTAAGTCCAATTAAGTGACCTTGACCTTGGATATACGAACCGGGACTTGGCAGGCTACTGTAGCATGTCTTGATAAACATTGTGTTTAAATTTGAGAAGGATCCACCAAGTGGAATTTGAGTTAGAGATGTTACAGACAGACAAGTAGGTTAACATTTTTGCTAAACGCAAATTCTAAGTCCAATTGTGCGACCTTGACCTTGGATAAACGAACCGGGACTTGGCAGGCTACTGTAGCATGTCTAGATAAACATTGTGGTTAAATTTGGGAAGGCTCCACCAAGCAGAACTTGAGTTAGGGATGTTACAGACAGACAGGTAGGTTAACATTTTTGCTAAACGCAAATTGTAAGTCCAATTGTGTGACCTTGACCTTGGATAAACGAACCGGGACTTGGCAGGCTACTGTAGCATGTCTAGATAAACATTGTGGTTAAATTTGGGAAGGATCCACCAAGCGGAACTTGAGTTAGAGATGTTACAGCAGACGGGTAGGTTAACATTTTTGCTAAACGCAAATTCTAAGTCCAATTGTGCGACCTTGACCTTGGATAAACAAACCAGGACTTGGCAGGCTACTGTAGCATGTCTAGATAAACATTGTGGTTAAATTTGGGAAGGATCCACCAAGCGGACCTTGAGTTAGAGATGTTACAGACAGACGGGTAGGTCAATATTTTTGCTAAACGCAAATTCTAAGTCCAATTGTGCGACCTTGACCTTGGATAAACGAACCGGGACTTGGCAGGCTACTGTAGCATGTCTAGATAAAAATTGCGGTTAAATTTGGGAAGGATCCACCAAGCGGAACTTGAGTTAGAGATGTTACAGACAGACGGGTGGGTCAACATTTTTGCTAAATGCAAATTCTAAGTCCAATTGTGTGACCTTGACCTTGGATAAACGAACCGGGACTTGGCAGGCTACTGTAGCATGTCTAGATAAACATTGTGTTTAAATTTGGGAAGGCTCCACCAAGCGGAACTTGAGTTAGAGATGTTACAGACAGACGGGTAGGTCAACATTTTTGCTAAACGCAAATTCTAAGTCCAATTGTGCGACCTTGACCTTGGATAAACGAACCGGGACTTGGCAGGCTACTGTAGCATGTCTAGATAAACATTGTGGTTAAATTTGGGAAGGATCCACCATGCGGAACCTGAGTTAGAGATGTTACAGACAGACGGGTAGGTCAACATTTTTGCTAAATGCAATTCTAAGTCCAATTGTGTGACCTTGACCTTGGATATACGAACCGGGACTTGGCAGGCTACTGTAGCATGTCTAGATAAACATTGTGGTTAAATTTGGGAAGGATCCACCAAGGGGAACTTGAGTTAGAGATGTTACAGACGGACAGCTCCATTCCATAATACGTCCCGTTTTTTCAAACGGGCGAATAAAAAGTGGAGCTAAAAATCATCTAATCAATATTCATGTCATTATTTTTCACATGAATATAATATACATGGAGTAAATGGTTAATGAAATCAATAAACCCTTAGACATATAATTTTCAATTTTTCATTATTCAGTTGACAATGACACTAGCAATAGACAGGATAATATAACTAAACACAATAGGTAAATATGTGACAACTTCGGGTAACAGTTTGAATTTCCATGTACACAAGACACTAATAACGTTGCACCTCTGACCTCATCAGGGTCCGAACCATTTGACACTCTGACACTTTACAAAAAATGTTTTTCTTTCAGAACATAATTTTATGACATGTACTGGTTACAGATAATCAATAAACAAAGTTTTAATGCTGCTTTTATAAACAGTAAAACTCCTCTAAACCAGATGATAAATTCAGTTTAAACCCATTCCCTCATTGGCTATTTTAAGATCCAACCATTTTGAATAAATCTACTGAAAAGAAGCATTAACTAGAAAAAAGGAAAAATTTAGAATTCTAGTTTGAAACCATTGTGATAAATAGAGCATTTGGTCCTATAGGAGCAAATGCTCTATTTATCACAATGGTTTCAACAGGTGACTTTACAGGGGCAAAGAAAGGCGTATTTATGGAGGAAAGGGTTAAATATTGATCTTGGAGACAGGTGGCAGCTTAATGCAGGGTGAAAGTCATGCACCTAAAAGTATCTAAATTCTTCTCTACTAAAATTCTGGTTTCGAGGGGTTTTACTGTATATCATGTATATTAAATTTATCCCCAAAAATGCAAATAATATTGATAGTTTGGATTCTGGTGAGACTGATTTGCACAGTATCATGATCTGATCTAAATCCAAACATTTACATTTTAGGACATCACCCATTCATGCTACAGAATTCCAAATATTTCTAGATCTACTCTCCTTCCAAACGAAAAATTCAATTCTGCAATGAAGCCTTATTGATAAATAAATGAACATGACTACGACTGTACTCAATACTCTATAACACCTCAAGTTAGCTGATAACATTTATAAGCCATTATTTCAAAATATCATAAAATCTACCTTTCCAAATCATTAAAACCCCACCTAGGCAAAATTTAACATAGCACAATTTCATGGCTCATAAAATAGATATAAATTTTGTAAAACATCATAAGCTCCTGCAGTAGAATCCTTGCACCTACATGAATCCTGATGTTCTGATAGCTGTATCGTTCAGCAAAATGCAATTTTATAACATATAAAATATATAAACTTATGTTGTGCATAACATTTCAAAAGAGCATTGCTATGGTGTTCATTAACATTGTGTTTAACCCTTTCCCTCATATAAAAGTGTTTTCACACATTTGCAAACAGAGTAGACCCAGATCAGACAGCTCCTATAGGAGCCGTCTGATCAGGGTCTGCTCTATTTACTAGTGAAATCTGAAAGATGTTGAAAGATGTTTCTTTACTTTCTAAAATGGCTGCAAATACTCCACCATCCATATTTTGTTCTAATAATTTGGCCCATGAATATTCAGAAGTTATTGAAATTTGGAATAAACAAAGAACAGGGAAAGGGTTAAACACTTTGAACATGGAAATAAGTAAATCGGCCTTTGCAAACAGTGTAGATCAAGGTCTACACTGTTAGACATTCAAAATAACGTAGCAATTGAATTTTTCTGCTGAATCGACAACTGATCAGCAAATTCAGCATTAACCCTTTACTCCAGGAATATTTCTGTAAGAAATAATGACATCATGACTCTTAATTAGATTAATTGTTAAAATAGCAGATGGACACAGGAAGTATCGGCCATGGCAGGACTGTCATATCTATAGCATATCACAAGCAAACAGAGCAGACCCTGATCAGATGGTTCGTACAGGAGCCATCTGATTTGGGTCTACTCTGTAGCAAAGGTGTGGAAAGGCGTATCTATGAAGTAAAGGATTAACCCTTTTCTCCATAAATACGCCTTTCTACACCTCTGTAAAAGTCACTTTATGAAACCATTGTGATAAATAGAGCATTTGCTCCTATGTTCTATTTATCACAATGGTTTCAAACTACAAAATTCTAAAACTTTCCGTTTCTCTAGTTAATGTTCCTTTTCGGTAGATTTATTTAAAGTGGTTGGATCTAAAAATAGCCTATGGAGGAAAGGGTTAAAGGAACACATAAACACTAGCATTTGCAAATATTGTAGACCCAGTTCAGAGCTCCTAGATGAGACTTCAGATCAGGGTCTGCTCTGTTTGCCATTCAAAACCCTCTAGGATACTGAAGTCTTTCAAACTGAGAGAACACTATAGTTTAACACTGATGGGCTATTCCACTCTGAACAATCAGCGCTGAAAGGGTTAACCATTTCCCTGTTCTGTGATTACATGTATTCAAAATTTCAATACCTACTGAAAATTCATGAACAACATAGCAGACCCTGATCAGACGGCTCCTATAGGAGCCGTATGATCTGGGTCTACTCGGTTTGCAAATGCTCGAAAACATGTTTATATGAAGGAAAGGGTTAAATCTAATATAGGATCAACAGACTTGAGACTTACTCATTGAGAAAGCTGTACATAATAAGTGAACAAATTTGTAAGCTTGAAAAACTTAATACACAAATCAGATCTTAACAGATGCACATTTTGTTAACTCACGTCAAAAGCTTTGTTTATATTATGAGTCACTTTATGCTCTGCTCTTTTTTGTGATTCCTTTCCACTGGCAAACAAACCTTATAGTTGCCATGGAAAACACTTAGCACTTCACTATCTTGAACTAATAATACATAAAACACTTACACTTAACATGACCCTAGTGAATTGTGGTATACATAACAATTATACTTTGCAAACAGTCTAGATGAAGATCAGACAGACAGAAAATGGGTATCTCATCATGATTTGCTCTGATCTTTGAAAAGAAATGGATAAAAAAATTCTTTAACCCTTTCCCTCATATAAACGTTGTTTTCACACATTTGCAAACAGAGTAGACCCAGATCAGACGGCTCCTAGAGGAGCCGTCTGATCAGGGTCTGCTCTGTTTGCTAATAAAATTTGATAGATCTGTTTCTTTACTTTCTAAAATGTCTACAATGTTCCACCTTCCATTTTTCTTTATAACTATTTTGTTAATGAATATTCAGTAGATATTGAAATTTGGTCTAAATACAGAACAGGGAAAGGGTTAAAACTGAATTAGAGATTGGCAGCCAACAACTGCTTGACATGCTAAGTGTAAACCTTCGAACTGCTGCAGTGCAGTTTTTATTTAAAAGACATTTTCCAAATAGATCAATCATAATTCATATAATTATGACATCTAAATTGAGAAATGGATGACAGATTGTTGCAAACACTTGCAAAAGTTGAAAGTTTGAAAAGTTGATGCTCATACAAAATTTATAGACAGATAAATTCCATTACAGCTGAATATTTTACAATGTCAACAGTGTGCGCAGCACCATAACTCACTCTTAGCCCTTCCCCTGTTCAATATTCACGTAAACAAATAATGACATCAGGAAATATATATTAGCTGAAATTTTATAATGGCATATGTACTTAGGATCTTTTGATATTGGTAGAAGCTGTAGAATCAGATCTATGTTACGTCATAAGCAAACAGAGCAGACCCTGATCAGACAGCTCCTCCAGGAGCCATCTGATTTGGATCTACTCTGTTTGCAAAGGAGTATAATAGAAGGAAACTTCTCATGCTGAAACATTAACTCTGCTAAAGACTTGACCTATTGTAAGTTTCACTTAATCACACCTTAAGATAAGAACTCATGACCCAGGGTCAAACAGCTTGAATCCTGATGAGACGCCAAGTTACTTGGCATCTCATCTGGATGTCAGCTGTTTGCAAATGCTAGTTAGGTTGCACTTAGCATGAGATGTGTTAAAGTAAAATATACTAAGGTAAATCACACAGCAGAACGATTTGTACTCAAGGCATAAAAAGGGGAATAACACAAAAATGTTGAAGCTAGAATTATGGACCTTGAGTATTACAATTCCTCCTATCATGCTTATTCAGTATATGAAGTTTCAGATTAATTTCATCTGAAGAAAAGGAGTAATTGTTCGGACAAAATTATGTCTACGGACGGACAACCCGATTCCAGAATTTCAATAAGGGTTAGGGTATGCTCTGTTTGCATACTAATACATGTATAGATCTGATTCTATAGTTTCTGCATGAGCAAAAATGTCCTGTGTTTATGTACCATAATAAAAAATAATCTAATTAACCCTTCGCTTGCTAATCGCGTCAATATACGTACCTGTAAATAGTGAAGACCCAGATGAGACAGCTCCTGCAGGAGCTGTCTCATCAGGGTCTGCACATTTTACAAATTGATAGTGCAACTAGTGCACTCCACAGCAGTGATTGCACAGCGAAATACTTATAAACAGTGACCATATATGTAATTATACAACAGGGCATGGGTAAAGAAGGGGAAATGTATTTTAAAATTCAGCAAGCGAAGGGTTAATATTACTGATGTCATTATTTCTTACATGAACATTCAACAGGTAAAGGGTTAAACATTTATAAGCATTTCAATTGTTTCCTCTTCTTATGCTCTCAAAGCAATGTTTTTCAACATTTGTTTCCAAAATCATAACCAGGTTAAACAGTTAGAATCCTGAGGAGATGCTGAGTTACTCCAAGGTTTTTACAAATTTGCCTATAGGGCAAACTTAGTTTCAACAGTTTTGCAACAAACCCTTGATTTAGGTCTTTGGTATGACCTAGCAAGGGACTCAAGTTAACCCTTTCCTCCATAAATACGCCTTTCTACGCCTCTGTAAAAGTCACTTTTTGAAACCATTGTGATAAAAAAAGCATTTGCTCCTAAGGAGCAAATGCTCTATTCATCACAATGGTTTCTATACTACACAATTATAACATTTTCCTTTTCTCTAGTAAATGCTCCTTTTCGGTAGATTCATTAAAAACGGTTGGGTCTAAAAATAGCCTATGGAGGAATAAGTTAAAGCTTCCCGCTTCAAAGGTGAAAGTTCTACTGCCTGATACTGAGTGCAGTGAGGAAAAAAAGATGTTCAAGAACTTACCCTGTGTATAATACCCGCTGAATGTATGTACTGAAAGAGAAACAAGGAATCTTGTATAACAAATCATATATGTATATTATTTTAAGTTCACAAGTCTATATTCAAAACATGACAAACAACACATAATTGTGAATTATTTAAAAAGAGGATCGGAGTTTGTCCTAGGAGAGATTGCGATCGCAATCTGTCCTAGGAGAATCGACGATTGTCCTGAATCGCAATTTCTACTGTAACATATACATGTAATTCAAACATTTAAAATATTGTAAAATATCTCTAATGCTACAAGCAAAAAGGTATAATTCTAGGTTTTACATGCAGGTGGTAGCTTAATGCAAGATGAAAATTATGCAGAAAACACCACTAGGAGCTTTCTGCATTACTTTTATCCTGCATTCAGCAACCACCTGCTTTTGTGATCTTATTACTATTAGAGAGATTCTACTCTATATAACTGTTAGCATCCCATTTGCCAATTACATTGTAGTAATAAACTTGGAAACCGTTTCACTCCAGATGCAGATTACATGGCAACTGATCTCGATCAGAAAGATTCAACACCTCTGGGTGAGTTTCAAAAGATGGAAGAAGATTCTATCATGGTTACTTTGAGAATAGAAGGAAGGCTAATTTTATATATGACACCTTGCTCTGTCTGCTGAAGACAAAATGAACAAAAAAGGTTTATTATATAGTTAGCAAGTGAAGGTAGCACATATATACCAAACACTTTAACCCTTTCCTTGATATAAATGCCTTTTCACGCCTTTGCAAACAGAGCTGACTCAGATCAGATGGCTCCTGTAGGAACTGTCTGATCAGTGTCTGCTCTGTTTGCTTATGACATAATACAGATGTGACTACAGTTTTTGACAAGGCCAAAATTTCCTGTACTCATATGCCATTATAAAAATGTGTCCAATTAATATTCATGATGTCAATATTTCTCATGTAAATATTGAACAGGTAAAGGGTTAACATATATCCTTACACTTAAACATATCCTGGAGTGTTTATTTATTGATGTGACTCATCTAAATTCAATGTATTTCTGAAATACAATAACATTGTGTCATAAATAATAATAACGTTCTGGAATTCCATTTGCATTAACCCTTTTCCTCATATAAACGTGTTTTCATGCATTTGCAAACAGAGTAGACCCAGATCAGACAGAGCCATCTGATCAGGATCTGCTCTGATTGCTTATGGAATTTGACACTTTACCTTCATGAATATTTACACGAGTATGTAAAAATAATGACATAAATTATGTTGTCCAACACAAAATATAATTTACTGTACCATTATAACTGGGGTTTTTTTTGTGGGATAGCAATTTTAGTGAAATTTTGTGGGTCTCAACAGCGAGCAAAATATTAATTTACTCATGAACCTACACTATTTGTACCCTAGTGTTTTAGGCCTATATACTGGCATCCTTGTTGTCATACATTAAGGTTTTCATTCAACATGGTGAGCTTTATGATAAACAATTTAATGTGACCACAAAAGTGCAAAATAGTTTAGGCAATGAGCTACCAATTGAGAAGGATGGGCGATTTGTATAATACAACAGGGTGATCCTCAGTTATATCATATACAACAGGATGACCCTTGTGTATACCAATTAGGCATTTAAAATAGGATAACTCTCAGTTATACCATATACAATAGAATGACTATTGTCATACTATATACAATGTTGTTCGGGATGACCCCCCTGTTATACCATATACAACAGGATGGCCCTCTGTTATACCATTTACAGCAGGATGAACCCCAGTTATACCATATACAACAAGATGACCCCTGTTACATTATGCTCTATTCATAACCGTAGGGTCATCACAATTTCATTTTCATCAGCTCTTTCTTCTGTATTTTTAAACTTCATAAATGTCTCTCCTTTTTGAAAAACTAATGTCAGCTTTCTAAACAGCTTGGAAGATGCTTGGAGTCTTGGAGCAAGATGCTTGGAGTCTGATTTGCATCGAAGCTATCCTAAAATGTTTCTTGTTATGTAATAAACAAGAATATCTAAAAACATTTAAAACTAGAGACTGAATGGCATTGTCTCTGACCATATTTTAATTGGTATGATAAATTCACGCAAAACATGTGTACCTTCATTGCTCGCAACACCTGATAGACCAGAAACTGTACATGGTCATCACTGAGGCGCTGTGTCTTTATTATGTTGTTCATGTCAGCCCCCATCAGGGCAGTCACAAGGTATCTGTAACACATCAATAATAAAGAATGAATAATCCACCTCAACATTTTATCCATGTTTTAATTTCATATTTGGGTTCAAGCTAGAGGGTGATATGAGAGACTGCTGACATCTCACTGACCTGAGGGAGAACCCAGAGAAGTTTAACCCTTTCCCTCATATAAATGCTTTTTCACATGTTTGCAACAGAGTAAACCCAGATCAAACAGCTCCTATATGATCAGGGTCTGTTCTGTTTGCATATGAAGTTTTATACATCAGATCCTGCAGTATCTATTAGAATGATTAAAACATGATCCATACCCCACTATGAAAATTATGTGTATGGTGTAAAACAGTATAAATTATTATGATTTCATAATACATGTTCTTTACTTTCAAGAAAGGGTTAAATACATAGAACAGGGAGGCACAAAACTAGGATAAAATGTTCTCCCTTATAGAGAGCTCCAGCTTTAGCCCTGCATAATTCACCCCTTTCCCTCACAAAGACAACTGTTGGCACCTTATCTACAGCAGAGTCCTCTGATATATGAATATCTATGTCTAGGTGTAACAATAAGTCGACCTATAGAGATATCGCAATAGTTGAGCTTCCAATTGTAAAAGTTTGATAGTAATTCTGACAATTGAGAATTATGATTGCTAATAATTAATTCAACAATTGATAGTTTCAATAATTTTCTTAAGTACAGAGGAAACATTTCAATCGACCATATGAAAAGAAAGCATCCACCTCTAATTTGAGTCTATCCTGTTTGCAAATGAAAACATGTTTGTTTTTATCATTTAAAGGATTGAATGACATGCATACCGGTATACATGTTACTGTGATGTATGTATTTGTGTTGCTTTGTATGTTGTTTTAATAAATTATAAAGACAAGAAGGCTGATATTAAGTGTTGATCATCATCTAGTCATTTTGATTCGCTATCCTTCTCTTATAAGTTTGAGAAGAAAACTATTGTGAAAAACTAATAATATTGCAATAGTTTCAGGTGTCCAGATAAGATGCGCACATTAAACTATTTTCAAGCATAACTTCTTTATTTCTCTACACCAAACCCTATGATGTGACCATTCTTTAGAATCATCTCGAGGAGGTGATTCTAAAGAGTGGTCACAACATAGAGTTTGGTGGAGAAATGGCGATTTTTGTATTTGAGTACGCACCTTTATCTGTAGCTCCGAGTTTCTAAACTATTGCAATAGTATGATAGAATTTTGACGACCACAATACTATTGATATAGCAGGGCTCTACATTAACAGGTGTCCGATTGCCCATGGCAACCTAAAAGTTGGTTCGGACAACCTCTACACCCCACTGGTTGAGACTATTAGAGAGGTAAACCAAATAAATTCTAATCCTGAAGCTAAATCTACCAATGAATCTAAAATAAATATCTATGAACTAAACTTGTAAGTGTGGTTTTCTTCTGAATTGGCAGGGTTAATTATTTTTGATTGGAAATACAATTCCATATTTGGGCAACCTGAAAACTGGTTCGGACAACTAAATTTTAAGCAACTTGCCCAAATTGGCAACCACATTCAATAGTTAATGTAGAGCCCTGAATAGTAGACTAATAATAAAGTTTCCAGCAAAGAAAAGAGGTAGAATAATGTTAAAGTAGGATACTTACACTTCCTCAAAATCACCATAGGATTCGGATGGTGTGAAAACGTCTAACAAACCAATAACCTGTAATAAGCAAATGCGTTCTAAGATAGTCATGTGTCATCTAGAATTGTGTTCATATGAAACAGATGAATCTGGCCAAAGTAAGAATAAAGCCACAGACAGCAAAATTAACTCATGTTACTATCATAACAAACACACTTAAAAATATATACATGTACCAATAGAACCCCTCTAAAGTGACCACTTAATGAATACCGGTAGACACTGTTGTCTTTAAAAGTAGAATGTTGCTTAACCCATTCCCACTTAGGCTATTTTTAGACATAACCTCTTTGATTAAATCTACCAAAAAGGAGCATTAACTAGAGAAAAGGAAATTTTCAGAATTGTGTAGTTTTGAAACCATTTTGATAAATAGAGCATTTGCTCCTGTGGAGCAAATGCTCTATTTATCAAAATGGTTTCACAAAGTGACTTTTACAGAAGCGTCAAAAGGCGTCAATATGCGGGAATGGGTAAATGCAGGACAAAAGTAATGTAGAAAACTCCATTAGGAGCTTTCTGCATAACATTCCTCATGCATTAAGAAACCACCTGGCTTTAACCATTTCCCTAACTTGCATATTTTAACAACATTATACAGAAGGAATGTTTTACTGTGAGCCAAACTGTAGACTCATCATACATGTACATGTCTTACTCTATATTATCTTAGAAGTGAACAAAACAGACACTGATCAGATGGTTCCTATAGGAGCCATCTGATTTGGATCTTCTGTTTTTGCAAATGTGTGAAATGGCATTTATATAATAAAGGAAAGGGCTAAGAAAAAAAAGGCCTCTTTTGGCTGGTCAGTTTAGAGAAGTTTTACCTATCATGAATGTTGTACTGCCATTTGATAAGTCAGCAATGTCAAGTGATGCAAATGAATACACAGAATATTCATATGACCAGGGCTCAAGCAGAGCTCTCCATCAGGGAGAAGTTTAGTGGAATTCAGGAGACGTTTTGGTCCCGAGTTTGTATCTCCCTATATGTTCTATGTATTTAAACTTCTCCTTCAGCTGAAAACAGGGAGAAGTCAGCATCGTTAGGGAGACTTTTTCTCCCCAACTGCCCTCTAGCTTGAGCCCTGATGACTATGTCATTTGCCAAGGAAACTACCTCAGCTGTGTATGAAGGCATATAATAAGATATGTTTACAGTGTCTGTATGAATTCTTCAAAAACATGTATATCAAACATTATATTATAAGGACTACAATGGAAATAAGGATTTATGTACATTTGTAAATCCTTTTTTTGTGTTATCCTTGTATTTTATGTAACTGGCATGTTAATAGTTCTTTATCAGTTATATATTTATACTTTAACATCAAGTGTATTACTGTGATACAATGTGCATATTTGCGACTTGATATTTCATTTGTTGAATGTTAGATGCATGTTTTAAATGCCATGTACATTTTAATTCAAATTTATAAATCCATCTATCTATCTTTAACCCAGTGACAGGCAGTTCAATTACGAAACGGTCTGGATTGGAGCTTTCTCTTTGTAAAATCGAACTTTCGCTGAAACGAATTTGGCCTTTTTGACGATCTCAAACATGATACCGACTTGTATTTCATGAACTTTACTGGTACATGTACATGTATTTGAAATTTTGTGATATAAGGAATAAAGTTACTTAAAAAATAATTAATGTAATGTGTCTGTTTCAATATTTCTCATACTTTGAAGTTTGTAATTATAATAATTATGAAAATCGAATTGTAAATGATCTGTAGCCATACAGCCTTGTAATGCAGCCAGATAATCACCATATAGGGTCTGCTTAATGATAACTAGCTCATAATATTTACTAGAAGGGAAGTATTATATATACGGGACATTAAGGATAATTCTTTGCTTGTATATTTCATAATTTTTATTGCATTTTAAGACTGATACTGCTTGAAAATTCTATAGTTAAGGGTTTCATACCATCAAATCTGTAGAACCTATGAATTTTCAAAGTTATAACTTGATCATACTTGCTTATTTAAATTCATACACTAGGAAAACAATCTTTAGAGTGAATTACATGCCTGTTTAAACCATCACTCTTATCATAAACAAGTCTGAAAGTGTTGTCGAAAATATTGCAGCTATTAAAAAACATGCTATACTTGATAAAAAAAAATGCTGTCGTTCAAAGGGAAAGCCCATGGTTCACTTATCACGTAACATGTTTTCATACCGAACAGCGTCTACCAGTAAACAAAAATGTTGGTGACCCAGGAAGGTGTGAAGACTGCATTTCATTAATTTAAATAAGATTATTGTTGCAAATATTTTGAATTGACCAAAAAATCGTTTCGTACAATTGTTTTTTCGTACCATCAAATTTCATTAAATTGGATTCAAGTTTCTATAGAAATAAGAAGAGATGAATTTGGGACCATGAACTTCTTGCAGAAACAAAAAATTGGTAATTTGTTCATGTGTAAAACTCAAAGATTTGGAAAGAATTTTTGGTCTCATTTTAACTTTATATTGCCTTTTAAGAAAAAATTGGCGTCCATTGGGACTTTCTCCCCAAAATTGGGAAAACCATTGGGATTCTGCAATGGATCCTTTTAACAGACGTGTGTAGGTGCCAGAAAAGGCCTGAAACAAGTTTCTTTATTTCGAGTCCAGACTGTATTTCCAAGCAGGACAAAGTTTTTAAGAAATGAATGACGTGCTTCCGGTGTTCATGAGGTTATGCAACGCATAGCTTTACGAGCAAAGTTAGTGAAGCCCGAAGGGCTTCACGTTAATCTTTGCTCGTAAAGCTATGCGTTGCATAACCCATGAACACCAGGAGCACGTCATTTATTTCTTATATTTATATTCCATTGTATTTCTTATATTTAAGAAATGAATGACGTGCTTCCGGTGTTCATGAGGTTATGCAACTTTCTTTTTAGAATAAGGTTATATAAGGACGTTGCAGGGCGAATGTAAATATTAAGTTTTAACTTACATTTTCATGCTGCATATGCTTCAACATGCGTAGTTCCCTATAGGTTCTTTTGGCATGTATCGCTGACTGGAATGGGCGTGACAATTTCTTTATTGCCACTCTCCTGTTTTTAAGACTATCATCTGCTGAACTGAAAAAAACAAGGCAAATACTCAGGACATTGCAAACTGAACAGTTCATGCCATATAAGTAACCACTATAGAAATATCAAATTTTGACATATGATCTGGGTCACAGCTATTTGTCACTTATTATTATTCTTATCTAACACTGAAAGGTTGCTTTATACCGGGTACCATAATTTTCCTCCAAGTCTAACAGACTAACACTGAAAACAGGATAGACACTGATCACATTCAGCCTTTTTTGTCTAAGAACAAAAGTACATTATCAGCTCACTTCTTTTCAAAGTTTACTAGCATTTTAAGATTGTTACTTGCTTCAATTTTCAGGTAGGTTTTGTACTTCTTATTTAAATACACATTGTACAACTTTTTCCCATAATGTATTGTAGTGTGCAATAATTGCAATTACATGCCCAATAGTTTTGTGCTTAGCCTTTAACTTAGTTCTTCTCTGTTCAGTGTTGTCATAATGTTTGCAATGTCCAGATATGTACAATTTTATATAGTATAGTAATGACAAAAACCTTTCTACAACTACTCAAAAGATTGCAATTCTTTAAAATTACAGGAATAAAAGTGGTAGTGTTTTGACCAGGAAACTCAAGGTCTTCAGTTCTAAAGATCTATCCCACATCCGACAGGTATATATTTTCTCAGATAATACACCCCACTTTACATTTGGTGCCCAGTAATTTGTTGTCTCGAGTCACTGTAAAGTCAGTGTTCAATCTAGCTTGAACTCAGAGGGGGCCTTTCAGGCCCATGGCCTTTTTTATAGGGGGCCATCCATATAAATTGGGGTCAAAGGTAAAGACAGTTAGACATGTAATATATATATATACAAACATTGTTTGGCATCCATATAAATTGGGGGCCAAAGGTAAAGACATGTCACAGGTAAATATGTAACAAAAACATTATTTACCAATTTATTGAATCCAAGACATTTGTCTTGGTCGTCACTAGTGGTCGAAATGACTTAAGTTTGAAACAACCCCACACCGGTGACATTTGTGTATGGCGCTATCTGTATGACTGTTGTTCTCACATTATTTTACCTTTGTCAGGCTGGAATACAATCTTTGATTCTCATTTTGATAAAAACTGTATATAATGAAGGACTGGAACAATCTATCAACTTGATAAAAAGTTCCAGTATTTAAAAAAAATAATTAAACATTCATCACTATGGTTCAATTTTGACCCGTGAGCTGTAACCTTTAGGATGAGTCCATCCATAGAGATAAAACGCGTCACAAACCAGGTATTTGTTCCGGAGTTACCTGTAGTTATACAGACATGCAATAAGCATATAATACTAATACTGCACAATTACTCTGAGCTTCTTGTGACAATCATTGTCCATTTACCCATAAATTAGAATGGTTGCAACTTTTATAAATAGAAAAGTGCAGTCATGGTTCAGCGCTCGAAATCGAATTATAAACCATTTGACTGAAACTTCCTTGAACATTTTTGAATTGATGTCAACATTTCTCGGCTGTGTTTCATTTGAATGATTACAATGAGAAGTGTCACTTGTGATAATGGATGAATTTTGACCTGTCTCAGATTTGTCGACTTCAGTATTTAGATGAAGGGGCAGAAAAATAGTCTAAAATTCTAACATTTTGCGATGCTGGCTAGATTCTATATTTATTAGCAAATCTGAGTCCATGCCAACACAGAATGGTTATAAATTTTTACTACTGTACATGCTGACGCAGCAAAATAGGTTGTGTATCAATCTGCGTGTATGCGTTTAGAATGGCAAAGGACGCTAAGAAACGCAAAGAACCAACAATTCTGAAAAAATCAAATTGATTTTTGAATGCGCCCACAACGAAATTAATTACATGTATGCACCATTTGGTGAAAAGGGAGCCAATTGCGCAATGGCGGAGCCTAGATTGAACACTGCAAATTGTTCTGTGTACCCATCGAAATTTGGAACAAATTTCAACTTGAAGGGGGAGTATGTAATGGTATGTAGATTACCTGTATCAACACTTGCTGTGCAATCCAGTTTTTTAATTGTGATGCAGTGGATTGTGATTTTAACAGAATCTCAATGTCTGGTTTTAACACCACACTCAACTTAACACGAATTACGGTCGTTTCGTCAAAATGCCAGTTCGTCAAAAAGGCGATATATAGTTTTGACGAAAGACGTTTCGTCAAAAAGGATATATTACCTGATATATATGAATAGTATTTCAATAAATCTGTTAAATGTATATGTTATTTTGGTGAATTAAGAAACCAGAAAAATTAACTGATCACCAAATTATATAGGGCTATGAGTAATTCTCGAACAACAAACAGATTTTTTGCGTATGCGGAACTATCGAGTTTGGAAATGATAGGACAGCACTTAAAATTTGTAATATACAAATTATGAAGATGAATCTTGATACCGATTTGTTGATTAAAATGTTTAAAAGTTTTATCACGTAAGATAAGTACAGCAAAAAAACAAATATTAATTACTCTATAAGTGTGCAAAAATTACAAGGGTTAGTCTAAATGCTTTTTCACACGTACAAACCAATTAGCGAAACGGGTTCGGCGGCACAAACTTTTATCAACACTTTATTGTGTAATTAACATTAATCCCCCTTCCTAATCAATCAGCACCGCAAGTGAAACTGGTGCGTAGTCACTTTAATGTGCCCTTTTCTGATTATGCAGAAAACTGACAAATGCCATCTTCTGAATGTATAATCACACTTCAAAAATGTATTGGCCTTCAGTTTCCAATGTAATTGTCCTCGGCAAAAATTATAAAAAATGTCATTATAAAATAGCACCGAATGTCAAACAGTTTATGCAGATCTTATCTGGATCCAAACTATTTTGAGTATTTGCAACAATAATAGCGCCTTCAAAATGGCTAACCTAAGCTTCTGTTTGCTAATTCATTGTCGCCGTCTTCAATATTTCTCTGAGTTAATTATCGCGGATGTGCCATTAAATAGCCTCCGAGTGTCATCTGGATCTAAACTATTTGAAACAGTAATCACGAATTCGCCCGTAGCGTGCATTAAGTATAAGGTACTGTCGCATTCTTCAATATTTCTGAGTGAATTAATCACTACAAAGCATACAGTTCTGATTCAGATCTCATCTAGACCCAAACTATTTGAAACAGTAATCACGAATTGGCCCGTAGCGTGCATAAAGTATGCGGTACTGTCACATTCTTCACTATTTCTGAGTTAATTAATCACCATAAAGCATACAGTTCTGATCCAGATCTGATCTAGATCCAAACTAAGGTTAATAGATCTAATCATATAGGTCATTTCGTCAAACTGCCAGTTTGTCAAAAAGGGGATATATAAATCAATTCGCTATAACCCTTTTTGACGAAATGACAACCCCACAGGGGGGCCATTTCGTGGGTCTACATGGACCAAAAGGTAAAAAAAAATGATTGGGTCGATTTAGTGTTATATTATATACAGGGGGTCTAACTACCCATTCAAAAATTTCACGACCGATTCTAAATAACGCCCGGTTTTGGACTACCAAGGTAAAATAACCACTAATGTTTGGTAATAACGTGAAGCTGGGACCTTGTACTTTTCAAATGATATAACTTTTGATACAGTCCGACTAAGCCGTAGCCAGTGCCGACGTGAAATTCCTACACAATACGCTGATTTTTCTTAGTCGGACGAGATCTCGCAACAACTTGACCTAGTTTCTACTTAGCCAGTCAAAAGGCACCTGTTGACCAAGGGATGGTGCCCTGCGTTCTCGCTAACGCTTATAGGGCAAACAAGAAACAGACACGCGGATGTTGTTATTGAAAAGCGGGTCACGTGACTCGTAGTAGCCTGACAGAGATTTAAATCTGCTAATTGCACGAAAATTCGCCTGCATTTCGGATCTGCATCAGTGTCTGCAGAGAGCTTGAGAGGTAAACAATAGCTTTTTGTCATATGTATTATGCACAATCGTTTTGTCTAGAGGCATCGCGATTATGGCCGTTTTACAGGGGGTCCAAGCGGCAAATCGTTGTTGAGAGATCTCGTTCGAGTAAGCAAAATCAGCGTATTTTGTAGGAATTTCATGTCGGCAGTGGCTATCGCTTAGTCGGAATGTATCAAAAGTTATATTATTTGAAAAGTACAAGGTCCCAGCTTCACGTTCATACCAAATATTAGTGGTTATTCCATCTTGGCTGTCCAAAACCGGGCGTTATTTCGAATCGGTCGTGAAATTTGCGAGTGGGTAGTTAGACCCCTTGTATATAATATAACATTAAATCGACCCAATCATTTTTTTTACCCTTAAGACCATGTAGACCCACGAAATGGCCCCGTGGACAACCCCTTTTGTACTGTATAACCTTTTTGAAGAACTGGCAGTTTGACGAAATGACCGTGACCCCTTAACACCACACCAAACATATATATTTTCACTCTGAGAAACCCTGTATTGTTTACTGGAAAGGTAACAAGTATCATGAGGTAACAATGCGAAATGTGCACCTATCTGACCTTTTTTGTCTACTAGTCTATGATAAATGCATATGCAAATGACAACAGTGCACATATTGCAGATTGATATGTCATAATTCTTACGCAAAACTGTTTTATGTTGATGTGCACGATAAAACATATAGAAAAAAAACTTATGAAATGCGACAATGGAAAACTTAAGATACATACCATACTTGGCCATAAGCGCCCGATCCAACAGGACTAAGTAATTTGTAACGTTTCGGTACCTCCCAAACAGTTTTATTCAATTCAATGCGGTAGAAACCGTCCTTCAACTTTTGATTATTCGCCATACATGCATTTGAAGATTAAAACTGTCAGCAATAAGCACTTGTTCTTTACAAAATTAATTTCGTTCCTTAAATTTCACCTTCGGTTAGGAAACTTCCGGATATTTTTACGACGAACAGACAGACATTAGACTGGATCTCGATAAAATTCTTTAAATGAGGTTATAGTCGAGTATTCATCTGTATGCCAGTCCGCCACACGCAAATTCTTCAGAATTATTGGTTCATAGCTTGCTAAGCTATCCAATGGGATTTAATGTTTGCAGCAAGATTTGACGTCAAACACATAGCAAACTAAATATAGCACCTTTGGTATTCCCCTTGAATGGTTACTCACATTTCGCGGTGGAGAAATAGTGACAGCAACCGGCTGCACAGTTATGGTTGTTTTATTACATCCCAAGAGCCTGTAACTCTATATGTAACCTTACGTTATTTTATATCAGCCTCCTAGCTGCGGACCCCCCTAGCTGGCCTACGCGATTCCCCGCCTACATGTTGCGTACTGAACGCGTGGGCGGTAATGTTCAATGTCAGTTGACTTGTATGTAACATTTTCCCTGTTCTATATTTAATATTACAAATTTCAATACCTACTGGATTTTCACAGACAAAAAATAGTTTTGATGAAATTTGGAATGTTGAGCATTAATTGTAGCCATTTTAGAAAGTAAAGAAACAGATCTTTCAAATTCCACTAGCAAACAGAGCAGGCCCTAATCAGACGTCTCCTACAGGAGCCATCTGATCTGGGTCTACTCCGTTTGCAATTGCGTGAAAACACGTTTATATGGGGGAAAGGGTTAACTTAATAGTTTTCTCTTTATTTTAAATTAACTCTTACCCTGCTCAGGAAAAGATGCTAAGTAAAATATAGATTATATCAGAGACCATATACGTAGTTTTAATTAAGTGCTATTGGTCAAAATCAGTCTTATTATATTAATATAGTTTGGCCCCCTATTTTAAAATTTGCTTGTTTTTAATATGATCTCGAAGACGATCATTAATGAAAGTGCAAAGTTGAGAGCTAACTTGAATCAACCCTGCTTGGGACCACGAAGTAAATACAGATCTGTATTTACTTCGTGTTGGGACAGTTGTTAAAAGTAATTCAAGAGCATATTTGAAAATTGAAACAGAAAACATAATTTGCAAACAAAAGCATAGACCTAGGCCACTTTTAAAATTATTTGAAATTGTTCTGATCTTTAACCAAAACTATGTTACATTTCTAAGAGTTTTAAAACATGTTGCCAGGCAAGTAGTTCTTTCTCTAACTCAGATACCAGCACTTTTCCCTGCCTATCAGACTCGATCGAGAGACACAGGTTGGGAGTACAAATGTATCAAGAGACAGATACAATTTAGATGATATTTGGAATCTAATCAGGATCCCAACTGTTAACCTGTAGGCCCATCATACATGTAGGCCTATATGAAAAATTTGCTTCATTCTATATTGTTAATTTTTCTTCCTTCTTACTTTAAGTTTACATTTTTTATCCTGATGAAAATCTGAGTAGATCTCTGCTGCCTGTCTGAGATATGTTAATGTTGAGACATTATAAGTATTCTTCTGTGAAGATAGTATAGGTAGCTCTGAAAATGGTGGAAAGTAGGGTTCTGATTTGTCTCCGTACGTTGATTTCCGTACCTTGCTTGATGGATGATTGTACCTTGTGTGGTGAATGATGAAGTTCACTTCTAGATTGGTCGAATCCACCAAAGACCTATGATCATAGATCTTTGAATCCACGTCTGTTTGTGAGATGAATTCTGAATTTTGCCTTTGTCCATTTCTGTCATTTTGCAAAGTGCTATTTACCACTTGATAAACGTCATTTGTCTGTACATAGTTGTTTCCAGACAACATTACCAGTACACATTTGATTGGCCACCTTGGAAACATTAGGCTACATGGTATAGATTTTTTTTTTAGAAATGACGGTTTTAGTTTTTGGGTACGCACCGTTATCTGTATACATAGCTCTGTTACATGTAGATTCTACATTTGACTATTGTACCAATAAAAGATGTTAGTCAACAAGTCATGTGATATTGGTGATTAAGAAGACGATCCTAAATGGACGCAACTGTTTCACAGTGGTCACAATTTACGCTTATAAATATGATGCAATATGAATTATTTTAAACCCAGTACTGTACATAGTTATCAGTTAAATATATCTAGTATGCATATCGTTTTGTCAGTCGCTTCTATAGCAAACAGGAATTGATATTTCAACATTGTTGTCATACAGACTGAGTGATAATACAATGACACATCCTGTTGACGATCTTGTTAATGCGTGTCATTCACAGCGGAAATTAGTTCAAATTTCAAACTGGGGAATTTGCTTGTTTTTATGTTACTTGTAACAATTAATACACTGCATTTTAGTCATATCGCGACGCCAAGCTAAATACATGGGTTTTTTTCTGTGTATGGAGCACATTGCATTGACTCGTGATGATGGCGATCTACTACTACAAGCTAGCTTGAAGGATTCTCTTTCATGAATAATCCAAATGCACAGACCGAGATTCAAACCACAGCGGCCGGGGTTAAGTGATTATCAGTCGAATGCCATAACCACCCGCACACGGAAGCCCCTTCCAGATTAGAGAACCAATGATAATTAATGCCAAATTTGCGAAAGTAAACTTACAACTCAAATTTAACCCTTATCATGCTAAGCGCGACTTCACTTGGATTTGCAAACAGCTTGGATCCAGATTAGAAACCGAACTTTGGCAGACATATTTTTCAGCAGTAGACCCAGATGAGAGGGCTCATAAAGGGACTCTCTCATCAAAGTCTGCACTGTTTGTCATGTTACACTTTTCTTTAGAAAAAATCCTAAATATTCACCATAAACTTGGCCTGTTTGAATTCCGGAATAGTCCATTGGAAAATGCAGCGTGTTTGCAAAGAACATTATTGACTCGTGTCCCGCACAATATAAGGGTCAACATGCTATATAAAATGCATTAGCCTACTACCGTAATCGTTGTACACACTGTTTTACAATGGGTAAAAACTCCTCAATGAAAAACATTCAAGTAAATATATCGAAGACGACCGTAATGTATTGAATTAGGAAAACAGTTCAGCTTCTACAAAAAGACGAATCCTTTTCGATGTTAAAACTAGCCCCGACAATGATGCACGTGTACTGCTCGTTGTCTATCTGAGACATGTAAGGAAAGATTCGCGAAATAGGGGTAATTTCGTTACCTCATTCACGTGCGTACTGGAATGCAACTTTTAACCCTTTCCTTTTTTGATATTCATGTAAGAAATATTGACATTATGAATATCTATAGCCGAATACAGTATAACCCCTCTAATGCGACCACTTAATGAATAAACATGGGTGTCTTTATAAGCAGGTGGTTGCTTAATACAGGGCAAAAGTAATGCAAAAAGCTCCTCTAGGAGCTTTTTGCATTACTTTTGTCCTGCATTAAGCCACAACCTGTCTCTACCACCCAAACTTATACCCCTTTTAGGTGGTCGCATTAGAGGAGTTTTACTGTATTTATAATGGAATATGTACACGGGATGGTTTTGCTCAGGCAGAAATTTTAGACTCAGATCTATATTATAGAATAAGCAAACAGAGCAGAGCCTGATCAGACGGCTGCTATAGGAACTGTCTGATCTGGGTATACTCTGTTTGCAAATGCGTAAATTTTTAAGCGTTCAATATGAGGGAAAAGGTTGATATTCCCATACAGTAGATTTTATTTTAAGCGACCATTAAAAAGAGGTCTAAATCTGGGTCTTAATGCGGTAGCTTACTGCAGGTCGAAAGTAATGCAGAAAGCTGCTATTGCAGTTTTCTGCATTACTTCTGCCCTGCATTAAGCAACATTTATGAGTGGTTCTACTGTATCCAGTACACGATACGTTTATCAGCAGGTACATGAAGACAGAACATGAAGCGCTGTGTACTTACTGAAATAGAAAGGGCTCAAATGTAGCGAATGCAATATGGAACTGGCACGAGAACGCAAAACACGAGCATTTAGACTCTCAAGTTTCAATGTATAAATGAATGTAGAATGAAGTTATATAAATGTTCGCCATCTTTCAAGAACAAAAAGGCAAACATCTTTACGTTTTGAAAACAGTTTAAAACACGACCAGTCATTGTACGGTTCTATGTTTAATGTTTATTAAAGATTAGTATAGTAAAACCCCTATAATGCGACCACTTGATGAATAAACATGGGTGGCTTTATAAGCAGGTGGTTGTTTAATGCAGGACAAAAGTAATGCAGAAAGCTCCTCAAGGAGCTTTCTGCATTACTTTTGTCCTGCATTAAGCTACCACCTGCATCTAGCACCCACAATTATACCTCTTTTCGGTGGTCGCATTAGCGGGGTTTTACTGTATCTTTACAGTGGGGTCCATTAAGTACTGGTACAATTTCATTGTGATTATTGAAGAGGAATTGTAGTCTGTTTACGTGAAAGCCTTTAGATTAACCATTTCCTTCATATAAATGTGTTTTCACAAACAAAGAAGACCCAGCTCAGGTCACATGTTTTAAAATATCTCAGGCATTCATTAAATGGTCGACATGGAGATGTTCTACTGAAATGCGTAATATAAATGAACCGCTTCATGAGGAACTGTACCTTATGGGGGTTGAAAATAGAATAGCAAATGCCTCTGAAAATAGCTGCCTGATATGCGACTACACTGGTAACCCTTTCCCTGTTCTATTCTAAATTTCAGTACCCACTGTATTCATTGAAAAAATAGTTATAACGAACTTTTGAAAGTGGAACATTCTAGCGGATACGATAGAGTGGTGTAATATACATGACTGTATGTATCAGTAACGTTTTGCATGCTAATTACAGTTGAATTTCGATATCTCGAACTTCAAGGGACCATACAAACTACTTTCAGATAACAGAGGTTCGAGTCACCCGATTTCTAATCTGATTTTTTCTCCATATTAACAGCTTAACGCAGGTCGAAATTAATGTTGAAAGCTCCTGTAGGAGCTTTCAGCATTACTTTCGGCATGCACTAAACTGTCATACGTGTTTCTAGATATGCGCAGTGATACATTGTATAACAATTCTGTATTTTAAATTTTGGAAGGACCGAACTTTTACTTCGAATTATCCAAAGTTCAAGTTATCTGAGTTCGAGATATTGAAATTCAACTATAATTATTGTCTGCGTAGATTCTAGACTAACACTATTACTGAAGTTTCTAGTTAATATACAGAATATCATACAGTATACAGTAAAACCCCGCTAATGCGACCACCTCAAAGAGCTATAATTATGGGTGCTAGATGCAAGTGGTGGCTTAATGCAGGACAAAAGTAATGCAAAAAGCTCCTAGGGGAGCTTTCTGCATTACTTTTGCCCTGCATTTAGGAACCACCTGCTTATAAAGACATCCATGTTTATTCATTAAGTGGTCGCATTAGAGGGGTTCTACTGTATTGACTCATTAGGTTCCAAACTGTCACAGAGAATTTCACTCATTTATTTCGCTGCAAGTTTGCATATAGATCTACAGTAAAACTCGATACTACGAACACTCAAATACGTAGCATTATTGATCTTTAAGGTGGCAGTCAAAGTTATGCAGAAAGCTCCTCTAGGAACTTTCTGCATGACTTTCACCCTGCATTAAGCAGTCACCTGCCTACAAAGACATACAATCCTCCGTACCAAATGTTTCGTAGTATAGAGTTTTTACTGTATTTATATGATTCAGATATTAGACCAAGCGGCCATGACGTAGCGACTGGTCTGGGTCTGCACTGATTGCAGAACGCAAGAACAGAGAAAGAACAGTTTTCATGCCACAGTTAACTGTGAAGCCACAATATTGTGTTTAAATTGCCCTGTGTTTAGATTGCACTCTGATATTATCTTTAATAGAAATGAAAGAAAGATGAATCTTGACATGTTTAACCTTAAGCCTGCTGAGCAAAATTTGTTTGTAGAAAATGTCATCGATTTCAGTTTTCATAATTGATTTATCTTGCATTTCTTTTCAACATCGCGGTCAGAGTATCAAAAAGTTTAGACCCAGATGAGACACCGAATTACTCGGCGTCTGATCTGGATCTAAACTGTTTGCAAAAGTAATCATCCATCATTCATCCACCCACAGAAGGCTGAAGATTAAGAAAGTATTTATGCTTGACGCTAACAAAGGTTAAATGATGTAATTCCTCCAGTTTTACATCCAATCCTCGGTTTTATACATGTATTAGTTGCACGATTAGTTGCACGGTGAAGATGTTCTAATATATGTTGTCAGCATTTGTTTATGCCCAAAACGAGTGTATTGAAAGTACAGTTTATCACGATTTGTTTGATAAAGAGAACAAAAGATAATGTTGCATTCCATTTTATTTTAAACCAAATCAACGAACAACTTAAACAAATGTCAGACAATTCATAACCATGTGAAAGTCAACAAGTATCAAATACACAATAGAGTCACTCGCTAAAGTGACCGTATTATGACCGGTTATAGTAAAGTTGTCTCACGAGTTTCCAAACTGTCACAGAGAATTTCACTCATTTATTCCGCTGCAAGTTTGCATATACAGTACATGTACTTTATTTCAATAGCACATTTTTAAAAGAAGGATGTTTCTTAACCCTTTCCCTGTTCTATGTGTATTACGAATTCCAATACCTACCGATTATTTATGGACAAAATAGTTAAAATGAAGTATGGAAGATGGAACTTTGTAGCCATTTTAGAAAGTAAAGACACATATCTTTGAAATTCTATTAGCAAACAGAGTAGACCCTGATCAGACGGCTCCTCTAGGAGCCGTCTGATCTGGGTCTACTCTGTTTGCAAATGCGTGAAAACACGTTTATACGAGGGAAAGGGTTAATACAGGGATAAAGCAATACAGAAACTTCCTAATGCAGTTTTCTGCAGGTTTTGTTGTCCTGTATTAAATTACCACATGTTTTGAATGAAATTTCTTTTAAGTGGTTGTATTAGAGGGATTTTACAGTATCAAATAAAATATAATGCAATTAATGAACTGTATTAAACTCTTATGCATTTCGTCTTGCATATATTAAAATACATATTGATATTTAGCAAAGTAGCCAGTACTGGTCCCTGCTTTCTTCTCTTGCCCAGCTAGCATGGATTATAGGTTGCGGCACTATGCTGTTGTGAAACTTTTCGATAAGAATCGTACAACTGTAAGCTATGCGATAAATATTTTCACCGCAATAAATCTTAACAAAATAAACATCTTGCCTTCATTTGTGAGCTAAACTTCAAAACTTCGTTTTGAACTAATCATTCCTTTAATTGTATTAATAGCAATTGTTTGTAACACTCACACGCTCCTGAAGGGTACTCATGCTAATTTTCAGCAAAATCGAAAACATTTAATTGCTACCAATCAGATGCCACTACTTCATTACCATGGCAACACATTCTTTCAAAACGCCTACGATTTTGTTCGGGGTATCCAAATACTCCTGCAGGTATCAGCAAAATCGAACAATATCTACATTTTGACCAGTCAGAGCCCATCATTTGGTTACGGTAGCATTCAATACTTCGGAAACACCTAACAATTGGAGTATCAAAATACCCTGATATACCAAATGGCAATTATCAACAAAATCGAACAATACCTAAAAGATGAAACTCAAAATTAAAATTTCGACCAATCAGAGCTCACCATACGATTACTACGGTATTTATTTTTCAAACAAAAACTAGAACCAAACAACAAAAAAGGTGATATGCACATCTGCACATAACCAACAATGTCCGTGTGAAGTTTCATCAAAATCGGACTATTACTTACAGACACATGTTATGCCATAAGCTAGTGGAAAACGCAAGGGACCAGATCGATTTGTACTTTAGATTTTTCCAGTGGTGACACTTCCTTAAGGCTTCTTGGCAAGCTGAGAGTTACACTTAGTTGTGTAGTTAAAATTATAATGTGACCATACATGCTGTTATGCGTTTTATATGTAGACTAGTAATAAAAGATATGTTATTTTATGTTATGTTAGAAATGTCGGATTTATGTTTTACTTCATATTAGCGCCTATTCTGACGGACCCGAAACGAAATACATGTATGCATGGAAACTTAGAAACAAGAAAGAATATGAATGGGTTTGATGAAGGACATCTATTGAAATGTCAGAATCGCAAAAGCTTTTATGTTACACATGTGAATGTTCAAATGAATATTTTGAGATTTTCCATATTTGGGCGATGAATAAACCGCCTCTGAGTGAAACGGCACCCCAAAATACACACTCTCCTATAACTGTTTCATCAGCGTGTCCACTTGTGTGCGAAGAGGATCGTCCTTTCTTGTTGCTGTTCGCTTCACCCTAGAAAATAGAAATAAAATAGTACAGTCACTGCAACGCATACACACACACAAGAAGTTGAATCCAAAACAGACTGCAAACTACAAACGTTAAAACAAACCAACCAAATCAGGGCCCCGAGTTTAACCCTTCCGGCGCCAAACTTCTAATTGTCGTCTGCAATCCAATTTTGTTATATCACTCGGTAAAATAAGGAAATCAGATAGATAAATGTAAATTTCAAAGGAGTAAAGCACAGATATAGAAATAGAGTTTAATTGCGATAAAAAGTGAAGTATCTGATCAGACTGCACTATTTGTCGTGGTGCATTTTTGCGACATTGGCGGTTAAATACTCAGTACTAAAACTAATTTCAATGACCATATTTGGAGATATTTGGGAGATATTGGCATATTGTACATTGTTTATTTGCCATGAATCCACAAGAATAAGTTTTATAACCGTTAAATTGGCATGCATCCATAATAGTAAATCTTATAGTTGCAGTTGTTAAATGACCATGTATCCATAATAGAAATCTTTGTAGATGTTAAATTGCCATGAATCCACAGTAATAACGTTTATAGGTGTTAAATTACAATGAATCCACAATAATAATGTTTATAGTTGTCAAATTGACACGAATGCACAATAATAACGTTTGTAGTTGTTAAATTGCCACGAATCCACAATAATAACGTTTATATTTGTTAACATTTTAGTTGTTAAATTGGTATGCATCCATTATAGTAACCTTACAGTTGTTAAATTGCCATGCATCCACATTAGTAAACTTTAATTTATAGTTATTAAATTACCATGCACCAATAATAGTACTTTTTATTTTTGTATGTTATAAAATACTATGAAAAGATGACACTATGATATACAGTAAAACCTCGATTATTCGAATTTTCGTTATAAACGAATTTAGACCCTTTTAGGCAGGTGGCTGCTTAATGCATGATGAAAGTCATGCAGAAAGCTCCTAGAGGAGCTTTCTGCATGACTTTCACCATGCATTAAGCTGCCACCTGTCTTAAAGATCGATAATAATACGTATTTTAGTGTTCGGATAATCGAGGTTTTACTGTATATGATATTTATTTAACCCTTTACCTGATGAATGTGCCTGTAAGACATGATGACATCATGAATGTCAATAAGTTTATTTTTCACAATGATATATGAATACAAGAAGTTTTAGTCACGACCGAAACTGCAGAATCGGATCTATATTATTTCATAAACAGAGCTGGCACTGATCAGACACATCCTACAGTTTCGATCGCGTACATGGTTAAGCAAAGTTAAATCTTGTCTAAATCAAGAAACGTAGATACCCAAAACACAAAGCGTATCATGTAAGATGGAAAGCGATTTGTTTTATCTGGTCCATTCAACCTGAAACCATGTTGTGTACTTAGTGGCTGAAATCCCCTACCCACCAAAAAAGATTAAAATAAATAAATAAATACGGTAGCTCACTGAAGAATATTCTTTACTCTCACTATCCTGAAACGATTTTTACATGGTGGTACATCATTATACGAAATCATTCATTACAGTGGACCACTGATACACTTCTGAAGACAAAGATCATCTGGACTGTTACCAAAGAGATAATTGCATGTGTCATATATTGCATGCACTTTGAAAACAGAACAAACATGCATTCATAACTTTATGTTTTAGAGCCATTACTGTGGTCATAATATTGAAGATGTTCTCGCAAATCCAGGACCTGACACACACATGTTGTATCACATTGTTCAATGATATACATGTAAATAATTACAAACTCACCTGCTCCAAGTTTTAATGTACAAATGTACTTGATAAATAATCGTGTAAGATTGTATGAATATTGATAAATTGTACCTGACGAATAATTGTGTTAGTAATTAATATTGTAAGAATATTGATTAATTGTACTTGACAAATAATCATGTATGAAATTAAGATTTTATGAATATTGATTAAATTATCTTAATGATGGTATTTTAAACAAGTGATTTTTCATCATGGCAGAAACAGAAACTGACGCCTCTTTAGGTAAAGAGTAAAAGGCGTAATCTTTGATCTAGAAATTCGACTGTATTGCGGTTGCACTTTAATACATAAAGTCTTAAGAGTAGAAATAACATAGGGTGGATGTGGAGAGATAAAGGATCTAATCTTGAAAACTGTTAATCCTTTACTCCATGAATATTCATGTAAGAAATAATGACATCGCGAATATTCATTAGATTAACTGTTATAATGAATATGGACACAAGAAGGTTTGGTCATGGCAGTAACAGTAGAATCACGTTTGTATAATATCATAAGCAAATAGGGTAGACCCTGATCAGACGGCTCCTAGAGGAGCCGTCTGATCTGGGTCTACCCTGTTTGCACTCACTTATAAATGGAGTAAATGTTTAATTTACACATATTATTTAATCCCCCGTTCTAAACGTTACATGCAGACTCTAACTCACCATGCTCTAGCACACATGACCGAGTAGTTTCTCAGTTTTTCATAGTTCAGTTTCTCAAGACATTCTATCAGCTTCTTAAGTGCGTCAATTGTACTGGGAACGGCTTCACGAAATAAGGTCAACATCTGAAATAAACAACAACGCTAGCTTCAAATTATATCATTTTTGTAGCGTACATATCTGCAAATAGTGTAGACCCATATGAGACAGTTCTCTAGAAGAACTGTCTCATATGGGTCTTCACTATTTGCCATGCTAATCTAATAGCTACAATTCGCCCATCTTTAGTATAATTCACCTAATTATTATTTCTGTTGGATAGATTCACATTTGAATATTCAACGTAAGAGGAGTTAATCTTTTCAAAGCACTTCAAAGGTTCGACTAATGAAATTCTAATGTGCAAGTAATATTTAGCCTCTTTCTATTACTGATTCAAAAAATGGCTTTGATTAAAATGAGACGCACACTCACTGGTCGTATCAGTTGAACCAACTAATGTTATCATAAGTGGTAATTGTTACGCCGAATGAATTCTAATGGTTAAACTCGTTGGCATCTATTAACTTTTAGCTGCCATATTACTTATTTAACCCTTTCAACCCGGGAAACGCATGTACTATCCTAGAGGAGTCATCTGACGAGGGTCTCCACTGTTTACCATTCATTACCCTCTAGCAAGATCAAGCATTTCATACTGAGTGGACCCTATAGTTGAATAGTAATGGGCGATTCCATTCTGATAATTCAGGATTGAAAGGGTTAAGATAAACTCGTCTCATCCAAATATATCCATCTTTCATGTGAAGGTTTCCTGCAAATTAGATATGTGCTTGAGAAAACCCTTGACATTGGCTGGTATAGAAAACAATGCAGACCCCTGAACAGAGGACTCCTTTATGAGTCTTTTGGTATGTATCCACACCGCTTCCAAACCCTGACCAGACAGCTGCTACAGTAAAGTGGTTAAAGATTGGCAATTAAAATACATTTTGAGCTTTTGCAAGACAGCTGAAAAGCTTTCTCAAGCATATGTAGGTTTTAGTTCTCAATTCTTTATTTCTTCCATTTCCTTCAAACCTTGACAACAGTACAAAACTACTACTCGCGGTCAGTACCTTCATTACTTTGATTCCAGGATACACATAATTTTTGCAGCTGGTAATTTCGTCGATTTCATAGGCTGCAAGTGTAAGTGCTTGGCCCAAGACATTGGTCGGGGTTAACTCATCCGCCATCAGAACCAGGTACGAGTCTGACATTGGTTTGGGGTAGTCTGAAATTATGGAGTAACTTATTGATTTACGAATCTAATTACATTAATAATTATGTACTGTGAAAGTCCTCTGAAATAAAATGTAATAGTCAACTTACGAAAGTAGTGTAGAGAGTTTTTTTTGCATTGCGTTGATATTCATGATGTTAGTTTTTCTTACATAAATATTCATTGAAAATAGGGTTAATATGGTCAGAGAGGTTCCATTGTATATAGCTAAACATGTACAAGAGAGCTAGCAGTAAAAACGTGCTCACCTGGCGGTACAAACAGGTTCGAGTCTTGGTAAGCTCTACACAGCCATTGATACAGCCTCATGTTTTTATCATCAATTTTTTCGTGCCTGTGAATACAGTAAGTATACGCTTTAACACTTTACTCCATGAATATCAATGAAAGAAGTAATGCCATGATGCATATTAATTAGTTGTATTTTTTATCATACTTATGAACTAAGGAATATTTAACCAAGGCAGACAATGTAGATCGATCTATATTATGTCAAAAGTAAACAGAACAGACCCCGATTAGCCATCTGATCAGGGTCTGCTCTGTTTGCAAAGACATAGAAAGGCGTATTTATGGAGTAAAGAGTTAACCTTTCATATATACATGTTTTAACACCTTTCCTGCAGGAGCCGTCTGATCAGGATCTGTTATGTTTGCTTATGAAATAATTCAGATTTGATTCTACAGTGTTGGCAATGGCCGAACGTTCCTGCCTCCATATGCCATTATACAAATTCAGCTAATAATTATTCATACGTCATTACTTATCATATGAATATTCGTGAATTGTGCAAAACATTCAACTACAAATGTTCAAATTGTGTTTCGTTTCCATTTCTGTGCAATAAAGTGTTACAGTATCAATAAATTTGATCTTATTGAGGCACCGACTCAAGCTGTTTGACTCTCTGGCCGTGATTTTAACCCTTTACTCCATGGATATGCCCTTTGACAGCTTTGCAATCTAAGTAATAGACCAAAATCGGACGGCCCCTGTATGAACTATCCCAATCAGGGCATTTGGAATAATATAAAGTAAAACCTCTCTATAACGGCCGCTAAATTGTGTTAATTAGTTGGTATATAGGGCAGATGGCTGCTTAAAGCAAGGCGAAAGTAAAACAGAACGCTCCTATAGGAGCGTTCTGTTTTACTTCCACCGTGCTTTAAGCAGCCACCTGCACTTAACACAAAATACATGATGTAATTTATTGGCCGTTATAGAGAGGTTTTACTGTAAAGTTTATTCTACAGATTGCGCAAAGGATCAACATTTCTTGTGTTCATTATCATTATAAAAATTCTAATTAATATCCATGATGCCATTATTTCTTACATGGATATCCATTAAGTAAACAGTTCATAAGAAATTGATGATAACCCTGCCATGAACATTTAAACAGAGACCACTTTTACCATTGCTTAACCCTTTACTTCATTTAAATGCCTTTGGCAAACTGAGTAGACACTGATCAGACGGCTCCTGTTTGATAATGTCTTAATATAAATCTGATTCTACAGTTTCTGCTATCGAAAAATGTCTGGTGCTATTGTGCCATTTTCAAAAACGAGTTTTAATCATCCAATCAATATTCATGACGTCATTATTTCTTACAAGACTATTCATGGAGTAAAGGGTTAAAAGTGAATGCAGTGTTAAATTTATTTTGTGTTATAGCAGAACCTGTCCTAAGCAGCCATTCACATACACGTTTTAAAAAGCAGGTGTCTGCAAAATGCACGACAAAAGTAATACAAAAAGCTCATATAGCAACTGTCTGCATTACTTCTAACCTGCATTAAGCTACCACTTGCCACATAGACCCACAAATAGACCCCTTTTAATGGCCGCTTAAGACAGGTTCTACTTTATACACGAAACCCCAATCAACGCTGTGTGCAGCAACATACCAGAATGTAACAGTAGGGCTCCTACACGTTTCTATATATTCAATTATGAACATATAAGTATAAGTATCAACTCTTAAGTCGTTATTACCAGCGCTTTAGATTGATTTGAATGGTATTAGCCACATCTCGACAGCCTCCTTTGAATAGAGCTGATAACAACAGAGGCAATCCCGTGTCATCTCTGTCCGCCTGTGCATCCCTCCACTCAATAAATATCTGAAATAAAACCAAATGGCGCGTAACAGAGGCAATCCTTGTGTTTCCTTGAAAACTGTACATTACTTAGATAATATTGATAAATATTCATGAGGTGACTAATTCACACGGATATGTTCATTAGGGAAATGGTTAAAACGAGCAAAAAACCTCAATACGAACAAACACAATAAGCACCATTTGTGTATCCCATCACTCTATTAATAAATGAAATAGAAACACTTATTCTATGCTGAGTTTACAATGTGGAATTATTTTAGAACACATTCCGGAATACAAACTTACAATGGGAACATACACTTTAAATGGACATGTTACATGAACGGATATACACATACTAGTATATGTGTCAGTTATATCCGACTTGTAGAGCCCAGAGTTGGTTCTGGGTCATAACTGTGTGACGTACTGACACTGTGCACAGCATGATACATTTGAGTTTTGGTGATCTGAGTGCGCTAGCTCAATATGATATTGAATAATATGACACAGTCAGATAAACTTATGGAAAAAGGATGATGTGGGTTTATCTATGATTCTTAAATTAATTACAATTTTATTATTCTTATCGATATCTATTTATTAAATATATTTTGTTTTAATTATTGTATTTGCATTGAGTATACTTAGTTTTGTACATATAATTTATTCATGTGAAGCGCTTTTGAACGCACATATACTGTGTGAAAAGAGCGCTATATAAATGTGGTATAATAATAATAATAATAATAATAATAATAATAATAATAATAATAATAATAATAATAATAATAATAATAATAATAAAACTACTCGGAATTATCTCAAATGGTTAATCCATTCTCTCATATTGACGCCTTTTGACGCCTCTGTAAAAGCCACTTTTGAAACGACTGTGATAAAGAGAGCATTTGCTCCTGTGGACAATGGTTTCAAAACTACACAGTCATAAAATGTCCCGTTT
This sequence comes from Azorinus chamasolen, assembly GCA_963576725.1. NCBI lineage: Eukaryota > Metazoa > Mollusca > Bivalvia > Cardiida > Solecurtidae > Azorinus > Azorinus chamasolen. The sequence goes on from OY755244.1 coordinate 56,158,931, forward strand.
CTCTAGTAAATGCTTCTTTTCGGTAGATTTATTCAAAGAGGCTAGGTCTAAAAATAGCTTTTTTGAGGTAATGAGTTAATACAGACAATAAGCTTATCTACCTTTTTCTTGACAGCAGCGTGGTTTGACGTCTTCATCAGTTCCACCTCTAGCTCCTGAAACGGGATTCCCATGAGGACAAATATCTTGTACCAGTCATCCTCCATCTCATCCAGAAGTCTGTCCAAGAGTTTGTTGGTCAGAAACACCACTGATCCTTGGTAAAAAGAAGTTACGTGCTATTTCAGATTGAATAAATTTGGCGAGCACAAGTGCTATAGAAAACACCCAATAACCCAATTCACCCACACACATTTTCCCTTAAAAATATGACCAGCATGTACTGGCTCCGATCATATAATCTGAGTTTGAGTCTTCTTCTCATATACCCGATTGGTCAGATTTTGACTGAAACTAAAACTGTTACGACCCCAGGTTTACGAAAAATCTCAAGTAAAGACTCAATTGAGCCTGTTATCTCGAAATTGTGTTTTTGCTAGTCATTGATACCTTAAATGTTTGTCACTTAATCTTGTTAAATAAATACAGTAAAAACCCGATACATTGAAATTCTAGTATGGAAGAATTGTTGCCTTTTTACGTTTTTAGGCAGGTAACTACCTAACCTTTTCCCTTATTTAAGCGCATTTTCACGCATCTGCAAATCGAGTAGACCCAAATCAGACGGCTCCTATTGGAGCCGTCTGATCAGGGTCTGCTCTGTTTGCTTATGGTGAAATATAGGTCTGATTCTACAGCTTCTGCCTGAGCCAAAATGTCCTGTGTTCATATGCCATTATAAAAATTAATCTTATTAATACCGGTATTCATGACGTCATTATTTCCTACACGAATATTCATCAGGAAAGGGTTAATGCAGCTTTCTGCATCACTATCACCCTGCGTTTAGGTTCAATCCGCCTTAAAGACCGATAATGATACTTGTCAGGATGTCACTGTAATTCGTTGGGAAATATTGTTTCATAATATTGAAATCTGTAATAATGAAAAAAATATCTAAGTGTGCTCTATGGATTTAAATATCTAACAAAGTGCATTTCATGCTTGAAAAGTTTTAAACTCTGTGCGAAAAGTGTCTGAATAATGTATACACACATAGATGTATGTATATGACTCAAATACACTATATTTATAAAAGACTGTTCGAAGTCTACACACTTAACTCATACTCCATGAGTATTCATGTTAGAAATAATGGAACCGGAAGTCGGAATATGTTCGCTGATTTCCGTAAAGTTTCCGTCTTGTAAAATATGGCGGGTTTCTCAGGATTAAGTTGTCTTCAGATATCATTATGTTTAGTTGAATAGTAATACACCGTGGGATGATGGACTGAAATCATTAATTTAATGATATGAATATGTTTACAACTTTTGGTGTTGGTAGATTTATATGAAAAATGAGCAAATTACTTTAGTATTAAATACCATTTACTCATAGGCTATTTTTAGATATAACTTCTTTGAATAAATATATCGTAAAGGAGCATTAACTAGATAAAAGGAAACGTTTAGAAGTTTGTAGTTTGAAACCATTGTGATAAATAGAGCATTTGCTCCTATAGGATCAAATGCTCTAAGTATCACAATGGTTGAAATCACAAAGTGACTTTTGCAGAGTCGTCAATATCAGGGAATGGGTTAACTCCATACAGAAACGTTTTAATCCCACTGCGGAGTAGACCTAAACCAGACTCTGCTTCGTTTGCTGATCATATGAAATAATATTCGATAGTTCATGCCATTGATAAAAAGTCTATGTTCATATGCCATTATAAATTAAATGTTCATGATGTCTTTATTTCTTGATGTGCGTGAGGTACATATTAAATTTCAGTCTCACCAAATACAGTTATTACTGAACTGGTACAAGTCAATAAATACGTCGTCTGGATTTATTGTGAGTTCGTGTATAAGTGTTCGTAAAATGACTGTGCTATAACAATATATAAACACCATCAGATGGAAATCTGCTAAAGGTACATATCAAGATCAGTCTCCATGTCAGACATGTAGAACTGGATTAGAGTCTGTGGTATTTACCAATTACTGATGAGTGTCAAACGATGAAAACCTGACTAGAACATGATTAGACGCCTAGACTTTGCTGGAGTATTCACTGATGTAATGTATTTCGTAATGGTACTAATATGTAGTTATAAAACTTCTGACCAATCAAATACTTGAGAATGATCTCAGTTTCAAGAAAAAAAACCGCCTATAGCCTGTATGTATTGATGAATTACCTTTATTGTCACTGCTTCCAGAACTTTCATTTGTGAGACTGTTAGATTCGTTACTATTCTGGCGACTGCTACGTGCAGACTTGGATGAGTTAAATCTGGTATTACCGTTCACGCTTACATTAGTATTGTTCGATTTAAAGCTTTGCACACTTCCAGACGCATTTCCACTATTACTTTTTCCACTACCATTACTTTTCACACTCGGTGATAAACTGTTATTGGTACTATTTAAACTCCCAGTTATACTCTTCGCACTACCCTTAATACTAACACTTGATTCCGATGAAAGAATGCTGTCGCTTTTAGTGCTGGAGCTTGCTTTCGAATCAAGTGACAATACACTGTTGGTCTTGTTCTTAACACGGTCTGCTTCTTGACGATGGTTACTTTCATCATGTTGTGATTCCGAACCTTGTCTTTGTTTTCTTAACACAAGACTGATGTCAACGCTCGTCAGAAGGTCGTCATCATCTGTTTCTCTAACGTTGTTTCCATTTGTCTTATTGTCCTGATATATGTAAACGCGACCATTTATAGTGTCATCAGTATTTGCACCAACGTCGAACTGTATTACATTTGTCAACTTGGGATGAAAAACAAGTGAACTTGTTTGACAACCCTGTCTAAATACAATGTTTTCATAAAACTTGACAGTGAAAGCCTGTTTGGATGGCAGTTTGAACTCATCTATTGTAGATCTTTCTTGTCGTTCCTCAAATCCTTGCGTCGCCCAGAAACGTCTTCTTGAATCAGCTAACTTGGCCTCACAGCATTCTACAGCGACTCTAAAACCTCTGTCAAGATTCTTTGTAACGCACAGAAAACACACAGTGTAAAATTGTGTCCGCACTTGTTCAAAAGTATGTTGTATCTCTTGCGTCACCGATTTTGCGTCGTATTTTGGTACTGTTTTTGTAACCACAGCGAACCTGAATTCAAACAGAAATAAGACGTGTTTGTGACAAACCTTGACCCAAACAAATGATGGACACAAAATAATAGCCAGATTCTAAGCCTGACCTTGACCTTGACATGCTTTTGACAGGAAACCACTAAACAGTTGCAACTATATCATATTAGTAGACGTAAAAAATGATGAAATCTCTATTTGTAAAAGTTTCAAGTTAATGGCCAAGAGGTTATCATTTCTGATAGACAAATATACTGATAGACAGGTCAAAAGCAATATGCCCACAGAGCATTAGACAAACATACAGATACACAGGTCAAAAACACTATGCCCACAGAGCATTTCACTGACACACCTTTGAATAATATAACTCTACATCAAATTGTCCGTGGAATATTTTGGCTGAAATAATTAGTAAGTTGCTCTTAACTCTTGTCCATACAAACGCCTTTTCATGTATCTGCAAAAGAGTAGACCTATATCAGATAGCTTATACAGGAGCCGTCTGATCAGGGTCTACTCTGTTTGATTATGGTATAACATAGATCGGATCCTACAGTTTCTGCCTGGGCCAAAACATCCGGTGTATATATGCCAGCATAAAAATAATAACTACATGTAGTCATAATGTCATTATTCCTTACATGAAAATTAAACAGGGAAAAGACTAACAAAACAAGAAACTAATTCTTTCTCCTCACATTGTATAAATCCATGAAGTAGCATACAAAACATTTGCACATTGCAAATTATAAATTAATAAATTCTGAGTCTGTAAATATTAGAACATATGATTGTATCTTTATTACTACACTGTTTTTAGACAAGCACATATACTTTTTGATATTTAACACTTGTACAGAATGTACGAAAACTAGACTTATAAACAATGGAGATCTACTGCTGGCTGATATTCAAACAAATTTGTGTCCACGGAAGATGTATTAAAACACGTATTCAAATATCAAAAGTCATGTACACAAGCCTACATGGGTAACGAAGAGACCTGGAAGGTGACTGAAGCCTGCTTATTGTCCGATCTAACAATCTTGTTCCTCACAGACCAGCTGCTAGTAGGGGAATCTTTCGTCAGAACGACCGTTACGCCTTGTTCGCCGCCATATAACATAGGCTCTGGGAGCTGAAATAGGTATTGGAATATGTCAGTAACATAGTCATAGAAAGATAATAGCAGAGACATACAATATCACTCTCACTACTGGCACAATAACCATTTCGGTTTTGACATAATAAACACATTTGCCATGTAGTATATCAGCAAACATTACATAGCCTGATCAGAGGCTCCTTCAGGAACCCTTTGATCTTGGTATACACTGTTTGCCTATATTCATTTTAAGGGACACTGGACACAAATAGGTGAAAGGCAGGTGAGTGCTTAATGCAGACATAATAAAACAGAGGCTTTGTGATAAGCTTTCGTCCTGCATTAACCCAGTCAGTCCTGGGAATACGTTGTCGGAGTGGTGGTCCATTGGAAGGACGTTAGACTTAAGATCGAAGGGTCCCGGTTCGAATCCTGCCATCGGACTATCAGATTTTTTTCTGAGCAAAATATGCATCCCACGCTTGCTCCTCTCTACCCAGGTGTATAAATGGGTACCTGTGAGGGAAATAAGTCAATGTGCCATGGCTGCCATAGGCACCGAGTGTTAATGGCCGATTTATAGCCCAGTGATCAGGGGGTAATTTGTGAAGTCGGGAGAATATGTACATTGTATATAGTTCCAGACAATAAACCTCACCTTTACCTTTTACGTCATCAAACTCATTGCCAACTATTATTATCAGATTGTCGGATATTTTGGATCCTGATGAGACTCCGTGCTACTCGGTGTCTCATCTGGATCCAACTGTATTGAAATGAAATCCCAGATTCGGGAATGCAAATGTTGCTTGGACTGAAACTGTTAACCCATTCCATCCTAGGCTATTTTTAGACCCAACCTCATTGAATGAATCTACCAAAAAGGAGCGTTTACTAGAGAAAAGGAACAGTTTTGGAATTATGTAGTTTTGAAACCATAGTGATAAATAGAGCATTTGCTCCTATGGAGCGTCAGTAAGAGGAAATGGGTTAAGCTACAACGTGTCTAAAAGATTAAATACATTTTCTGGATCACTGTATAGAAATGTTGTAGTATAGATTATTAACGAAGTAAGACACACATGTGCATGGTTCTATAAAGATGAAGAAAAACTTACAATACTCATATATAACAAAACCTGTTGTATTTATTTACCTCAACATCAATAGGTCTAGACAGGGGCTCATCACTTTCGATCATGAAGAATGGTGTAGATGACAATATAGCCCCTTCCTCCAGGGAAATGTCTTCATGTAGTTCTATCACCTACAGTTCAACATGTTTAACATTATACTCCATGAATATTCATGTAAGACATAATGACATCATGAATATTAATTAGATTAATTGTTATAATAGTATATGGAGACAGACATTTCATGCCTTAAAATATTTTAATTCTTTTAATCTTTTTGTACAGTTTACTAGTTTTCGGAACAATCATAATGTTCTACCTGTTTATAACAATAGTACATGTTTCAAAGCCACAATGGTTAAAACATTTTAAGAATCTTCGATTAATGGTTAACTAAATAATTATAGTACAACATGCTCTGGTTACGACAGTCACGTTTGATCCTATAGAAAGTATTAAAGTACTGAAAAAGTTGTAATGAATATCTAGTTATGCAGAAGCATCCCTTTAAACATTCAAATTAGCACCAGAACATGTTTGTAAGACAAGATGCATCTTATTGCAGGATGAAAATCATACAGAAAATTCCCAGAAGAGCCTTTTGTATGACTTTCATCCTGCATTAAGCAGTCATCCGATTTACTAAAATTTCGGTTTAGTAATGTTTTACTATGTATGTTTCCAAATTTCGTGTCAGTATAATCAATGTTCCATTATATCGGGAGTTGTTAAAACGAGTGGTTCACTCTACCTGAATGGACATGCTAGAGTTTTTGTTAAAGCTGTTTTTCCCTATGTGGATCTTTATCCGTGGATCAACCTCCGAACAGACCGTGGATACACCCCTGTTGACGGGTAGCTGCTCCTTTCTCGGTCGACAGACAGCCACGAATGACGCCGTATGGTTGATTGCTGCACTAAATTTACATTGGTTGAGCTGTCCATGAAGAATAAAAGTTCCATTGTTCCAAAAACGTAGAGTAGCTTAGATGCAAATGTTCTCATTTTTCAACCATATATGTAAAATAGAACCTGTCCTAAGCGGCCATTCATTTATTGAACATAGGAGTCTTGAATAGCAGGTGGTTGTCTAGTGCAGGGCAGCAAAAATCATGCAGAAAGCTCCTATATGATCTTTCTGCATTACCCTTGACCTGCATTAACCTACCACCTGCCTTACAGAGTGAGACCCAAAATTAGACCTCGTGTTTGATGGCAGCTTGCTGAATTTTAAAATACATTTCTCCTTCTTTACCCATGCCCTGTTGTATAATTACATATACCTTCACTGTGTACAAGTATTTCGCTGTGCAATCACTGCTGTGGAGTGCACTGGTTGCACAATCAACTTGTAAATAGTGCAGACCCTGATAAGACAGCTCCTGCAGGAGCTGTCTCATCTGGGTCTTCACTATTTGTAGGTACGTATATTGACGTGATTAGCAAGCGAAGGGTTAAGAGAGGTTCTACTGTAGTTATATTATTAGTTATTGGGTTTGTCACTGACCCACTACGGACATATAGGGGGTCTGTAGGATGAATAGGGGGCGAGGCGGGAGCCGAGTCCCCCTATTTATCTTACAGACCCCCTATATTTCAGTAGTGGGCCAGTGACAAACCCAATAACTGATTTATTTCATCGACCACTTTTCATCATTTATTTTGATTTTGACAAAGATAGATATATTAATATTGTCATCATTACAGAAATGACGTTGACGTTGAAATGACGTGGTTATTGTTAATATACAGAGTTGCGCATCACAATTTTACGTAACAAAAAAAACCAAACAATGGTCAAGCAAACAAAAGTTTAATTAAATTGCGACAATCCGTTATAATTAGTGGATGTTTATTAAAATAGGTAATGCCATGGATAAAAAATGATGATTTAAAGACAAACTGTTTAAATCGCAGCCATTTTGTTGTAGTATGTCAATAGTGGCTCAGCTACTGACCCCCTATAGAAATATAGAGGGTCACCACGTGACTGCTCTTATCCAATGAAACGGCCAGACACTGGTGGGAGGTGAAATAAATGACATTGTCTTAAAGGCAGACATAAATTATATTCACGGAACGCAGAGACACGATAAACCATTACTGCTACCACTTTAAATTTGAATATAAAATGTAAGACTATTAAATAATTTGCATATCATTGTTTAACTATTTAACGCTTGTCTCTACAAAAAATTCAAGGACTCCGATATAGTTAACGAGGTTCCCTAAAGATTTTCCCGTGCTAGAATTTGTGAGATGGAAACTACAGAGATAAACATTGATATCTATATAATAATAAATATGATAATACAGTAAAACCCTTCTAAACCGAAAGTTCAATTTAGTATAAATACCGGTCTTCGAGACAGGTGGCAGCTGAATGCAGGGTGAAAGTCATGCTGAAAGTTTATCTAGGAGCTTTCTTCATGACGCTCACCCTTCATTAAGAAGTCAACTGTCTACAAATATCTAAATTCTTCTCTACTAGAATTCTGGTTTAGAGGAGTTTTACTGTGCTATCATTGTCAAATATTTAGCTTATCCCTCTGGAGCCCTTCATTGGACATATTCTGCCATGTTAAATGACTTATACATTCCTTATTTACATGTATTGTTGATATGTGCGCAGGACAATTCTAGAATTGTCCATAGTCCAATAATGCGCAGAACATATATATACTGTAGTATAATAGTGTATCTTACACACTGCATGAATGCAACGAACCACCTTTCGATGTACTTGGAATTTAGTGGTTTAAACAGTTTTGAAGAAATAAAGCAAACACTACTTGAATCTACCAATACAACAATCAGCAAAACGATATTTCAATATAATAATCGCCTTTATAAATGTTTCACCGTATCATCTGATCAGCCAATAAATAGTATATACAGTATAGTCTTAAGCGTCTATCAAAAATGAGTCTAATTATGGGTCTGTAAGGCAGATGGTAGCTTAATGTAGGTCAAAGGTAATGCAGAAAGCCACCTGCTTTTTAAGACCCATGTGTTCAATAAATGAATGGTCGCTTAGGACAGATTCTACTGTAAAACTAAAGTGCCGATGCCCTGCTTTATATTTCTGAAACAGTAATTCTATGGACAATTGGATACTCTACCAAATCAAGAAAATATTTACCTCGTTTTCCTGCCATACGTCTGATGGTTTAATTTCTCTACTCTGTGCAGTTTTCATCACCATCTCTTCTCCTAAACGATTCACATTGGTTGACATAGACATGGTAATTAACATGGGGTATTCGGTATCGCTCTTGCCAAGTCTAATACTAATCTCGTCACCTATAACGTCTTCTTGGTCGTCTAGTCTTCTGGAAACATTTTTGTTGCATGTGCCAAGTCGTCGACATACAGCACAAGTTGTCTCTTTCATCTGCCGTGGCTCCGTTACTATCCCCACTGATTTAAAACGGGATACTGACACACCAACTTCCTTCATCTCCATACTGAAAAAATGAAGAGGATCATTATATGTTAAACATTTTCAGAAATAGTATTATCCTTATTACTTTAATATTCCTACACCAGTCTCCCGAGTTCACCAGTTTGTAAAAGCTAAATATTTTAACTTTTACCCCATGAATATGCATTTAAGAAATAATGACACCATAAATATTACCGTATTTAGATTAATTGTTACATTAGCATATGGACACAGGAAGCTTTGCCTATGGCAAAAACTGTAGAATCATATCTATTTTATAGCATAGTTTAAACAATGACCAAGATGGTCCTGATGGAGCCGTCTGATCAGGGTCTGATCTGTTTACTTATAATATAATATAGATATGAGTCTACAGTTTCTGCCATGACCAACGCATATACGCATGTAAACTTTAGAAAAACACTAATAAATTCATCTATTGTAATCATTTAATTTTTAGTTGAAAGTCATGTTAAACCTTAAATAAGAAAACCCATATTACAATATCATTTTTATTCAATCCTTTATTTATCTGATGAATACTCATGACAATCTCCAACCATTATGAATATTAAAACTAACCTTCTTATATCGCCATATGAACAAGTGAATACACTGCTATGACACATTATATAGAACCAGATCTAAGATATTCTACAAGCAAACAGCAGACCCTGATCAGACTAACTCATAGGAGCTGTCGGATCTGGATCTACCCTGTTTGCAAAGGTGTCAAAAGGCATATCTACCAGGTAATGGTTAAATAATGAACGGCACATTTGGTTATACTGACTTTCCACTGTTGAGTAGATTAACGGATGCTTCAAATTCGGCCCGTGAACATTTCTCATTACACATATCTAATGGAGTTAAACCATCCTGAAAATAAAATAAGATTTTAACTCTAGAAAGCATATTTTTACTTAAACTGACTACAAACACGTGATATTTGCGTGTTAGCACAGCAAATAAAGAATTGATTGTGGACCCACATGTCATGTCATTTACAAACAGTGTAGATCCAGATCAGAGAGTTCCTAGATGAGCCACCTGATTAGGGTCTGCACTGTTTGTCATTCAAAATCACCTGGCAAGTTTAAGCCTACATGGAAAAAAAGTCACAGACATGCTCTAACAAAGGTTACATACATGTATACGACGCATGAATGTTGTTGAAAGTATTGCAATCAAGAAATGATTTATATTCGGATTTATTACTCAACTATTGTTTAAACATTATTAAAACAAAAAGAATGTCAAACTGACACAAAACACACCCACCCTACCCTAGCGTGAGTAAAGTGATATAGATGCTTACCATAACTGATCGAGATATTATGTCCACAAACGATACCTTTAAGTTTGGTGAATATTAGACAAACGCTTCTTAAGTTAGAGGATTTGCAATTTACATAATGTCATGCTTGCCCACTCGCCCACTCGGCTGCTTACCCGTCCGCCCGCCAACACAGTAACATGCCTGCTCATTGGTGAAAACACAATAAGTCCCGTCTGAAGTTGGACGCATATAAGTGCTTAATTTCTAACGTGCTCTGATAAATTACATGCAATTACATTTCATCGCACATTAATTAAAATCACGTGCGTTTGTATTGTTAACAGAAAACATGGTTCGTACATTACATAGTTATATTTCGGTTTACAAAAACAAGAAGTGGTTAGTATAAAATCAAAGCGCTGTTTTGCCGCTGTGTATATTACCTTTGTCTGAACAGTTGTTTCAGCACCACAGCAGAGAAAAAGGTCTACCATGCCCAGGTGACCACCTGACACAGCCTCGTGAAGTGCCGTACACCCTGTCATCTGAATGTAAAAATGTGCATGTAAATATAATAATATGACACGAGCTTTAGTCAGTGTCATATTCATTGTAGTAAACGAGTACCATAAAAACAATTTGCAATGAACACGAATGCAAGCTTCTTTTTTATCACATAAACTTAAAAGTGCCATAGAAAGTGGAACATGCTTTAGCTGACATCATTGTTTACAGCGTCGACGCAAATGCAGCGCTACAATTTGCTAACGATTAAATGACGTCAATGGCGTTATGCATTGATTCCGGGTATTCCCATTAAGATTACTTATCGGTCCGATTCAAATTGCTCATTTGAATAAAAAATGCACTAGTGCATTCCCATGGTTTACGGCACTCTGTTACGACACTCCCACACCGAAGATTACAAGTAATATTACGCTGCATTGTTAACTATTCTGAATGCTTAGTCGGGTTATTCTTTTTGACTTTGTATAAGAGTTGATTACCTTCTTTGTGCCACAACTGTCAGACAATATATTTTAACTCAACTATTACCTTTTCGTCTGCGTCAATTCTAAAAGTACACGTGTCTACCGTGCCTTTAAAAAGCTAGTGTCAAACAATGACTGGGTTACTCGTCATCTCATATAGGTCCAAACTATTTGTAGGAATCGTCAAACTGTGTATATAGTGTAGGAAGAGTTAACAAAAATTGACGCCTTCTGATGCTTCTGTAAAAAAATCCTTCTTGATACATTATGATAAATAGAGCATTTGCTTCATATAATTATGAGCAAATGCTGTATTTATTACATTGGTTTCAAAACTACACACTACTATGTTTTCTATTGTCTTTCTAGTACTTGTAAATGTTCATTTTAGTAGGTTTATGCAAAGAGATTGTGTCTAAGAGGACCTATAAGGGAATGGGTTAATATACCGTGTTCTGTGAGTTGACATCAGCACCACTCTGAAGTAACATATACGCGATATGTTCGCGTCCCTGATAGGCGGCCACATGCAATGCTGTCTGACCAATCTGAAACATACATTGATCACATTACATGTACAAAGAGAGGTAAAACATATTTTAAAACAAGTATCCGATGCACTGGTACATTTCTCACACTTGTGTGATCCATCACTTTAATTTTACAAACTAGAAAACATAATGTGCACCAGTACGTGAAATTTGATACCGAAAAAACCGTATCAGATATACGTAGTCCCAGACGGCTTATATATCAGGTTTATCGGGATTTCTCTGAGAGAAATGTACCCATTGGACGTTTGTAGATTCTTAGTCAAACACTTTACAGCATCGCTATAAAAGCGGGCATACACATGACGGCTGTACACGTGTTGGTGCAGGTAAATTACATACCGTGATATTATAAAAACAGATACTATATGGCGACATTTTAACAGAATTGCTATATCCGTATTGATGTACATTAAACGCATACAGTGTGAGTACACGTTTAGATCAAACATTTCATTTTTCTATATAAAAAATACACTTTCTTTCAAATCTACAAAATAATGATGCAAAATATTAAAAAAACCCTAGTGATCTGGTTCTTACTTTAAAAAGAAACAGCAAGGTGCATGTATCTGTACTACAATATGATCCAGTTTATATTTAAATCCCTTTCCTCCATAAAAACGCATTTCTAAGCCTCTATAAAAGTCACTTTCTGAAACCATTGTGATAAATAGAGCATTTGCTCCATAGGATCAAATGCTCTCTTTATCACAATGTTTCAAAAACTAAACAATTCCAAAATTTTCCTTTTCTCTAGTTAATGCTGCTTTTCGGTAGATTTATTCAAGGAGGTTGAGTCTAACAATAGCCTATGAGGGAATGAGTTAATCATTTATCTGACAGAGATGCCGTGTCACGCTTGTGCAAACAGAGAAGACCCAGACCAGACTGTTCGTGTAGGAGCATTCTGATCAATGTCTGCTATGTTTGCATATGTCATTATTTGGATGTGATCATGCAGTTTAAGCCACGGCTAAACATTCCAGTGTAACTATACCATTGTGAATATTCAGCAAATAGATATCCATGATGTCTAAGGCCTGTCAGACGCTGCAATATTTTATAACTGTATAAATGTGTGATAAAATTGCATATGTGTGTTCTATAAAGTTACATATAATAAACATATCATTTTTACAATATACACACGGTCTTTACTAATTTTACAAAACAAACCTAATTTTTTACAACACATTTTACCACATTATCGGAGCTTTCTGCATTAGCAACCGCCTGCTTTTAAAGACTCCTATGTTCAATAAATGAATGGCAGTTCTTTTGACAGTTCTGCACATATATCCCTTACCTGATTTGTGGCATTGATTGGTGGCTTTCTGCTCAATAAAAGTTTCATCAGTTCATCACTTCCAGTGGAAATACCAAGGTGCAACAATGGTTCACCTTCCTAGAATTAAAGGATGAATAAATAAAAGATGCATTCATTTCCTTTCTTGTTGGTTTATTATTATTATTATTATTATTATATTATTATTATTATTATTATTATTATTATTATTATTTACTCAGATGACACTCAATATAGAACATTAGAACCGCATTCAACCTATTCTCTTATTTACTATTTTCAGAGCCATCTGTTTTGAATAAATATAATGAAAAGGAGAATTTACTAGAAAAAAAGGAAATGTTTAGAACTGTGTAGTTTTGAAACCATTGTAATAAATAGAGCATATACGTGACTTTTACACAAGCATCAAAATGCGTTAATATGGATTAAAGCAATCACAAAGACAATAAACATATGGATATCCGAGAGTAGTCTCCTACTGAATGAATGTGAAGTAGAACATTTCTTTAGGGTATATATACATTATTTTCACTCATCATCGTCCTTTGTTTGACCCTCAGAATGCAGAGTGGAATTGGCCATCAGTTATTAACTGTATCTAGTTAATTCAGTATGAAAGGCTGAAACTTGCTGGAGAATTATAAGAGACAAACAGTGCAGGCACTGATCTCAACTCGCATGACGTTATCTTGATTCATGTTATTATTATTATTACTAAGACATAATTGTTTATATGTTTGAAATTCATAAGGTGATTTTTGTTCAGGAGAATCAATACTCTTTTGTTACAGTATTTAAAACGTTGTATTAAAGCGGCTCGAGGAATATTACAACACAGTAGAACCTGTCCTTAGCGGTCATCTAGTTTTTGAACATAGGAGTCTTGTTACGAAGTTGCTTAATACAGGCAAAAGTATAGGAGCATATAGGAGTTCCTATAGGAGCTTTCTGCATTACTTTTGACCTGCATTATGCTACCGCCTGCCTTATAGACCCTCAAGTAGACATCTTTTTGATGGCCGCTTCAGACAGGTTCAACTGCATTTATTTTATCAAAATGAGCGTAAATAGCGGACACTCAATGTACTGAACTGGAAGTCAATAAAACTTACATCATCGGTGAAGTCCAATGTCAAATCTGCAGTTCCTGTCAGCAGTTTAGTCACTTGTTTCACGTCACCAGTTTTGACAGCTTTCAGCAGCTATAATAGAACAAAACTAAAACATATGCAAGCGTTTAATTAAAAGATAACACTCGTAATATTATGCACCCAGTAGATGTTGGTAACAGCTCGTAACGTTTCTTATAATTTCGTTCCAAAACAGACCATTTATATAGAAATTGTTATGATAAATTTGAACTGAGCGCACTGATGGATAAACGAAACGACACGGGGCGCAATGTGACACTCGGTACAATAATACACTCAAGCCTGATCAGACAGCTCCTTTTAGAGTTATCTGATCTGGATCTGCTATGTTTGCAAATGTGTAAACATGTGGGGTTACGAAGTGAAGGGGTTAGAACTCCAATGTTACAGAATTAAGTGATCGCATTGTAGACGTTCTGTTGTACAATAAAGATCTACATGTATATGGTAACTCAAGGCAACGAAAACGTTTTGCTAAATACATGAAATGACTTGCTAAGATCTTACTACAGTAAAACCTTGATACTACGAAATTTTAGTAATGAAGAATTTATGTCTTTGTAGCCAGGCGGCTGCTTAATGCAGTGTGAAAGTCATACAGAAAGTTCCTAGATGAGCTTTCTGCATGGCTTTCACCCTGTATTAAGCTGCCACCTGTGTTAAAGATCAATAATGGTACGTATTTGAATGTTCGTAGTATCGAGTTTGCACTGTATATATCTGAACACTCAAATAATTCAGTATCATTATCGGTCTTTAAGACTTAATGCAGCCCAATGCAGGGTGGAAGTCTTGCAGCAGGCTCGTCTAGGAGCTGCAGCCCAATGCAGGGTGGAAGTCTTGCAGCAGGCTCGTCTAGGAGCTTTCTGCATGACTTACACCTTGTATCAAACCGTCACCTGCCTACAAAAGTTCTTATAATGCTTGCTTAATACAAGTTTAGTAAGGTTTTACTATACATGTTTCCTATATTACTTTCGTTATACACTGAGTACCCATTTGCTTTCCTTGTGTGTCCACTTGCTTTCAAGGAAAGGGAAGCTTAATCATTTGGCATTCACTTGCTTTCAAAGACAGACATCCTAACTGGGTGTCTACTTGCTTTCAAAGAAAAACATGCTTATTAATTGAGTACCCATTTACTTTTAAAGAAAAAATGCTTTTCAGTGGGTGTTCACTTGCGTTCAAAGGAAAATATGCTTAATTGGGTGTCAACCAGCTTTCAAAGGAAGGTATATTCTTTGGATGTCCACATGAGCAATGCATGTTTATCCTCGGGTGTCCACTTGCTTTCAAAGAAAAACATGATTATTCACTGTATGTAACGCTTTTCTGTTGGATCAGAAATCTTAAATACAAGTAATGACATCTTGTTACATTCTTGTATACAAAAGAACATGTCTTAAAGATTTAAACGGCCATCAAAAATGAGGTCTAATTATGGGTATGTAAGGCAGGTGGTAGCTTAATACACGCCAAAAGTAATGCAGATAGTTCCTATAGGAACTTTCTGCATTACGTTTGCCCTGCAGCTGGCAACCACCTGCATTTTAACACTCCTGTGTTCAATAAATGAATGACCGCTAAAGACAGGTTCTACTGTATGTCAAGTTTTCAAACATAGCAGTTGTTTATAGAAAATGATCAAGTAGATCTATTATACCAAAGAAAATTTATAATTGCAATACACAGTCTTAAGTTCTTAACCATTGCAAAAGATGTCAAACATGCCTGAGTTTGAGGTCCTCGTTTGGCCGAATTTAGTGCGCCTTTTTCTGTGTTTGTTTTCCTGGGTTTCGGGTGAGAATGTGCAGCGAGGTTGGAGAATACCCCGTAACTTGTAGTCTCCCGGCTTAACGCACCCTGAAACGAGGAAGTAAATCGCTCATTGTAAACAGCTTGTTTGAAAGGGAATAATGCTTGTCAAATGCTTTAAACTTTTGGCCGTCTATTTGAAAGGGAAGAATCTGTCAACTGATTAAACCATAAATTTGTCGCCAAGTAAATTTCTCCTATTACGTTCAACGTGGGGGTTTCTTCAAATGTTTTATAAAAATAATTGTCAAATAGTTGTGGATGTTATCACGTACGTCCTATTCGTTAGCATTCGTGTTCGTCTATGGCGGCCAAAGACCTAAACCATTATCCTGCAAAAAATCTGACTGCTAAAATCCCAATCTGCAGTATTTTCACCTAACTCATATTCATTAATGTATTCTGAGTGACAAACAACATGGATCCTGATGAGACGCGGAGTTACTTATTATAGTTTTTATGTCTACATTATTTCATAAGCAAACGGGACATACAGCGGAGATCTGAATTAGGTCTACCCTGTTTGCAGAGGTGTAAAAATGTGTCTGTATTAGGTACAGGGTTAACAATGAAATTCTTCAATAAGGCACTCGATGGTAACATATATACAATTACATGTACACAAAAAATAACTATATACAAGTAGCCTACACAATGAATACCTATGTACATGTATACAAGGCATAACTATTTATATGTACACAGTGAATAACTATGTACATGTGCACAAGGAATAAATATGTACATGTAAACAAGGAATACATATTTATATGTACACAATGAATAACTATGTACATGTACACAAGGAATAAATATGTATATATACTCAGTGAAAACCTTTAGACATGTACACAAGGAACAACTATAATTATACAGATACACAATGAACAATTGTATACATGCACCGTGGCATTAGCGTTTATTACCATTTACAGAACATTGTGTTACAGCTTACCGGAAAAGCTGGCACGTTTAGTACAGGGGCCTTGACAATGTCACTACTTCCACCCGAATCCGTTGATTCCAGATCATTATCGAAGTCTTGAATTACCACCGTAGGTATAACTGGGGCAGGGGATGGGTGGTGTTTGGCAGGCTGTCCTGCTCTGGGTTGAATTTGAACCTCTGCTAGCACACCTTTTCTGTCTGGTCGTTCAGTGCCACTTCTTAGACCCGATGTTAGCTGACCACCGGTCTTTGGTCGACTGGACGATGTTAGCTTACCACCGGTCTTTGGTCGACTGGACGATGTTAGCAGAATGCCGGTTCTTGGTCGGCTGGATGAATTCATCATTCGCTCAGACCTTGGCACGTTGTATCTCAACTCTGTGAGACAAAGAAGCATGTTTGAATATAACTTCATATGAATATGAAATGAATGGTAATAGAAAACTTTAGTTAAATACATGAATGAATGAACAAATGAATGAACAAATGAATGAATGAATGAATGAATGAGGAATAGGTTGATTAGTTGTTTAATTGCTCGACCGAGTTATTGAAAGTAAAATCGAACGAACGAAAGCAGAAAGACATGAATGAAGATCAAATGAGTGAACGGACGAATGAACGAGATAAACTCATCTAAGAAAAGAAAAAAGAAAGAGTGAATGAAAAGGCGATCCACTGAGCGACTGAATAAACTCATGCATAAAAAGATAAATTAACAGAAAGAATGAACAAACAAATGACCAAATGAAAGTGTAATACTTAATCCGATAGAGATGACAACAGTCCGTGCCTTTGCAAACACAGTAGATCTAGGTCAAACGGCTCATGTAGGAACCGTCTGATCAGAGTCTACTCCGTTTGTTTATGGAATTAAGTAGATCTTATGCTACAGTTTCTGTCATGGCCAAAATATCCCATTTTCATATACCAGTATAAAAATCAGTTGATATATATCTATACATTTATTATTTCTTACATGAATATATCGAGGGCTTGGTGCAAAACTATTCTAACTCCTTCACTTTGTGAAGGAGTTAGAATAGTTTTGCACCAAGCCCTCGATATGTTCTCATTGGCAGAGCAACAGATAAAGGTGCGTATTCAATTACTAGACTTATCTTTTCTCCACAAAACCCTATGTTGTGACCACTCTGTAGAATCGTCTCGAAGAGACGTTTCTAAAGAGGGGGTCACAGCAAATGGTCTGGTGGAGAAAAAAAAGGAGTTATTCCTGAGAATGTTTTAATTTACGTATTTTATCTGGACTTCTGCAATAACCCTTTCCTCCATATGCTATTTTAGACACAACCTCTTTGAATAAATCTACCCAACAGGAGCATTTACTAGAGAAAAGGAAAATTTTAGAATTGTGTAGTTTGAAACCATTGTGATAAATAGAGCATTTGCTCCTATAGGAGCGAATGCTCTATTTATCACAATGGTTTAAATAAGTGGTTATTACAGAGGCGTAGAAAGGCGTATATATGAAGGATAGGGTTAAGTAAAGGGTTAAACTTAATAGTTAACATGTATTTCTCAATTCCAAGCTGAGTGTCAACAACCATGTTTCGTCTTTTAGTTCTATTATTAATACTAATTATGGTCAAACTTGTATCTCAGCTCTCATCCCGCTGTACAGAGTCATGTCAGATCAAAAGTGTTTGCTTACATCTACTTCGATGAAGCATTTGAACAAAATATTGATAGTCTTTAGAGTGTTAAACAGTTTAGATCCTTATCAGACACGGTGTCTGGTCTGGATTCAAGTTGTTTCAAAATGCCATTGAGGTCACCATTAGCATTATACGGGTTATTATGGTTGTACAATTACAAGGTAAGCTTTTGAAATTGTACATAGATATATACAATAGATACAGTCTTAACCCATTCCCTCATAGGCTATTTTTAGATCCAATTTTTAAAAAATAAATATACCGAAAAGGAGTATTAACTAGAGAAAAGGAAACATTTAGAATTTTATAGTTTTGAAACCATTGTGATAAATAGAGCATTTGCTCCTAAGGAGCAAATGCTCTATTTATCACAATGGTTTCATAAAGTGACTTGTACAGAGACGCCAAATGGCGTCAATATGGGGGAATGGGTTAAGCAGCTATCAAAAGGAGCTCTAATTATGGGTCGGGTAGGTAAGGTAGGTGGTAGCTTAATGCAGGTCAAAAGTAATGCAGAAAGCTCCATAACGTTTGCCATGCATTAAGAAACCACCTGCTTTTTAAGAAACCTATGTTAAATTAATGAATGGCCGCTTAGGACAGGTTCTACTGTATAATTATCACACAATCACACTGAATCAACTAATTTAATGAAATGCTAATAACTTGATTGATAGTAATTTGACAGCAAGCGATAGGCACTGTAATAGTTGTGAAAAATTAACTCTTTCGCTGCAAAATTCTGTCGTCTGCAAACTTTGTCGTCTACTACAGTTTTCATTTTTAGTCTTCTTATTTTTTAAAACAATTACGTTCACAGTAACAAACAGTTTGGATCCTGATGAGACGCCGAGTAACTCTGCGTCTCACGTGGATCCAAACTGTGTGCACAGATGCGACATTGGCAGCGAATGAGTATGATATCTTAACCCTTTCCCTGGTCTATGTTTATTACAAATTTCAATACCTACTGAATATTCATGGACAGAATAGTTATAATGAAATATGGAAGGTGGAACATTGTAGCCATTTTAGAAAGTAAAGAAACCGATCTATCCAATTTCATGAGCAAACAGAGCAGACCCTGATCAGACGGCTCCTCTAGGAGCCGTCTGATCTGGGTCTGCTCTGTTTGCAAATGCGTGAAAACACGTTTATATGAGGGAAAGGGTTAAAGTAACCAGATACAGATTGGTTTTAAAGATATGTTGAATATTTAGTTCAATTCAATATATATCACCGAGTCTATCAAAATAAATATCCCTAATGTGAACAGATAACCGTGTGCACTTTAACCTATTCCCTCTTATTGACGCCTCTGTTGAAGTCACTTTGTGAAACCATTGCGATAAATAGGACATTTGCTCCACAGGAGCAAATGCTCTTTATCACAATTGTTTAAAAACTACACAATTCTAAAAGTTTTCCTTTCTCTAATAAATGCTCCTTTTCGGTAGATTTATTCAAAGTGGTTGGATCTAAACATAGCCTATGTGGGATTGGGTTAAACAATGTATGATTTAGAAGTAAGAAGTAAATAAGCTCACCTTAATGCCATCAACAGTAATCATTTACTTTAGATGATACACATGAAGCAAGTGTTAAACCAGGAAACAGTAATGTGGCTTTTGAAAACAAATCCATAGCTTTTAAACGAAGGCAAATAAAAATAGAATACAGTAGAACCTGTCTTAAGCGGCCATTCGTTTATCGAACATAGGAGTCTTAAAGGCGGGTGGTTGCCTAATGCAGGACAAAAGTAATGCAGAAAGCTCATTTTTGTATTACAATGTACTTTTGACCAGCGTTAAGCAACCACCTGCTTTACAAGCTCGTAATTAGACCGCGTTTTGGTGGCCGCTTAAGATGGTTCTACTATACTACACTGCTCTTCCTATCTATTTTTTTTTACTTACAAAAGGGTCAGCCGTGTCTAAAATATCCTCTGTTTACATTGTACAAGTTCTGTTTATTCAATATATCCACATAGACCACAACATACTTGCGTGTGAAAGAGATCTGGCTGTAGTAATCCACCGTTTTAATCCAATTCGCTATTAAAATGTTGTTATTTAACAATGACCTTATGACAACAATCCCCGCGCTTCCTTACACTTACATGCATCACTCTCAATGTGAAAAAAACGCAGACATCTTGCATCCAGATCAGAGGCCGATTCCCGTGTATATAGTTGTGATTTTTTTCTGTTTGGTTCTAGTTAACAAACCATTTTTTAGTTAATTAGTTGAATAGATAATATTTAAAATGACGCTAGTCTGAGCAGACGACCATTTATTTTCCCGAGCGTTAAGAATTATATCTAGTGTAGAATAGTACCTGGCCGTAGAGTGATTAACGAACCGAATGAGAATGATTTACTTCATAGCTTTATTAAATGTATTTTAAATCCCCACACTTGTTCAACACAGAAAAATGTTATCTTTTAGGATCACCGATAATACCCAAGTCTGTGGTTCACAAAAATAGTTTGTGATATTGCAAAGTTTGTCCAGTTTTGACTAATATAACTATGAAAGTGACTCTTGGTCAGGATCTAACGTTTTCTACATTTCAATAGTAAAATTAACATAAAAACGAGAAGAGTTTTTTAAGCAGGTGCCTTTTTATGTTGTTTCAGTAAATAAAGGTTTTGCCAACAGTACGGTATATGTCAACAATATGGATAAACAGTATTTTCCGAACCAACAAGCACCGTCTGTTAACCCCTTGCACCATAGATATGCCTGTTTAACGCCTATGCAAATATATAGAATAAAAGAGCCTAAATAAGAGTGCTTCTGAAGGAGCCGTCTGCTCAGGGTCTGCTCAGGGTCTGCTCAGATTGTTTATTGAATAAGATAGATATGAACCTATAGTTTATGTGGTGGCTAAAATTTCCCGTGTTCACATACTATTACAAAAAAATCATCAAATTAATATTCATGATGTCATTTCTTACATGAATATTCATGAAGTGAAAGGGCTGACTAATAGTTTGCACGAAGTGAAAGGGCTAATAGTTTGCATGAAGTGAAAGGGCTAATAGTTTGCATGAAGTGAAAGGGCCGACTAATAGTTTGCACGAAGTGAAAGGGCTAATAGTTTGCATGAAGTGAAAGGGCCGACTAATAGTTTGCACGAAGTGAAAGGGCTAATAGTTTGCACGAAGTGAAAGGGCTAATAGTTTGCATGAAGTGAAAGGGCTAATAGTTTGCATGAAGTGAAAGGGCCGACTAATAGTTTGCACGAAGTGAAAGGGCTAATAGTTTGCACGAAGTGAAAGGGCTAATAGTTTGCATGAAGTGAAAGGGCCGACTAATAGTTTGTATGAAGTGAAAGGCCGACGAATAGTTTGCATGAAGTGAAAGGGCCGACTTATAGTTTGTATGAAGTGAAAAGGCCGACTAATAGTTTACATAAAGTGAATGGGCCGACTAATAGTTTGTATGAATTGAAAAGGCCGACTAATAGTTTGCATGAAGTGAAAGGGCCGACTAATAGTTTGCATGAAGTGAAAGGGCCGACTAATAGTTTGCATGGAGTGAAAGGGCCGACTAACAGTTTGGATGAAGTGAAATGGCTGACTAATAGTTTGCATGAAGTGAAATGGCCGACTAATAGCTTGCTGGGCAACTTTCGTCAACAGAGACTGTCAACTAGATCCTGCATTCTCTAATTCGTATCAGCCTCCCTCCAGACTATTGTGTTGAGATGGAATCTTATCCTGATCAACATTGTTTGCTAAGATTCCGAGGTTATACAACTTTTTATTTCACTCTGAGATAATTCTCAAGCATATGATTGGTCAGATTTTGAGCTCAGCTCAAAATCTGACCAATCGTATGCTTGAGAATGATCTCAGAGACCGATTCAGAAGTTTATAACTACGTGGCCATGTTAACACATATGCGCTTACTAATTATAGTAATTAACTGTAGGTGGTCATTTTATCGAGTGCTAAGCTAAACACTGGGCATTTTATAACTAGGACAACTTAACTAGGATGGTAACTTAATGCAGGATTAAAGTAATGCAGAAAGCTCCAGCATGAATACGTAGCACTGTTCTTTTAGCGAACACCTTTTTCTTCTGGAAAAAACCGTCTCGGGATATTACTTTCGTTTCACAACAACAGCGACAAGAAAACAAAATACACTGTTAACCTCGAGATTGAATTTTTAACTACAGTAGAAACTCGATACTACGAAATTTTAGCAATGAAGAGTTTATTTCTTTTTAGGCAGGTGGCAGCTAGAAAGCTCCTAGAGGACTTTTACCCTGTATTAAGTTGCGAACTGTCTTCAAGATATTTGAGTGTTCGAATAATCGAGTTTTAACTGTAGTAGTTTAGAACTGCAACCGGTTCTTGATGTATCGAATCGCTTGTCATCGGTCCTGCAAATGTACATGTATCATGTCCTAGATACATTTATATTATCGGAATGCTATAGACAATTTGATATTCCTGGTATTCAAAGGAAGAGGGGGGGGGGGGAGTTTAAACAAATATTTTCCTTTACTCTCTCAAACTAGTAATCATAATATTGATGCATGTTTGCCGGAACGAGGTCAAGTTAGAGCCCATCTGCTGACAGTAAGTCCGAAATCTAAACATTAACAAGGGCAATGTTTCGTTCGAACACGAAGTTTCGTTATCTGAAAGGTATAAACGGGTTTCATCATTTTCTTTACAAAATGCATCCTGAGGGTGACACGGTTTGGATCCTGATGAAGCGCCGAGTTATTCGGTGTCTAATTGACTGGGAACCAAACTGTTGCAAATACATGTATAGTAAAAACTCGATACTATGAACACTCAATTTAAGTCTCAAATGCGTACAATAATTGTTCTTTAACACAGTTGGCGGTTTAATGCAGGGTGAAAGAAGAGCTTTCTGCATGACTTTCACCCTGCATTAAACAGCCACTTGCCCACAAAGACATATATTCTTCATTTCTAAAATTTCGTAGTATCGAGTTTTTCGTAGTATCGGGTTTTTACTGTATATAACTTGAACATGCACTCTTCCGTAACATGTTAAGTCTTGAGAAAAAAAGTTGCTTAATTTCGGATCTGGCACAATTGTAATTACTTCCGGTTCAATTAGACCGAGTGTCAAACAGCCTGAGCTCTGACGAGACGCTGAGGATGCAAGCGGTTTGCAGATACGAACCATGCCATGTCGCGCACAGCCGGACAAGGACTAAATGTTTTATGTTATAAGCCGGACAAAATCTCCTTAATCAACATTTCACTCTAATAAACATCCCACCTCATCAATGCTGCTGTGTGAGAAAATACAGGTTTTTAAAACTACAGATGGTAGCTTAATGCAGACTGAAAACAATACAGACAACTCCATTAGGAGCTTTCTGCATTGCTTTCACTCTGTATTAACCATTTCCCTCATATAAACGTGTGTTCACGCTTTGCAAACAGTAGATCCAGATCAGACGGCTCCTATAGAAGCCGTCTGATCAAGATCTGCTCTGTTTGCTAGTTTCTGTAATTTCCAAAATGGCTACCATGTTCCACCTTTCATATTTCATTATTTTGTGCATGAATATTCAGTATGTATTGAAATTTGGAATAAGCATAGAACAGGGAAAGCAACCGTCTGTATACAACATGTAAGGAGTTCCTTTAAAAAATGTAACGACCCCGGGGACGTTTATTACAGATACTACGGTTTGGGAAACAATGTCAGGATACTAACGCATTTCCCTGTCAACGTAAGTATCAGTTGCCATTGAGATCAATGTACGCAAATCTCAAAGGAATAAACCGCAGACATAGAACTAGAGACGGATCGCTTTTCAAGTTTTGAAATTTATTTTCAATGCGGCGTCTGATCTGGGACTGCATTGTTAGCCATGCTGCATATTAGCGACACTGGTGGTGACGTAATTTGATTAAATATGACTTGACTCAATAAAACCGAGTCTGCAATTTTCTCTTTTTGTGTTGCAATTTTTGCTCTCGGGGGATCACCCCCTTTCAGAATTTATAATCTTCACAACAGCAGGTGTTAAGTGCTTGTGTGGCGGCCGTAAAACGTCGCCCCGTACTTCATTCTCAGTGATGTTATACCTTCTGATCCTTCGAGATCATGAATTTCAGTACTTCTTGTTCTGAAAATTGAATACCGCTTAAGCCGGTGCTAGGGGGGCGTGAGCAGTGTTGCACTTTCAATTACTGTTCATGAACAGACTCAATAAAACCGAGTCTGCAATTTTCTCTTTTTGTGTTGCAATTTTTGCTCTCGGGGGATCACCCCCTTTCAGAATTTACCTAGTGAATATTGAAATAATGACATAATGAATATTAACTGGACGAATATTTATTATATGAACAAAAGAAGTGTTGGCCATTACAGAAACTGTAGAATTAGAGCTATATTATTCCACAAGCCAACGCAGCAGACCCTGATTGGACAGCTTCTGTCACAGCCGTTTAATATGGGTCTACTCTAATCGCAAATGCGCCAAAGGGCATTTTTATCAGGTAAAGACCTCACCATATCTGATTTTCATTTTTACAGACCATGGTGGGTGGGTTGAGTATAGTAGATATGTTATTTTCATATGGATGGGTTGAGAATAGTAGATGGGTTATTTTCATAAAGTCGATTTTGCTTGAATTAGTTCCGTGTGCACAGCATACTCAATGATGGTTTGTTCTAATCAATAACATATCATCAATACTAATTGCTATACTCATGGGATTTGATGATATTAAGTCAATGGATACGCAATGAATAAGTAAGTGACAGGTGATACAATACCAGCAATGGTTTCACTTAGGACCGGTTCATACACATATACAGTAACATCTCGATTATTCGAACACAAAATACGTATCATTATCGATCTTGAGACAGGCAGCAGCTTAATGCATGGTGGAAGTCATGCAGTTCTGCATGACTTTCACCATGCATTAAGCACCATAAAAGAGTCTAAATTCTTCTGTACACTTTTTTTCCCCCGAACAATCGAGATTTGCATGTTGCCAATTGGCCATGTATATGGCTAAGATTGTTTCACTGAATAGATATGGAGGTTTGTACGGTTCTAAAGCTACTGGGAATTTGTTAAAGAATGTCAAAGATAAAAAATTATCTACAATTTTACGCACGTGAGAATCTACATTTTTGCGCATGTGAGATCACATGTAACTCAGTGACAAATGTAGTTAACAGCCGAGCTGCATACTTATGCAATGGACCGGAACGATTTCTATAACTTTGGTAGAGGGTCCCTGAAGATCATTCTTATAAAATTTGGTAGAAATCTATTTAACCCTTTCCTTTATATAAATGCCTTAAAGGTCCTTGCGAACAGGGTTGACCCGGATCAGACGGTTCCTACAGGAACTGTCTGATCAGGTTCTGTTCTGTTTGCCTAGATAATATACAGATGAGCCTACAGTTTTTGTTTAAGCTAACAATTCCGTTGAAACTTATACATTATAAAAACTATTGGAACCCATTTACTCATAGGCTATTTTTAGATCCAACCAAGTTGAATAAATCTATCGAAAAGGAGCATTAAATAGAGAAATTGAAAATTTTAGAATTGTGTACATGTAGTTTGAAACCACTTTGATAAATAGAGCATTTGCTCCTATAGGAGCAAATGCTCTATTTATCACAATGGTTTCAATAGGTGATTTTTACAGAGGCGTAGAAAGGCGTAATTATGGAGGAAATAGTTAATTGATATTCACGAAGCGAATGATTCATGCATAAAAATGTTCATTAGGGAAAGGTTCGACAAGTCACTTATATAATCAACAAAACTAAGAGGTAGCAAAATGCATTTGTATATCAAACGATACAAACGGTTCTGTATAATATTTTGTCGCAAACAATGTGCTAATATTGATACCAATTAAATGCTGCAAACTGATCTGGGTTAAACTGTTCGCAGGTTTCACCCAGATTCGAATAGTGCAAACACTATAGATCATCAATAGTTACCGAGTCCACTTTTTGGTCTCCTCTGTATAGACCCCTCGTAGTATCGAATTGTCTGTCTTAAATATTGAGATCGCCTCCTCTGTTCTTTATGTAGACTCCTACAGAGAGTTAGCACGTGCATATAACCATGGTTACAGTAGCGATCAATGACGTGAGCGTATCCGTAGTTACAATGGCGGCCATGGCAATACAATGTTTGTCCAACTTTTGCATCCCTTATAAATTTTGTGCTCGGCTGCTGCTGTAAACAAATACATGTACATGCATATAAGAATAAGTTCCAAGAACGAAAGACTTCGAAAGACATCAAAAGGGTATGTATGATTTTATCTGTTAGCTACCTGTTCCTATCTTTTTGTGTATATGGAAATAAGCAAAACATGCAGACTCTGGCGGGTGATCTCGTAGGGAGCTTACTGGCTATGGTTCGCCTCGTTTGCCGTACAGTAGGACCCATCTTTACCTCATAGGCTATTTTAGATACAACCTCTTTGAATTAATCTACCGAAAGGAAAATTTTAGAATTTTGTAGTTTGAAATCGTTGTGACAAATAGAGCATTTGCTCCTATATAGGAGCAAGTGCTCTATTTATCACAATGAATTCACAAAGTGACTTTTTCAGAGTCGTCAACAGTCGTCAATATGAGGGAAAGGGTTAAGCTCTCATTCATTTATTGAAACACGTGGATGCTTAATGTAGGACAAAAGTAATGCAGAAAGTTCCTGCATTAAGCTGCCACCTGCATTACAGACCCATAATTAAACCTCGTTTATGGTCGCTACAGACGCTGAATTAGTTTAGCAAATGTGATCTTTACCTAGTTCCCCATACTGACACTAATGATGCCTATGTAAAAGTCATGTTTTGAAACCATTGTGATAAATATGGTATTATGCTCCCAAAGGAGCGAATCATCTATTTATTACAATGGCTTAAAACCTATACATTTTTAAATTTTCTTATTTTCTAATAAATGCTCCTTTCCAGCAGATTTATCCAAAGAGATTGGGTCTAAAAATAGTCTATGAAGGAATGGGTTTAAAAATAGCCTATGAAGTAGTAGACTAATGGAAGCTGAATGTTGTACAGAAAGCTCCAAATGCATTATATTTGTTTGGCATGACGACAACATGAACAAGGGGATTTTTATCATTAGCAAACAGGGAAGACCCTGATCAGACTGATCATATAGAACCATCTGATCTGGGTCTACTCTGTTTGCAAAGGCGTTAAAAGGCGAATCTATGAGGTCTGGCAATAGACCACTCAAAATACAATATGTAAGAATTTAGATGAGGTTCTACAGTCTATGTTATGGTCTAAAATGCCTCTGCCACAAAGCTATTATAAAAAATCTTATTAATAGTAAAGATGTCATTATCTCTTATATTAATATTCATGAGAAAAATGGTAAATCCTTTACTCCATAAAAAAGCCTTTCTACGCCTTTGCAAACAGAGTAGACCCAGATCAGACGGCTCCTATAGGAGCCGTCTGATCAGGTTCTGCTCTGTTTGCTTATGATATAATATAGTTATGAGTGTACAGTTTCTGCCATGTGTAAAACCTTCTGTGTCCATGTGCTGTTATAACAATGGATCTAATTAATATTCATAACGTCATTATTTCTTACATGAATATTTATAGGGGAAAATGGTTAAGAGTGGTTTAACTGTTGTTTGTTTACAGTCGATACAACTTTTTCAGACTAGGCATTCTGGTTCATCTGTGCGTACTGACAACAGCTGACCCCCATTACCTCACGATACAAGCATATTGTAAATGTATATTGCGTCTTTATACCAGGAAAACGCCACTCCCACAACCTCTATTAAAATACTGAATTCAAAAGGTACGATTGATTTCGTAACCGATTTCAAAACATCGATATACATGTACTTCCTGATCCGCCGTTTGCGATCTGTTATTTAAAAACAGCTTGGATCCAGATAAAATGCCGGTTAACTTCGGTGTCTATTCAGGATACAAGCTGTTTATCGGTCATTCTTTTTTGCGGACTGGGCGAATCGAAAGTTAAAAGGAATAGAATAGCTCACGGCTTGGGCTTTGGTCAGCACGTTAATCTTCTACTTCATATACATGCCTTTCGTGCATTTGCTAACAGAGTCGACCCAGATCAGACGGCTCCGTTAGATAATGTCTAATCAGGGTCTAGTGTTTGCTTATGAAATGATATAGATCTAATTGTACAGTTTCTGTCTGAGCCAAAATATCCTGTTTTCATTATAAATAATAAGTATTCACGGTGTCATTTTTCTTAACCATTTCGGCGCCAATTTTCCAATTGTCGTCTGCAATCCAATTTTTGTTAAATCATTCGGTACAATAAGGAAATGAGATAACTAAATGCAAATTTTAAAGGTATAAAGCACAGATATATCAATAGAGATTGAGACAAAAAAGTGAAGTCCCTGATCAGACGCCGCCTTGAAAAGGCGGCGTCTGATCTGGGACTGCACTATTTGTCGTGGTGCATTTATGCGACATCGGCGGTTAAGGAGTTAAGATGAATATCCATTGAATAAAGGATTATTCTTTGTTCAGGGCCTTAGTGTTTTTATAAGAAATAGGAGTGTAAATTAATCTATAAAATTCTTATCAATGACAGGACCAGGAAGTTTTGGAATCACAAATAAACAAACAAAAGCTTTAGCCGTCGCTGGATCTTCTCGTATATAGATCTAGCATAGTTTTGAAACAGTTTGTATCTTAATGAAATGTCGAGTTACTATAGCTGCCTCATCCTAATTCAAATTGTTATACACATCCATTGCATTTTCGATTAGACAAGGAAGAAACTAAAGTACTCTAGGAATTAAAGTACAGTAGAACCTGTCTTAAGCGGCCATTCATTTATTGAACACAGGACTTCTAAAAAACAGGTGGTTGCTTAATGCAGGGCAGAAATAATACAGAAAGCTCCTAAATCATTACTTAAAGTCAGAAGTCTTTTGACCTGCATTAAGCTACCACCTGACTTACACACCATAATTAGACATCTTTTGATGATCGCGTAAGACAGGTACTACTGTAGCCATTTGTGTGTGAGTGTGTGTGTGTGTTGGGGGGGGGGGGGGGGAGCTGCAAACTTGCTTGGGCGTGCAAATAATTGTCAACTGCAAACATGTCTTAAATCCTTTCCCTGTGTAGTGTTCATGCCAGAAATAATGACACCATGAATACTAACTACCTGAGTTTTCATAACTGCATATGTACAAAGAATGTCTTGGCTCAGACAGAAACTGTGGAATCAGACCTCTATTATACCATATAACAAAAATGACAACATGAATATTTATTGGCTGAATTTTTAGAATGTAAACTTTTCGAGAGAATTGTTGCTTTGACAAAAACCGTAAAATCAAATATTTATCATGCCGAAAGCAAACAGAGTGGACCCTGATCAGATGGCTCCTATAGGAGCCTCAGGTATTGGTCTACACTGTTTGCAACGGTCTGAAAAGGCACCCAAAGAAGAAAATGTTAATATGATAATAGCTCCCCTAGGTTTTAAGCCTTCTTCTGCTAGGCACGTTGTGTCTTGTACTTCAACAGCTTGGCTCCTAATTAGACACTCAATGTCTGATCAGAACCAACAAGCACATTTTAATTACCGTTCTGTCAGTTGTTTCTAATACGTTTTAGTGAAACGGGTGTAAGAGCAAGTACTGCAATGAATAGGAGTTAAACCCTTTCTCTGTTGCATATTCATGTAAGACAAAAATACAAAAATATTTATTAGCTATTTTTTTATAATGTAAATTTTCAAGGGAATCTTTGCTTTAACAAAAACAGTAAACTCGGATCTTTATCATGTTAAAAGCAAACAGAATAGACCCTGATCAGATGGCTTCTATAGGAGCCGTCTAATCTAGACTACTCTGTTTGTAAATGCGTGAAAAGGCGTTTATATGAGGGAATTGTTAAGCGGAAACTAAAATTTACAACGGGGTGTGGTTAAATATCTGGGACGATCCTGATCAAACGTTAACCCTTCACTTGCTGAATTTTAAAATACATTTCTCATTCTTTACCCAATGCCTTGTTGTATAATTACATATATATTCACTGTGTACGAGTATTTCGCTGTGCAGTCACTGCTGTGGTGTGCACTGGTTGTACATGTACAATCAACTTGTAAATAGTGCAGACCCTGATGAGACAGCTCTTGCAGGAGCTGTCTCATCTGGGTCTTCACTATTTACAGGTATAGGTATATTGACGTGAATAGCAAGCGAAGGGTTAATATAGCGTTAGATGTGGATCCAGTCTGTCCGACAATGTTTTACTGAAAAGGGCAAAATGTTAGATGTTAATTGACATAGTGAAGCATTTTTATCCCATATAACCCATGCCTCCTTTTGGTCACTGACAACTGTTCTCTGCAAGATTTTCTTCTCTGAGTTTGTTGTCTGTTTGTCGTTACTCGACATCTACTCTAGATCCATGCTGTCTGCATATACTACATCAATTACCTGAGGCCCAGACAAGATGCGTAAATTATAACATATAACATATACAAGAATTACTACTCTTCGAGTCGTTTCTAAAGAGTGGTCACAACACAGGGTTTGGTGAAGAAATGACGATTTTAGTATCTGAGTACGCACACTTATTTGTTGCTGTGAATTACATATTTTACGTTTCAGGCTTATAAAGGTTATTTATTTTTTCATTTTTATATGTTCTCATAAATATTTTTTTCTGTGGAAAATAAGAAGCCATCTGGTCTGGGTCTACACTCTTTGCGTATGTCTAGTTTTCCTATTTGGTGACACTAAGCATAAATGGGTTATGTAAATAAAGCGATGTTTACCATTATTGGATTTCATGTATTCTACCATCCTTGCCTTTGAAAAAATCCTGAATATAAATCCATATTAACAATATAACAGAAGGCAGAATCTCAACGGAAACCGAGAGAACAAATCTACTCCGAAGAGAGAGAGTGTTTCGTTATCTGTTCGTCCTTTATAGAATTATTATACCCACTTAATGGATTAAATAGATATTTAACACACAACAAATACACCGTAATTTATGAGATGATTAATCTATATGGACAGTAGATACAGAAGAACCCGTCTAAACCGGACGTTAAAGTCTGTATAACTGTCGGTCTTAGAGACTCAGTACCAGCTTAATGCAGGGTGAACGTCATGCAGAAAGCTCCGCTAGGAATAGAAGAAACTTTCTGCATGACTTTCACTCTGCATTAAGCAGTCACCTGTCTAAAAGTATCTAAATTCTTCTCTACTAGAATTCCGGTTTAGAAGTATTGTACTGTAAGAATAAAGACAATAGTGTTTAAAACTCACCTTGTCGGCAACTAAGAGATCTCCGTGTGAGCTGTCTCGGTTTTCATCTGCCTTTTAGCGTTCACCCAAGTGGATTGTCGCAATAGACCAACTGTTATTCAGCTGTATATTATCTGATATGCATGTTCTATACTGAAGCGAATATTATACTAATTGGTTTTCGATACTATTTCAGTCCGAGATGCAATTAATGTTTAACACATACTCAGCGAGACGAGATTGTAGTTTCACTTCACTGCACACTGGCGTCAGATATCGATTGTAGTGATCCAGAATTCTTCCAACAAGAGTACCACATACGGTACATAATACGCCCACTTGCAAACTTTTTCTGATTCAACATGCCTTATAAGTGTTGACATTTTCTAATATGTGCTTCAGATCTTGATTCCCATATTAAGGTGATACTATTTTCAAAAATATTGAAGTGAATATCTTATTAAATAAAAAAGTTACAGCTAATCCTCATATTTGCAGATTTTTGTAAAGGGCAACGGCCATAACTCTGTAAAGACAAACTGAATGAACCTCAAAATAAAATCAGCTTCAGATTTTGTTGCTTAAAACATTTGTGTTAAGTTTCATTTATATCATTTTAATAGTTTTCCCAGAAAACAACAAACTAAAAGTTGACCGACAAAAAAGCAACGAACACACAAAGTTCAAGGACCATAACTTTAGAATAAAATCACATATCAAACGCCCCGCAATATATGTGAAAATTCATATTAAGGTTTAACCATATAAAAAAAATGAAGTAAATATCATTTCAAATGAAAAAGTTATGGCCATCCTCATATTTGCATAGATTTGCATTATTATTTTAAGTGCAAGGGCCATAACTCCAAAACGACAAATCAAATGAACCTCAGAATCGACTCAGCTTCAGATCTTGATGCATTAAACATTTGTGTAAAGTTTCATTAATATCTCTCAAATAGTTTTCCCAGAAAATAGCGGACAAACTATTTGCATGTATTTGCATTATTTTTTAAGGACAAGGGCCATAACTCTGAAACGAAAAATCAAATGAACCTCAGAATCAACTCAGCTTCAGATCTTGATGCATTAAACATTTGTGTGAAGTTTCATTAATATCTGTCAAATAGTTTTCCGAGAAAATAGCGGACAAACAAAATGTTGACGGACGAACGAATGAACGGACGGACGGACAGGGCCACGCCAATATACGACCACCTTTATTAGGTGGGCGTATTAAAAAAGGTTGAGAGTTTTGAGCGACTCATAATCCAGGACAATGCAAGCAGTTGTTAATCCAGATCAGCCGCCTAACTGAAAACACTGCGACTGATCTGAGGCAACACTGTTTGCCATTCAACGACTGGTGGTGTTTCCAGTCCATTATCGATACAAACAGCATGAAACCTAATTTGGTCTCGGTCTGAAACGCTGCGAATGAACTGGGTCTATACTCTTTGCAATGTATAAAGGTGATTCGTTTAAAGAATAAAAGTACTATGGGCAGGTTTGCAATGCGGTGACATTCCAACTACACACACTAGAACGCTCCATTGCGATCACCTAATGGACACACTGTGATGTTTAATCCTTCCGAATATCAGCCAGCATTGTCCTCTTACATTTCCATCTCCTTTAAGTTTTACAGTGGGCGTTTGTTCAATTTCTTTATATATAAATATAATGAAAGCGTCAAACAGTTTGGATACTGGTGAGACGTGAGACGTGAGGCGTCTCATCTGGATCCAAACTGTTTGCATATGGAATCACAGACTCGTCTTATGGATTAAAAGGGGACGAGTGCTTAATG
This sequence comes from Azorinus chamasolen, assembly GCA_963576725.1. NCBI lineage: Eukaryota > Metazoa > Mollusca > Bivalvia > Cardiida > Solecurtidae > Azorinus > Azorinus chamasolen. Next base: position 56,192,669 of record OY755244.1, read on the forward strand.
CAGAAAACTTCTGCTTCTTGCATACAGTTTGCCCCGCATTAAGCTACCATCCGCCTTAATTAACCAGATTTTAGACTTCGTCGGAATATTTGTTGTCGAGGGATATCTCTGTACACACGCCCAGTCGGCACTAGGATCGGCGGTGTTTGCAACTCATCACGTTTCGAAACACTTCACTATATGACATGATACCAGTGTCAGACGCCATCCTCTTTATGTCTAATTCTACATTTCATGCACATTCCAAAGATCCAGTTTATTGTTACGTTGATCTTCAATAATAAGCACTCAAACCGTTTGCACTCAAATCATTTCAGCACAGAATTGTCAAGGTGGAATGCCCCATCAGTATTTGACTATAGAGTCCGCTCAGCATGAAAGGATTAATCTTGCTATATTGTTTTTAACGACAAACAGTGCAGACGCTGATCACAGGGCTCCTATAGGAGACATCACAGTTGGGTACACTCTGTTTGAAAATGCCAGTACATGCATGTCCTGCATTCAAAGTGTTAAATGTTTAATATAACTTACAATGGATTTGCCTGGCACGCCGTGCAAAGCCATGACAAAACTTAAGGCGCTTGCAAGATAGAAAAAAACCCAACATAGTAATGACACGGTTTGAAACCATTGAATGTGACTGATAAATATGTCTGGCAGAAATTAACTTTATTCTAACAGTACAGTAAAATCTCTCTAAATCGACCACCAAATCCTGGGTCATTGGGACAGACGGTAGCTTAATGCATAGCGAAACTTAGACGGATATCTCTCATTGGAGCTTTCTGGATTACTTTCATCCTGCATTAAGCAACCACCTGATTTTAAAGACATGCACGTTCATTCATTTAGTTAACGCTTTAAGGAGGTTCTGTGGAATATCAGTGATCTAAATCATTTCTATGACCTAATTGGGCGTATCACTTAACTAATGGAATGACGTGGATAGACTAATTAGCAATGCCTTGTCAATTATTGCTTTGAAGTATTACCTCATGTATTTAGTTCGAATATGTAATTCCAAATTAGGAATAAAATCATGAACTAGACCGAACAGTGTGATAAGCAGTAAAGTGACCTCTAAATACGCCTATTTCATTGTTTGTAATGTGACCACTTATTGACTGAAATGCATCACTGTAAGCATACAACAGGGTTTGATCTGGCAACATGAAATAAATCAGATTCACAAAATGCATTTATATATAAGCATACCAAAATATATACTATTTACATTTTAAAGTTGGAAATTTGCAAAATGTAAGACTGTGTAATGATCTATTGACTGTTTAATTTTTTTGTCTCGGTCAAACATTCTGGCGGAAAACTAGCTCATCACCTGTATAGTCAGGTGTGTGTTTCTGCCAAATTTTGTCACTCTTGAATTTATGGCTGAGACAAAAATTAAAGAGTCCAATATTGATAGGACCTATTATACAGTAAAACCCCTCTAAACCGGAATTCTGGTAAAGAAGAATTTAGATACGTCTAAGGAAGTGACTGCTTAATGCAGGGTGAAAGTTACGCAGAAAGCTCCTAGAGGAGCTTTCGCTGCAAATTCTGCATGACTTTCGCCCTGCATTAAGCTGCCACCTGTCTCCAAGACCAATATTTATACTAAATTGAACGTCCGGTTTAGAGGGGTTTTACTGCAACTATAAAGCTTAAACTTTGTAATAGAATTTCTTGTGGTAATAGTAATATTTTAGTATCTTTTAGGTGTTTCTTGAACGTAATTTATTGAATTATTGTGCAAAATCAAACTTGGATGTTCCTACTTTCAGCATTACTTTCGACCTGTATAAACATACAGTAGAGCCCCTCTAATGCGACCACTTAATGAATAAGCACGGATGTCTTTATAAGCAGGTGGTTGCTTAATGCAGGGAAAAAGTAACACAGAAAGCTCCTTCTGCATTAATTTTGTCCTGCATTAAGCCACCACCTGCCTCTACCACACAGGCTTATATCTCTTTCAGGTGGTCGCATTAGAGGGGTTTTACTGTACCACCGATCTGATCGACATGTACATTGCAGAATTAAACAGCTATAATGAACTTGTCTACCAAAATGCAACCAGGGTGTCAAAAGTTGGGATCCTGATGAGACGCCGTGTTAGAATCATATCTATATTTTATCATAAGCAAACAGAGTAAACCCTGATCACATGAACCGTCTGATTTGGGTCTACCCTGTTTGCAGAGGCGTAGAAAGGCGTATTTATGAAGTAAAGGGTTTATATAAAAGTTTTGCGCATTTTCAACTCTTTACACAATTCTATATGTGGAAATTATGAAGTGCTTTATGTAACACTTAACCTGGGGAGTATCCATTTAAGAAATAATTACGTTATGAATACATGTACTAATGTAAAGTTTAACTCATTCTCTCCTATGCTATTTTTAGACCCAACCTCTTTGAATAAATCTACCGAAAAGGAGCATTAACTATAGAAACTATAGAAACGGAGAGTTTTAGAATTGTGCTGTCTTGAAACCGTTGTGATAAATAGAGGCGCAAAAAGGTGTCACTATATAGGGGGTTATGTGTGTAACAGGATTTTTGGTCATGGTAGGAAATGTAGAATTAAATTTATATCATTCCATAAGCAAACATAAAATAATTTGCCCAGATCCAGCATAAATCTGTTTTTGATCCCTTAAGTGTCTTCATTAACCCATTCCTTCATACAAAAGTGTTCACGAATTCGCAAACAGAGTAGACCCAAATCAAAACACTTACTACACGATCTGTCTGATCAGGGTCTATATTGTTAGCATATGAAATTATAATAGATCTAATTCAACAGTTTCTACCAATAATCAAACAATATGTGTACATATGCCATTATGAAAAATCAGCTAATAAATATTCATGATGTTATTATTACTTCATGAATATTCATGATTAGCTGTCTAGTGGATACTGCAGTAGAACAATGGTTCTAATTCATAAGTGCTCGGACAGAAGAGTACTCTCTACTCTGGTATATGTGTATCAGTTTATTTTATTTTAATGTGAAACTAGGCACAGGTATTAAAGTATTGGTCTATTTTATTGTAAATGATGTCTGTAACAAATGTTTAAGTATTTGCTGTTTATTTAAAGTATAAAGTCGCTGTTTAGCAGCTTATCTCAAATCTGATTTGAGATAATAATCGTTTTTAAGGAAGTTTTGTAACATGGCATGTTTGACCGCTTTTCTGTAATCGGTTTTTATGTTCTTTATAGTTTAAGTAGTTTTTATATAAGTAGACATATGTATTCATAATTATGCAGATGTCTTGTTTGTAAGATTAACAGAGGCTATATACTTTTTACTTTTTAATTCTTGTATAGATACAGTGCAATAGTTATGAAATGATAATGTGATATATGTATAGTCTCTTATAATTCAGTTATGAATGCCATGGTTATTTTATTGATGTAGCGCTTTTTTTAATCTTAACGATTTATTACAGACCGTTAGATAACAAAAATTGTCAACTTATCCTATACTGAATGCCTGCCAGATTAGCTCAGTACATTCGGTATTTTTCAATGTAATAGATCGGTGACTAATCTTCAAATCAGACCATAGTGTTGACTAATTAATGTGCTATCTTCATAATCTTCATATTTTTATAGCAGCGCACCTTTTATACTTATATGATTTATTCTTTCATGACGTCATTGACTAATGACTGCGCACTGATGTGTTTAAACATCGACGATTACACAAGTAAGAACTAATGATGTCATAATTATTAGTTAGATTAATTTTAATAATGACAAAATATATTTTGGTGATGGTAGAAACGGTAGAATCAGGTTTATATAATTCCATAAGCAAATGCAGGAGCTGTGTGATCTGGGTCTATTCAGTTTGCAAAAAGTCGTTAAATGACGCATCTATAGAGTAAAGGGTTAACACTACTTTTATAAACATCTGCTACATATATCTAGACTAGTAATTAACACATTACCCCCTAGAGACGCATTGTTGCGCCTCTATAAAATTCACATTTGAAACCATTGTGATAAATAGAGCATTTACTCCATAGGCACAATTGCTCTATTTATCACAATGGTTTCAAGACTACACAAATCTAAAACTCTCCTTTTCTATAGTTAATGCTCCTTTTCGGTAGATTTATTCAAAGAAGTTGGGTCTAAAATAGCCTAGGAGAGAATGAGTTACATGTAACTCCAGAATTGAGTCCTCGATAAGAGTGTCAAACGGCTTTAATTCTGCATGATAAGCCATGTAGCCTGGCGTCTCACATGGATACAGCCTGTAACGGTTATCACAAATGTTCAATACATAGCATAGTCAACCCTTTACTCCATGAATAATCATGGAAGAAATAATGACATCGTGCATATTAATTGTTATAATTGCATATGGACACACACAATTTTGGCCCTGGCAGAAACTGTAGATTCATATTTATATTATATCAGAAGCAAACATAGTAGACCCTGATCAGACGGCCCCTATAGGAGCCGTCTGATCTGGGTCTTCTCTGTTTGCAAAGGCGTTGAAAGGCGTATTTATGGAGTAAAGGGTTAAAACATCATTAGATGATCAGGTGGTAAAACATTACTTACAGTAAAAACTCGATACTTCGAAGTTTTAGTAATGCAGAATTGAGAATTTTCAAGGCACGTGACCGTTAGATGCATGGTGAAAGGCATGCAAAATGCTTCCAGAGGACTTTCACTCTGCATTAAGCTGCCACCTGTCTTAAAGACCGATAATGATACTTACTATACAGTATTCGAACTATCGGGGTTCAATGGTCACAAAGTATTTTGTCCTCAATTACTTATCGAATAGAGTGTATTTATTTCTGAAATAGGTTTTCCCGGGCGTTTTACTCTGATGCATGATGCATTCACCTTGTTAAATGTACGAGCTTTCTTGGTGACATTTGCCCTGCAATAAGCAGTCTCCTGCCTAAACATTTTCTAAAATCAAAATTTAGATGGGTTACTATGTAGTTAATCGGACAGCAAATTACCGCAAACCATTTACCTGTTGAATATTCATGTAAGAAATAATGACAGCATGAATATTAAGTAGCTAATTTTTTAAAATGGCAAATTGACACAGTTAATGGTGGTCATGGCAGAAACGATCCCATTAGGAGCCGTCTGTTCTGGGTCTACTCTGTTTGCACAGGCGTTAAAAACTTAAAAAGGCGTATATATGTATTAAATAAAGGTTGAAACAGATATTTCAGTTCAGCAGGGTCTTTTTTTATTTTCCATATGTATCACAAGGTCATTGTCGGCACAGTTACCTGTGGTGCGGACAGAACCCTGTGACGCAAGTACGGAGACCTACAAAGGCCGTGTCCAAATACATGTACCCGACTTAAATGCCCGACACGTTTAAAACATTCTAATTCCATGTAACACTCTGCTGGGATGTCTTCCAAGTATTATCTCATTTCAACTTGGTAACAAGACAACATCAATCTTTAATCATCTGAATGTTGAATTTTTCAAAGTTGAGTGTTCGTTCCATCGTTATCTGTTATAAAATACATGTAAGTATGAAATGGTTAAATTTGCCAACGACTTTAGTGACCGCATTCAAAGAATAAAACAGAAACTGTTAACCTGTTACCTGATAGAAACAGAGTAGACCCAGATCAGAACACTGCCACAGGCCGTCGGGGTCGACTGTGTGCTCATGGAATTATATAGATCTGATTCTATACAGTTTCTGCCACAGCCAAAACTCCAGTGTTTTTGCACCATTTTAAACAATTAGCTAATAAATATTCATGACGTCATTATTTCATCAGATAACAGTTGCCTTAATGAATGGAGTTTTTGCAGGCATCGCCTGTTTATAAAGACACCCGTATTTATTATTTTAGAGAATTCTATCCATGTGAACATTATTCAAGATTTCAAGACCTTATGATCAATCATTGGCAGAACTTTATAATGAAACATGAACAGAGGATTCTGTTTTAGCCAAAGAAGAGACTGTATTTATATAAACATATCCATTAACCCTGGTTCCCTGTTCTGTGTTCATTCCAAATTTCAATACCTATTGAATATTCATGGACAAAATAGTTATAATGGAATATGGAAGGTGGAACATTGTAGACATTTAAGAAAGTTAAAGAAACAGATCTTTGAAATTCTATAAGCCAACAGAGTAGACCCTGATCAGACGGCTCCTTTAGGAGCCGTCTGATCTGGGTCTACTCTGTTTGCAAATACGTGAAAACACGTTTTCATGAGGGAAAGGGTTAAATACCATATATATATTTAATTAGCAAACAGGTATGCCCTGATCAGACAGCTCCTACCTGGGTCTTCTCTGTTTGCAAAGGCTTCAAAAAGACGTCTATTTATAAGTGGGAATGGATTACATGTAAATTGGCTGTAATGTTATTTGATTATACACGTATCTTCTTTCTAGCGATAACGTTTATCAGCAGTAATATATCATGTTTGCTATAAATCTGATAGAGGTACGTTTTATCTCGGATGCGTTCAAGGGTTTTTAGACGGTACCGATCGAGTGTCCAATGGTTTGGATGCGTTCAAGGGATTTTAGACGGTACCGACCGAGTGTCCAATGGTTTGGATGCGTTCAAGGGTTTTTAGACGGTACCGACCGAGTGTCAAATGGTTCGGATGCGTTCAAGGGTTTTTAGACGGTACCGACCGAGTGTCCAACGCTTTGGATGCGTTCAAGGGTTTTTAGACGGTACCGATCGAGTGTCCACCGGTTTGGATGCGTTCAAGGGTTTTTAGACGGTACCGACCGAGTGTCCACCGGTTTGGATGCGTTCAAGGGTTTTTTGGACGGTACAGACCGAGTGTCCACCGGTTTGGGTTCTGGTGAGACTACTCAGTTACTAGGCAGCTCGTCTGGGTCTACACTGTTGGCAAATGCGAATCAAGTTGTGTACAGCATGATGAAGATTAACCCTTTCCTTCATATAAACACCTTTTCATGCATCTGCAAACAGAGTAGACCCAGATCAGACGGCTCCTATAGGAGCCGTCTGATATGGGTCTACTCTGTTTGCAGATGCGATTTGAGAGATCCGTTTCTTTACTTTCTAAAATGGCTACACTGTTCAACCTTCCATATTTCATTATTTTGTACATGAATATTCAAGAGGAATTGAAATTTGGAATAAATATATAGAGCAGGGAAATGGGTTGAAACAATGGGTCTTTTATCAAGGCTTATCAAACCCAAAACAGTATCGTCTGACACCTGATATGAGCGTAAAAGCTAAATTTAGCCGTGTTCATTTCAATAACACGTAATAAGATATATCAGCAATAGCTAAGTTCAATACTGTTAAACTAGAAACAATAAAATGTAGAGGTTCTGGTCAGCCGTGCAACCATTAAATATTTAGCCTTCTGAGCAAATTATTTTTCAAAATGTTTGTCCTTTTTACTTTCAAGCAATTCTAGTAGATAAGAATTTAGATACTGTTTGGCGGGTGCCATGGCTGCTTCGTGCAGGATGAGAGTCATGGAAAGCTCACCCAGGAGCTTTCTGCATGACTTTCTCCCTGCATTAAGCTGTCACCTGTCTCCGACATTAATATTTTTAAGGTTTGGTATTATTCTTTGTGATTTATGTTTTCCTCTATAAGCTCACATGTTGTTACTTTTATGTAAACTGTGACGAAAAATAAAGGATCTGTTCTGTTCTGTTCCAAGACCCGATATTTATACCAAATTTAACGTCCGATTTAAGGGTGGGGTACTTATCAGTTTCTCTGCAAAACAAAATGCAATCTAATTGTCACACAATTCGGACCCTAATGAGACATTCGGGGTACTTTGTATCTCATGTAGATCTAAACTGTGTGCAAAATTACTGTTATCACGGGCTGGCACGTAAAGGTTCAAAGTTAAAGCCCTAGAATACTTAGAGTGCTAAAAACCGATCAGTAAATGTTTTCATAATAGATCAGACAAGCTTGGTTCGTTGGTGTTTTTTTTTTTAGCTTGGTTCGTATTAAATTATATCATATGGATCCAAACCGGTATCCATGATGCACTTTTATGTATTTCGGAAGAGAGATTTCTTTAGAAAACACGGATTCCTCTTCAATACTTAACTCTTTGTACGCTAAGTAATTTTTCGTCTGCAAAAATTGTCGTCTGCTCCGATTCTTACGACAAAAGTTATCTCATTTCTTCGCAAAAATATGGTCAAAGTGTCAAACAGGCTGGATCCTGATGAGACGCCGCATCATGCGGCGTCTCGTCTGGATCCAAACTGTTTGCAAAGGTAACACGGTATCGCTGATAGCGTGCAAACAGTTAACGTTGATTTTCAGTGCATGACTATGCAGTCTATTTGCCCTAGATAGATTAGCCAAAAACATACCCTACCACTGTAAAACCTCTCTAAAGGTTTAATTCTAGGCCAAAGTGATAGTAGCTTAATGCAGGACGAAATTTATGCAGAAAAGTTCTACTGCTGGAGCTGGCTTGCAGCAGGTCCGTTCGTCGTTCTTCCCTTGCGTTATTCTTTGTACGCAGCAATGTAATTTGTTCCGTGCATGGGAGGGGGCAATATCTGGAGTAAAGGGTTAAGCTATCACCTCATCTATGGACATCCATATTTATTCATTTAATGGTCATTTTAGAGATGTAGAACTCTCTTGTTATGAGTCTACTGTAGAATTGGTTTGTTGAAATATTGAAAATTGGTGCTTTCGAAATTTGTCCCTCAAATAAACGTGTTTTCGCGCATTTGCAAACAGAGTAGACTCAGATCAGACGGCTCATATAGGAGTCCTATGATCAGGATCTGCTCTGTTTGCTAATTGAATTTGATACATCTGATTCTTAACTATTCGAAATAAATAAATGTTTGTATTGAATGAGACCTGTATGAAATCTTGTAAGATGTCCGGTTTGTCGTGGGTGAGACCTGTTACAAAATAAGAAATCAAGTAAGATGTCCTGTTTGTCGTGAATGGGTCCTAAAGGAAATGTAGTAAGATGTCCCGTTTGTCGTGAATGAGACCTGTAGGAAACAAAGGAAGATGTCCTGTTTGTCTTTGTCGTGAATGAAACCTGTATGAAATCTAGTAAGATGTCCCGTTTGTCGTGAATGAGACCTGTATGAAATCTTGTAAGCTGTCCTGTTTGTCGTGAATGAGACCTGTATGGAATCTAGTAAGGTGTCCTGTTTGTTGTGAATGAGACCTGTATGAAATCTAGTAAGATGTCCTGTTTGTCGTGAATGAGACCTGCATGAAATCTAGTAAGGTGTCCTGTTTGTTGTAATGAAACCTGTATGAAATCTAGTAAGATTTGTCGTGAATGAGACCTGCATGAAATCTTGCAAAAGATGTCCCGTTTGTCGTGAATGAGACCTGTAGGAAATCTAGTAAAATGTGCCGTGTGTCGTGAATGAGACCTGTATGAAATATAGTAAGGTGTCCTGTTTGTCGTGAATGAGGACTTGTAGGAAATCTAGTAAAATGTCCCGTTAGTTTTGAACGATTTATGTTATCAGTCTGGTGAGACACCCGGTTTGGGATTAATACAATACAAGCAATCTAACCTTTGGTGAAACAGCTATATTTAAGCGGTCAAATCAGAATTCCATCCAGTTATTCATATACAGTAAAACCTCTCTTAACCGGCCGTTAAATTTAGTATGAATATCGGTCTTGGAGACAGGTGGCAGCTTAATGCAGGGTGAAAGTCATGCAGAAAGCTCCTAGAGGAGCTTTCTGCATGACTTTCACCCTGCATTAAGCAGCCACCTGCCTAAAAGTATCTAAATTCTTATCTAGTAGAATTCCGGTTAAGAGAGGTTATACTGTACAGTTTTTAGAACTCAGTCACCACACACGAGACATGATCTTAAAACTATATAGAAACACGCCTCATTTGTGGTAACTGACATATATAAGCAGTTTAGTCAGATACCTCGTGTATGGAACATGTGATCTGTACGCCAGAAGTCACGCTTGTGGTGCACAATATCTGTAAGTAGTCAAATTAAAAGAAAGAGGGGGGATGGAAGGAGGGATGGAGGGAGGGAGCGAGGGAGAGATACAGAGACTGACAGAGACAGACAGACAGAGACAGAGACACAATCTGCCAAAATCTCACTGTATATATTCACATAATTTCCTTTGAAAAACTCATAACCAGAATTTAAATTGTTTACGCAGATTATAACTCATACTTTTATAGTCGTGATAAATATATAACTCTTATAGGCGTGATAAACTCTTTCACTCGCGCTGACAAATAACGTCTGCTAAAGTACAATTTTGACTTCTTCCGATTCGATCAATTTTTTGAGAAACGTTTGACCGAGTGTCAAACAGTTTCGATTTTGATGAGACCCCGAGCCTCTCATAAAAATCCAAGGTACAGTAAAACCTCTATAATGCGACCACTTAATGAATAAACATAGCTGTCTTAATAAACACGTGGTTGCTTAATGCACGACAAAATTTTCTGCATTACTTTTGTCCTGCATTAAGCTACCACCTGCATTTAGCACCCGTAATTATACTTATTTTTACTGTATTTACAAATGCGAGTCGAGTATCAATCTTAATGATGCCAAGCACCACCCTATGACGTACATTTGCAAACAGTTTGGATCCAGTTTTGGATCCAGATGAAACGCCCAGTAATTCTACCCCAGATCAGATTACAAACTGTTCTGTGTTCGGTCAGTAGTGAATCGGAAGTGAAAATATTGCTCCAGGCTGTTTGCGCCCTTTTTCCTCAACAGGATAAGGGCTAAACAGCTATAAACTAAGGGAGATAACTCGTCCAGTTAACTATCGGTTACACCAGTTTTCGCAGTTGATTTATCTTGCCTACGGTGGTATAATTAAGCCATGGTTAACCCTTTCAGCACCGTAATCGAATCGCAAATGTCATTTGCAAACAGTGTAGATCGAGATGAGAGGTTTCTTTGTGGATCCATCTCATCAGGGGGCTGTACTGTTTGCCATATTGCATTTCTTTTAAAAATCTCTGAATATTCACTAGCTGTTAGAATCTTTTTAAAATTTAATCGTTGAGACAGGTGAATAAACAAACTCTCACCATGAATACAATTAAACTGCATAATTATATTATATTTATTATATATGTACAGTAAAACCTCTCTATAACGACCACTACATTACATCAAGTATTTTGTGTTAAAGGCAGGTGGCTGCTTAAAGCAAGATGAAAGTAAAACAGAACGCTCCTATAGGAGCGTTCTGTTTTACTTTCACATTGCTTTAAGCAGCCACCTGCCCTAAATACCAACTAATTAGCATAATTTATATATATAAAGTACACAGGAGTATGTGTACAATGGATGATTAACAGTCCTATATGAAAATCTCTACAAACCGAAAACTCTTTTTTTACTGTATTGTTCGTTTTTGTTAATTTAATGTAACGTCGGATAAGACGATATTTCGCTCTCTTGGCAACATGTGCACACAAACTTCAAGTCTCAAACCTTTCACCGTTCAGTATTTATGTAAGAATTAATAACAGAATGAGCATTTATTCATTCAGTTTTTATAATGTAAACTTTTCAATGGATTTTTTTGCTTTGACAAAAACTTTCGGATCAGACCTATATCACGCCAAAAGCAAACAGAGCAGACCCTGATCAGACAGTTCCTTTAGGGACCGTCTGGTCTGGGTCTAATCTGTTTGCAAATAATGAAAAGGTGTTTATGTAGCCGGGTAGAGATTATGGTGAAATAAGTTGATAGGCTTTACTGTAGCTCAGTCGGTAGAGTGTTGGCATGGTAAGCCAGAGGCCCTGGGTTCGAGTCCCAGTCGAGTCACAACTTTTTCACCATGTTACATTTGGCGCCCAACGGGGGACTGTGACTGTATGAGCTCCGAGTTCGATTCACAGTCGTTCTCATACCCAAAGAAATTCGGGACGAATTTCAACTTGCTGGGGGAGTATGTCACAGTGTGTCGGTTTATCATCACTTGTACGGCCTTGCTGTACAAGCGCGCTTTTATGGCGACGTGGTAGAGTGTTTGACTGCGAACCTGGCGACCCGGGTTCGATCCCGGGTCTGAGCGGGTATGTTTCTTTATAAGAACACCCGGTTACATTTATATGAGGGAAATGGTTAAGATAACTAACACAAGGTCAGCATCATAATTCTGCATTCCGATCAAAGGTAGCGTTACCCGGCATCCCATTTAAGTGTTTCTCTGTTCTATATATATATTCCAAATTTTAATACCTACTGAATATTTATGGACAAACTAGTTAATTTTAGGAACTAAAGAAACAAAATTCCATTAGCAAACAGAACAGACCCTGATCCTATAGGAGCCGAATGATCTGGGTCTACTCTGTTTGCAGATGCGTGAAAACGCGTTTACATGAAGGTAAGGGAACTAGTATCGATCGCTGGTTCATCGCTAGTTCATGGCTATGGTTAAAATACTGTATTGCCCGCCCGATATATCCCAAACTTGTAAAGTAATCCATTCATCCATTTCTTTACCTTTTCGCTGCCAAACTCTGTCGTCTGCTAACTTTGTCGTCTGCTACAAATTTTTTATTTTTTATTTTTTTCATTTTTATTTCAAAAATATAGTAACAGTAACAAACAGTTTGGATCCTGATGAGACGGCGTCTCATCTGGATCCAAACTGTTTGCGTAGATAATCACAGATCCGGCATTGGCAGCGAAAGGGTTAAGGACACAATTTCTTCCATTTCTTTACAGAAATGCGACCAGAGTGTAAAACAGCCTGGGTTAGGCTGAGACACCCATTTACTCAACATCTCATCGCGATCCAAAGCTGGTTGAAACACTGTCATTTGTTTCTCAAAAGCTTTCAAGAGCGAATAGAAGTAATAAAAATCCATCGAATTCAGAGTTGAAGCAGACACTTTAGCAGGATAAATGTTATGTACATTATGACGGGTACGGTACCAGACAAATTGTGACAGATCCGTCCCACCTTTTAACCTTTACGACTATAGATGATTGAAGCAGCATTTTTCAGAACAAGATTAACAGTAACAAACGGAATATGTGAGGTTTATTAGCCAATACTTTTAAACAGTGAAATCTATGGTTATTCTTAAAATATTTGGTCATTGTGGATTACGTTGACATTTTATTGATCGAGTGATAGTTAACAGGCATTAGACACAGGTAAGCCTCTCGTCATTATGATTAATTTACTGATAAAAACTAAGTGATCTTATTATATATCTGTGGTATTATTTTGAAAAGAGATCAATTGTCTCTCAGAGAATTATCAATGAAGATAGAAAGAAAGAGTATCTTTCTTTCTATCTTCATTGATAATTCTCTCTCATTTCTCTCCTCCTCTTTCTGTTCTCTCTTTGTTTCTCTCACTCTGTCTGGCTTTCTTTGTGTCTGTCTGTCTCTCTCTCTCTCCCTGTATGTATGACTGTCTCTGTTTGTCTTTCTATATGTTTGTCTGTCTGTCTCTGCCTTGTTCTGCCCTTGTCTCTGTCTGTGTCTCTGTCTGTTTTTCTGTCTGTCGTCTGTCCGTCTGTCTGTCTGTCGTCTGCCTGTCGTCTGTCTGTCTGTCAGTCTGTCGTCTGCCTGTCTGTCTGTCTGTCTGTCTGTCGCCCGCCTGTCTGCCTGAATGTCTGTCTGTATGTCTGAATATGTTAGAATATGTGATATCGACTATATCAGTAGTAACAATGGCCGTAAGTTAGGATTTTCGATAAGGTTAGTTGTACGATCTTAAGTAAGGCAGATCCCGGGTCCGCGATCTTATATGTGTCATTTCCCCTCCTGAATAATTAGAACATGTTTATTTAGTACCAAACTTTATATTGCAAACAGAGTAAACCCATATCAGACAGCTTCTATAGGAGTTGTCTGATCAGGGTCTGCTCTGCTTGCTTATGAAATAATATAGATCTGATTATGAAGTTTCTGTCACAACCAAACAGTTCATTGTTAATATGTAATTATAAAATAAGACTATTTATACAGTGCTATGTTTTAATTAATATTCATGCCTACAGAAGTATTAAAGACTTCTGTGCATTTCATACATGTACGCGATTTGCATCCATGTTCCATGTTTATTCCAAGTTTCAATACCTACTGAATATTCATGAACAATATAGTTATAATGAAATCTGGAAGGAGGAACATTGTAACCATTTTAGAAAGTAAAGAAACAGATCTTTCAAATTCCACTAGCAAATAGAGCAGACCCTGATCAGACGGCTTCTATAGATCTACTCTGTTTGCAAATGTGTGAAACCACATTTATGTGAAGGAAATAGTAAAATGTGTATTCACAGGGCCACCGCCCTGTTTTTCCACCTGTATGTATTTGCCAATCATATATGATTTTGTCTAAGATAAATCATAATTATGGCATTATTCTATTTCAGGTATTTCAGACCATGTTTGCCACATTACAAGACACCAGAGTGACGCTACAGGCTGTACAAAGATGTTTACTTTTATTTGTAATAAGTTATATTATCCTACCGATCCTAAGAACCATACCGAAAAAATATGTACCGAAAAGAATTCCTGGACATATGCTGGAGGGAGACTTTTCATTCAACATATCTTATGAGACGTTTGTTCACATGAGGAAGGAGATTTCAACACTTCTTGACTGCTCAGTAAAAGTTGACAAAATTGCCCCTGACTTCGAGGTGGTTATGCTGGACGGTAAGAGCAAGACACTGTTAGATTTCAAGAAAAGTGACAGAAAGTTTGTCGTAAGCTTCGGAAGCAGTACCTGACCCCCGTTCATGTCGAAATTGGACAGGTTTCAACGCCTTGTGACCGATTTCGCAGCTGACATAGACTTTCTCATAGTATATGTACAGGAGGCGCATGCGCAGGAAGGGTGGACTCTTCCTGAAAATAAATTTAAAATGGCGCAACATAAAAGCACACAAGATCGTCTGGAAGCGGCCGCCATGCTACAGGAAATGGGAAGCAATTGTCCAATCGTGGTGGACACAATCAGTAACTGCGGTGCTGCTATGTACGGAGCATTTCCGGAGGCACTTTTTGTGATTGATGAAAACAATATTATACGATACGTGGCTCAGGGTCCTTACGCGTACGACCCAGAAAAGTTACGGAAATGGCTAGAAGACACGACGAACAAATCACTGTAACGACAATCAGATTATATAGTATTCTCCATAATAAACATCCCACTCTAATAACGCCCCCTTACTGACGGGGCGGGGGTGGGGGTGGGGGGGGGGGAGTAACAATCAATAAAAGAACTGAGAAAATAACCATTAAGTATAGGAAGGGTTTTTCAAAATACAGGTGGTAGCTGAATGCAAGAAGTTCCTCTATGAGTTTTCTCTATTGCTTCATTATGCATTAAAACCGGGGGCGTTTATTCGGGATGATACAGTATATATGATCACATACTATGATACTAAGGTATACGTACATGCTGATACATAAATGTAATGTAGAAACTGCCTATAACGACCATGGACTGAATAAACATGAGCATCTGTTAGAGCAGGTCGTACTCATATGCCATTTTTAGACCCAATCTCTTTGAATAAATCTACCAAAAAAGGAGCATTAACTGAGGAAAAGGAGAATTTTAGAATTGTGTAGTTTTGAAACCATTGTGATAAATAAAGCATTTGATCCTATGGAGCAAAATGCTCTATTTATCACAATGGTTTCAAAATATGACTTTTATAAGGGGGGAGAGAAATGCGTCACTAGGAGGGAATGTGTTAATGCGGGATGAACGTTCCTAGAGGAGCTTTCTGCATACTTTTCATCCTGCCTTAAAAACTGAGAATAAGGCTAATTGTGATGGTCGATGTAGACACGTATTACTGTACATCTACCTTGTATTGCAGTTTTCAACATTTAATTGGATTTTGAACAGTACTAGTCACATAGAAAACTGCCTTTATTAGCAATTATGTGTAGTGTGAATCCTTTCAATCCGGGACATACATGCACTGTCATTTGCAAATAGTGCTGACCCAGATCAGATAACTCAAAGAGGAGCCATCTGATCAGGGTATGTACTGTTTGTCATTCAAAATAATTTAAGCCCTTCATACGGAGTGGACGTGGACTCTGTAGTTAAACAATGATGGGCTATTCCACTCTGAAAGTTTGCTGTTGCAATAAGTCCTATAAGCGAGGCTTATTACTTCAGCAACAATAAGACCTAATATTTCAGCAACAAGTGCAGGCCCTAAACAGACGGCTCACACAGAAATTGTGTGATATGGAACTACTCTGTTTGCAAACGCGTAAAAAGACGTATCTATGAAGTAAAGGGATATATACACATGTCTTAAAAAGAAGGATCCTGGATGATGTAGATCCAAACTAATACTGAAATGTTTATCTTATTTCTCAGCAAAACCCTACCTTGCTGCAACTCATTAGAATCGCCTCTCCGAGGGTCTGCTCTGTGTACATCTCCGAGGGTCTGCTCTGTGTACCTCTCCGAGGGTCTGCTCTGTGTACCTCTCCGAGGGTCTGCTTTGTGTACCTCTCCGAGGGTCTGCTCTGTGTGCCTCTCTGAGGGTCTGCTCTGTGCCTCTCTGAGGGTCTGCTCTGTGTGCCTCTCCGAGTGTCTGCTCTGTGTACCTCTTCGAGGGTCTGCTCTGTTTGCCTCTCCGAGGGTCTGCTCTGTTTGCCTCTCCGAGGGTCTGCTCTGTGTACCTCTCCGAGGGTCTGCTCTGTGTACCTCTCTGAGGGTCTGCTCTGTGTACCTCTCCGAGGGTCTGCTCTGTTTGCCTCTCCGAGGGTCTGCTCTGTGTACCTCTCCGAGTGACTGCTCTGTGTACCTCTCCGAGGGTCTGCTCTGTGTACCTCTCTGAGGATCTGCTCTGTGTACCTCTCCGAGGGTCTGCTCTGTGTGCCTCTTCGAGGGTCTGCTCTGTGTAACTCTCCGAGGGTCTGCTCTGTGTACCTCTCCGATGGTCTGCTCTGTGTACCTCTCCGAGGGTCAGCTCTGTGTTCCTCTCCGAGTGTGTGCTCTGTGTACCACTCCGAGGGTCTGCTCTGTTTGCCTCTCCGAGGGTCTGCTCTGTGTACCTCTCCGAGGGTCTGCTCTGTGTACCTCTCCGAGGGTCTGCTCTGTGTACCTCTCCGAGGGTCTGCTCTGTTTGCCTCTCCGAGGGTCTGCTCTGTATGCCTCTCCGAGGGTCTGCTCTGTGTACCTCTCCGAGTGACTGCTCTGTGTGCCTCTCCGAGGGTCTGCTCTGTGTACCTCTCCGAGGGTCTGCTCTGTGTACCTCTCCGAGTGACTGCTCTGTGTACCTCTCTGAGGGTCTGCTCTGTGTGCCTCTCCGAGGGTCTGCTCTGTGTACCTCTCCGAGGGTCTGCCCTGTGTACCTCTCCGAGGGTCTGCTCTGTGTACCTCTCCGAGGGTCTGCTCTGTGTACCTCTCCGAGGGTCTGCACTGTGTACCTCTCCGAGGGTCTGCCCTGTGTACCTCTCCGAGGGTCTGCTCTGTGTACCTCTCCGAGGGTCTGCTCTGTTTACCTCTCCGAGGGTCTGCTCTGTGTACCTCTCCGAGGGTCTGCTCTGTTTGCCTCTCCGAGGGTCTGCTCTGTGTACATCTCCGAGTACTGCTCTGTGTGCCTCTCCGAGGGTCTGCTCTGTGTACCTCTCCTAGGGTCTGCTCTGTTTGCCTCTCCGAGGGTCTGCTCTCTGTACCTCTCCGAGTGACTGCTCTGTGTGCCTCTCCGAGGGTCTGCTCTGTGTACCTCTCCGAGGGTCTGCCCTGTGTACCTCTCCGAAGGTCTGCTCTGTGTACCTCTCCGAGGGTCTGCTCTGTTTACCTCTCCGAGGGCTGCTCTCTGTACCTCTCCGAGTGACTGATCTGCGTACCTCTCTGAGGGTCTGCTCTGTTTGCCTCTCCGAGGGTCTGCTCTGTGTACCTCTCCGAGTGACTGCTCTGTGTATCTCTCTGAGGGTCTGCTATGTGTGCCTCTCCGAGGGTCTGCTCTGTTTGCCTCTCCGAGGGTCTGCTCTGTGTACCTCTCCGAGTGACTGCTCTGTGTGCCTCTCCGAGGGTCTGCTCTGTGTACATCTCCGAGGCTCTGCTCTGTTTGCCTCTCCGAGTGACTGCTCCGAGGCAATTCTAATGACTTGCAGCAAGGTAAGGGGTGGCAGAGAAGTAAAACAAATGTTTAACTATATTTTCTACTTACGTTTCTTATCTACAGTCTTGTCTATAAATTAGGAAGTAGTTGTTAGGTTGACAGAAATATACCAACACCATTACATGGTTTATCGGTTGCGATTTTAACTTGAAATGAAGGACCTATCTAAAAGCCAGGAGGTTGATAGGTCCGGATATACAGTTATCACATCTGAATAATAAATCCAAGGAATGGCACCTATGTATGTTTTTTATCCTTAGAGAGCATTTTACAAGTTCCGTGTTTTAACGCATTTACATGAATTCGCTAACAGAATCATCCTGATCAGAAGGTTCCTATCACAGGGGTCTGGACCGCTTCATGGGGTCTATATGTACTATATAATAATATTATTATATAGTACATATAGACTCCCATGAAGCGGTCCAGACCCCTGTGGTTCCTATAACAGCAGTCTAATCAGGGTCTGTTGTGTTTGCTTATGAAGTTACACGTATAATAGTATAGATCTGACTCTTTGGTTTCTAGTAATATCAAAATTTAATGCATGTATATGCCATTATTAAAATTCAGCTACAAAATACATATGTATTCATGGCATCATTATTTCTTACATGGGTTTTGAACGGGGAAAAGGTTAAACCATTGCGTGAAAATAAAGATGCAAGCTGTGTCGTGTTACATTAAAGCCTCTCTATAACGATCACTAAAGCATATCTAATTCTGGATTTTTAACCCTTCGCTTGCTGAATTTTAAAATACATTTCTCCTTCTTTACCCATGCCCTGTTGTATAATTACATATATCTTCACTGTGTACAAGTATTTCGCTGTGCAATCACTGCTGTGGAGTGCACTGGTTGCACAATCAACTTGTAAATAGTGCAGACCCTGATGAGACAGCTCCTGCAGGAGCTGTCTCATCTGGGTCTTCACTATTTACAGGTAGGTATATTGACGCGAATAGCAAGCGAAGGGTTAAGACAGGTGGTAGTTAAATGTAAAACCACGAGAGATTCCTGCATTATCTTCGTTCTGCATTGAACAGTCATCTGTTTTTAAATAAAATATAAATAAAACATTTGCATGCTTGTTCATTAAGTGGTGGCATTAGAGAGGTTCTATTGGTATTGTCAGTTTTGTCCATCTCGCCTTTGTCCATTTCTTTGTATCATGTAATTCCCTCCCTCCACCCACGTGTGCCCAGTGACCCATAAAAAGGACATAGGCAAATGGTGTAGACCCAGATCACAGGGTTTCTGAAGGAGCCCTCTGATCCGGGTCTACACTGTTTTCTGAACCCATCGATGACAATGTCTTGCACAAGTAAATATGTTGTACGCTGTACACCCCTCCACATGAAAAATGGAGGGGTTCCAAAATAAGATTTTCACGGGTGTTCCTAAATAATATGGGAATAAATGGATGAACAAGCGTATACATGTAGGTGTTTTTTCCTTATTCTGATTGGTTTAAGATTCTGAGAACCTACTGACAGAGTGCCAAACAGCTTGACGCCTGATGAGACGCTACATGGGCCATATCACTTGTCTTCTTGTCGAATTTTGGGACAAAGTCACGGGAGAAAACTCTGTATCAATTCAATATACAATAGGTGATAATTACATCCCCTGTTACATTGAATCTCCCTGTACTTATTGCTATACTAATTGCTATACTTGGGTCATCTACGGTGTCTGTAAAACTGTTCTTGACACGTCCTGCATTCAGTTAATATTAACTGTTACAGTTTATACAACTATTTGAAAACTTTATGACCGAAATTGCGATTACAGCAGTAATCGCAGCATTTCGGTTTTAAATTTTGCGAACATTTGCATAAAGCATTAACCGTTCTTGACCTAGCTAAGTCGACGAGAAAGAATGTTTATCAGTAGTTTGATGCAATCTGAATTGAAATTTCAGTCATCTTAACGTGTCTATCAACCATTGGATAATACACGAGGATTTTATCATACTCTGGACGTTTCTATATCGTGTGATATGGCTGTTATGTGTTTCTTGTTAAGCAACATTTTATACAGAATTGTGTAACGTATTCGGAATATTGGGAAGAAATACATTATCTGCATAGACACACAGTCATGGCTAATTCGAAAATGTTTCTGTTCTGGGGTTCGGGGTCCATGCCTTCCTGGCGGCCAATGATTGTACTCGCAGAAAAGGGACTTCTGAAGGGGCTGCCACAAAAATTGATTTCTTTCGACAACGATGAACAAAGATGCGAGGAGATATTGAAGCTAAACCCACGTGGTCAGGTAAGTGTGGGTGGATTTACAGTTGTTGACTACAAACCTCCCCGCGCGAATATGTGTTGTTTGCATACACTGCAGAACCAGACCAGACATCGTGTCAATGACAAAGCATCTGATCGGGGTCTACATTGCACGGTTCTCATCTGCCGTTGCAGAATTTTATGATTCAACTTAACCATGCAGACCCTTGTCAAACATGACGTCTTGTACGCGGCATTTCATCTGAGTCTAGATATTGTTTGCAAGATATTCCCATTTTAACCGCAGATTGATTGTTTGCAAGATATTCCCATTTTAACCGCAGATTGGCTGTTCTCATATTATGTATAATTATGCTCACTCATGTTTGTTCAGTTAATCGTTTTAATAGTTTCAGTACATTTGACATATTTTACTCCAACACTTTTTACAACAGCAACGTCTCTGAAACACGACCACTCTAAATAAGTCTCACTCTGGATTTAAAAAGCAGATGTTACCTAAATACGAGATAAAACAGGAGCTTTCTGCATTACTTTTGTCCTGCATTAAGCAACCGCCTGTATTTAGAGACTCTTATTATAATAAAATATGTAGTCACTTTATCGATTCACTACTATATTATTTGATCCAAAACATATGTAAACGCATACCAGTTGTTTTGACTTGGAGACATCCGTGTTTTGGAGGATCGGGGACTAGGAATTGCACACATGTGCAGACCATTATTACTTAAACTTGATTAGCCACTGGTCTGGGTATACACTATTTGCGTGTATAATATGAAGCCAATTGTTTTGTTTTGGACGGCGTTAATGTGTAACCCAATTGCCTCAGTCTATTTTTAGATCCAACATCTTTGAATAAATCTACCGAAAAGGAGCATTAACTTGAGAAAAGGAAAATTTTAGATTTTTTTTGTAGTTTGAAACCACTGTGATAAATAGAGCATTTGCTCATATAGGAGCAAATGCTCTTTTTATCACGTCAAAAGTCGTCAATATGAGGGAATGGGTTAAGAAGGACATACTCTGATTATTGGATTCTATAACCAAGCTTAGAGTGGAGACCTGCACACTATATCGATTGGCTGAAGCTGATAACTAACGATGCCAAGGCTAAATCTGATACCAGAGGATCTCATGTCCTCTTTTGGCTGTCTGGTATGAGGTTTATCTCTATGCCAGTTAAAGACGCATTTTCACACATCTGCAGAGTAGCCCAGATCAGACGACTCCTATAGGAAACCGTCTGATCATGATCTTTTTGTTTGCTTGTAAACCCTTTATTCCATAAATACACGTGTCTACGTATTTGCAAACAGAAAAAAAACAGGTCCTATAGGAGTCGTCTGATCAGGATCTGTTATGTTTGCTTATTTACTCTTTGTTCCAAAATACAGCTTTATGCGCCTTTGCGAACAGAGTAGATCCAGATCAGACGGTCCTATAAGAGCCGTCTGATCTGGGTCTTCTCTGTTTGCTTATGAATCAATAAAGATATGATTCTACAGTTTCTACCATGGCCAGATATTCACTTGTTCATATGCCATTATAAAAATACGACAAATGTAATCTAATTAATATGCATGATGTCATGATTTCTTACACGAATATTCATGGAGTAAAGGTTTAATTACATAGAACTGATTCTAAGGATGTTGTCATGGCCAGAATGCCACATGTCTAGGTACTGGTATGAAATGTCAGTCAATGAATATGCATAAAGTGATAGATTATTGCATAATTATTCATGAAGTAAATGATAATTACATGTATACATTCTTAACCCATTTGCTACCACGATCCCATATATGGGACGTAGGCAAACAGTGTAGACTCTGACCAGACGCCGCATAACGCGGCGTCTGATCAGAGTCTACACTGTTTGCTGATAGGAATTTCAATATAAAACAAAACGAAATTGAAAATTTAGGCCAGGCAGCCCTGAGATAAAAATGAACTAATCCAATATATAAACATGGAAGAATCCACTATGTGCAAATGGGTTAAGCAAGCGTTTTGTCAATAGAAACTGTGTTCGTCTAGTTCAGAGTGTGGATCCAGATGAGACGTCGATAGACTCGGCAACTGCTCTATTTATCACAGTGGTTTCAAAACTACAAAAAATATTTCCTTTTTTGTAATAAATGATCCTTTTCAGTAGATTTTTTTCAAAGATGTTGGATCTAAAACAGCCTATGAGGTAATGGGTTCGTACGGCAGAAATTATCATAAATACAACATACGACGATTGCAGCTGATAGTTGTGATCATTGTGTATTAGAAGTGTAACTACTTACGTAATTGCAGTTGTACGATCTTAACCTTTTCCCTCATATGAACGTGTTTTCACGCATCTGCAAACAGAGTAGACCCAGATCAGACGGCTCCTATAGGAGCCGTCTGATCAGGGTCTGCTCTGTTTGCTAATGTAATTTGATAGATCTATGTCTTTAGTTTCTAAAATGGCTACACTGTTCCACCTTCTAAATTTCATTATAACTATTTCGTCCATGAATATTAAGTAGGTATTGAAATTTGTGATAAACATAGAACAGGGAAAGGACTATAGTAAGGGTTGTTCTGTATCTCTTTTGCAGGTGCCGACGTTTAAAGACGGAGATGTTGTTGTGAACGAATCATCTGCAATATGCTTGTACCTAGAGAAAAACTACAGCAACGATCAGAACAGACTTATTCCAAATGACCCAGCCACCCAAGGAAAGATGCTCCAGCGAATTTTCGAATGCGAAAACGTGATGACAAAGGTGATAGATCCTATTGCATATACCAGATTTCTTACCGAAAAGGCAGAATGGAACACAGACCAGTTCGAGACGGCTAAGGCCGAACTCAAGCTGTGGAATGGCTACCTAGAGGGCGCTGAGTATCTAGCCGGAAGTAGTTTCTCAATGGCAGACGTGATGTTCTTTCCATATTTGGCGTTTCTCGTAAGATTGGGTGTGAAGCTTGAAGCGAATAAGAACCTATTAAAGTACCACGACAATATTTGTAAAAGAGCATCGGTTCAAGAATCTTGGCCGCCTCATTGGCGAGAAAATCCATCACCCAACACGCTTGAAGATTTAGTAGCTTAGACATTAACTGAAGAACCGTTGAACTTCGATACATCGAACTCCAGTGGACCATACAAATTACTTCGAGATAACAGAAGTTCGAGTCATCGGATACCCAAGCTGGACAAATTCTCAAGGTCACAGCTTAATGGGAGTCTACTGACCTGGGTCTATCATGTTTGCAAATTTGTGAAAAAGCGTTTATATGAAGGAAAGTGTTACAGTGGTAATAGTTATGCTATAGGATGCCTGTGCGTTTCATGGGCCATTTTGCAACACCGAACTCCTGTATGTGCAAATTAGTACACCTAATTGCATATTTTCGGCATTAACTTTAATAAAGTGTTATGAAAAGGAAGTGCTTACTTTAACCGCTTTTGAAAACACATACCTGCTCAAATATTTATCTGGTGCAATGTTCACTACGTCCGATTCGATCCAGATTTTGACCGAGGTTAAAAAACTTCTGAGTCTGAGATCATTATTTCAAGCATCTGATTGGTCAGATTCTGAGCTTGCTCAGAATCTGACCAATCAGATGCTTGAGAATGATCTCAGACTCAAGCAAAACGTTTTATAACCTCGGAGGCAGGTCGCGGAGAGCGGGATAAGGGTTAATAATTATAGATATCATATACATACCTAAAACTGATATCAATCCATACGTGCCTAGTGCCTCTTGACCGGGGCATAGGCTAACAGTGAGACCAGACCAGATATAAAATCCTGATAAAAATCTACAATGTTTGCTACAATTTCCCAAACTGAACGCAGAAATAAAACTTTTGTGCAGAAACATTCCTCAAAATGAAAATAAGCTCGATTCAAATTCTTTGTAGGACGAGTTCTGTAAGATATACAAGTTAATAAGCGGCTAACTGGTTTGTACTTTAACCCCTTACTCCATGAATATTCATGTAAGAAATAATAACAGCATGAATATTAAACCTTTCGCTGCCAATGCCGGATCTGTGATTACCTATGCAAACAGTTTGGATCCAGATGAGACGCCGAGTAACTCGGCGTCTCATCAGGATCCAAACTTTTTGTTACTGTTACTATTTTTTGGAAACAAAAATGAAAAAATCAAAATAATGAAAATTCGTAGCAGACGACAAAGTAAGCAGACGACAGAGTTTGGCAGCGAAAGGGTTAATTAGTTAATGTTAATAATTACACATGAATATACATGAGTTTAATGTTAATAATTACACACGAATACATGAGTTTAATGTTAATAATTACATACGTGACTACATGAGTTTAATGTTAATAATTACACAGGAATACATGAGTTTAATGTTAATTGTTACACATGAATACATGAGTTTTTGGCCAAGACAGAAACTGTAGAATGATATCTGTATTATGTTTTATAAGCAAATGGAGGAGACCCTGATCAGACGGATCCAACATGAGCCGTCTGTTCTGAGTCTGCGCTAGCCTACTTTCTAAAATAGCTACAATGTTCCACCTTCAATATTTTATTTATAACTACTTTTCAGTAGGTAGAATATTCAGTAGGTATTGAAATTTGAAATAAACATAGTCTAACATGAAAAGGCTTCATCCTTCCTTATGTTAAGCGCGACTTGATTAGCATTTTCAAACAGGAATGGTTACAGGTTATAAGAGTTTGAGCAGCCAGACTATTTTCAGTAAAGAGCCATCTGATCAGTGGCTGCTTTGTTTGCTTATTACATTATATAGACCTGATCTTACAGTTTTTGTCTAAGCCTAACTTTCCCTTGAAAGTATTACAATGTCAACATTACGTTCGTGAATATTCGTGACGTCATCATTAGGGGTATTAGGATTAACCCATTCCCCCATATTGACGACTTTTGACGACTCTGTAAAGGTCACTTTGTGAAACCGTTTCAAACTACAAAATTCTAAAATTTTCCCTTTCTCTAGTTAATGCTCCTTTTCGGTAGATTTATTTAAAGAAGTCGTATCTAAAAATAGCATATGAGGTAATGGGTTAACCTATTGCATAAAATGTTCATTTGGAAAAGGAGCATGTACTAGCAAAAGGGAAATCTTTTAATAGTGTGTAGTTTTATAACCACTGTGACAACACTATTTATCACAATGGTTTAAAAAAGTAACTTTTACAGAGGCGTCAAAAGGCGGCAATACTGAAACGAGCATTTACTAACAAAAAGGAAATTTTAGTAGTGTGTATTTTGAAACCATTGTGATAAAAGAACATCTACTCCTATGGGGCAAATGCTCTATTTATCACAATGGTTTTAAAAAAATGACGTCAAACGGCGCCAATATGAGGAGATGGGTTATGCGACAACAGCAGCCACAACCTAAGGTAGATAACTCTGATGACCAAACACACTCGACAAGTCAAGGTAATACCTCGTGTTATTGTTCCTTTAAACCATTGATTAACTAGAGCTATCGTGTTGAGTAAAATGCCTTTGGCAGGAAGTATCGTCTTTATAGACAAATACTCGGGGTAATTTAAAAGACACAATAACAGCATGAAACTATCTCGATTGCGAAGAAAGTTCAAGTTCCGTGGTGCCCCACAGTGATCCAAACTATTTTGCACAGGTTGTCACAGGTGCGTTCACTTTAGGCTAAGGATGTATATTGTTTTATTTAGGCCATAATCCATCAAATAGAGTAAATTGACTAGTTCTTTTACCCTTTCCATGTTGAATATTCATGTAAGAAATAATGACATAACTGTGTTATTACATATAATTTTCATAATGGCATATAAATACAGAGAGTATTTTCTGTATTCGGATTTATTATGATTTTATAAAAAAAAACCCAGAATAAATCCTGATCAGACGGCTCCGGTCTGGGTCTACTCCGTCTGCAAAGACATAAAACGCGTTTATATGAAGAAAAGAGTTAAGGTGCATGTGCTCATGCATCCATTAGAAACATCACGTGAAGGTTTGACGTTAAAACATTTAACATTTTCCTTCATATAAACACGTGTTCATCCATTTGGAAACAGAGTAGACCCAATTCAGATGCCTCCTATAGGAGCCGTCTAATCAGAGTCTGCTCTGTTTGCTAACGGGATTTGAAAGATCTGTTTCTTTACTTTCTGAAATTGCTACAATGTTTCATCTTCCACATTTCATTATAACTAGTTTGTCCATGAATATTCAGTATATATTGATATTTGAAATAAACATGGAAGAAGGAAACCTTTAACATTTGGATCGCAACATACAAATATTCTCCGCAGTTCAGAATCCATTATAAAGAGTAACACGCTTCATGTAATAAACGAGTATATTCAAAATTCTGCGTTTATGTTTTAAAATTCAATGTACTCGTATGTTATCATAATGTTGCTTCGAGTGCGAACCCATTCACCCCGCCGCAGTCACAGGACCTCGTTTCACTCCCACCCCATCCTTAAGGCATAATCCTCTATCATCGAACCAAAAACAAATCTACATGTTGGATTTAATTTTTAAACAATATTTATATACATACTAGTGTATTCGCTACCTATTGCTCTACAACCAAAGTCGCTATTTGGCCAAACATCGCTTAGCCTTTTTTGTATTGTTAATTAACATACTTATTCAAATGTGTAATACTCGAATATAACTAGCCCCTATTGACAGGGTGCCTAGCGACAGAAATCCGCACGAGATGCAGTTCAATAACAACTATTTAACAACTGCATGAGTTAAATGATCAGCAGAATAAGGGTTGGCCAAATATCAGCCACTTTGTACAGTAAAACCTCTCTATAACGGCCACTAAATTGTGTTAATTAGTTGGTATTTAGGGCAGGTGACTGTTTAAAGCAAGGTGATTTTTTACTGTTTTACTTTCATCTTGTTTTAAGCAGCCACATGCCTTTAACACACAATACTTGATGAAATTTAGTGGCCGTTATAGAGAGGTGTTACTGTATATAATAGTTCATGCACATATTGTTATACTTACTAATTTGCAACAAACAACAGCTTTCAAAATAATCATAGCTTCTATGCAAATCCTTACTAAAATTCATTTCAATAAACATGCACGTTGTAAATATCATGAAATAAAATATGTTTAAACTAAAACATTTAACCCTTTCCCTGTTCTATGTTTATTCCAAATTTCAATATCAACTGAATATTCATTAACAAAGTAGTTATAAATAAATATGAAAGATGGAGCATTGTAGGCATTTTAGAAAGCAAGGAAACAGATCTTTCAAATTATATTAGCAAACAGAGCAGACCCTGATCAGACGGCTCCTCTAGGAGCCGTCTGATCTGGGTCTACTCTGTTTGCAAGTGCGTGAAAACACGGTTATATGAGGGAAAGGGTTAACCCTTTCCCTGTTCTATGTTTATTCCAAATTTCAATGTCAACTGAATATTCATGGACAAAATAGTTATAATGAAATATGGAAGGTGGATTATTGCAACCATTTTAGAAAGTAAAGAAACAAATCTATCAAATTCCATTAGCAAACAGAGCAGACACTGATCAGACGACTCCTATACTAAAGGGACCGTCTGATCTGGGTCTACTCTGTTTGCAAATGCGTGTGAAAATAGGTTTATATGAAGGAAAGGGATAGGCTATTGAAACATTTTATAAGTTTCAATGGAGAGATTGTACTTATGCACCGCCGACACCGGGAAGTCATATATAATATCGATAGCCTGCAATAGTGCAACACTTTACGCAACCAGTACACACACAGGAGAACCGACAATGGCTAACGCAAACATGTTTCTTTACTGGGGCTCCGGGTCCGCTCCATGTTGGAAGGTCATGCTAGTGTTGGCTGAAAAGGGACTATGGGAAGGAATAGCGAATAAGCAGCTTTCGTTTTCCAAAAAAGAGCACAAGTCTGATGAGGTGCTGAAAATAAATCCACGAGGCCAGGTGAGTGCAGCACGTCTACTAATCTATAGTATAGGGCTACACGTAACGACTTGCATAGCTGTACATTTATGCGTAACTGCTGTGTATTATAAAATGTCGACGGTTTAAATCTACCTCTGCTTAATTATGTCTCCCCCATATTTATATGGGGGAGACATATTTTTTTCGTGAGAGTTGTCTGTCTGTCTGTCCGTTACCAAAGGTGCCCGACGCGAAAAAATGTGATCGCTAAAACTATCTATTTGAACCTTAAACCACTCCGAAAAACGAGAAAAACTCGACCCGGAAAAAAATTCATATCGGGTCTATATATGTAGTACATATATATGTACATGTATAAACTCGATAGGAAATTTTTTCCGGGTCGTGTTTTTCTTGTTTTTCGGAGTGGTTTAAGGGTTTAAGGTCTCAAATAGATAGTTTTAGGCTAGTTTAACATACTTGATCACATTTTTATTTATTTTTTTAATTTTTTTTTTTTTTGGGGGGGGGGGGGGGTTTCCATGGGTGAGTCCAAGCATGCGTCGAGCACCTTTGTCTGTCACACTTTTTGTCCGGACGATAACTTCAATATGCCTGATGCCAGTTGATTGAAACTTCATATATGGAAAGACCATACTGAGAGGAAGTGTCATGCACAACGGCGATAGGATATTTTTTCCGGGTCGTGTTTTTCTTGTTTTTCGGAGTGGTTTAAGGGTTTAAGGTCTCAAATAGATAGTTTTAGGCTAGTTTAACATACTTGATCACAATTTCTTTTTCTTTTTTGGGGGGGGGGGGGGGGGTTCCATGGGTGAGTCCAAGCATGCGTCGAGCACCTTTGTCCGTCACACATTTTGTCCGGACGTCGGACGATAACTTCAATATGCCTGATGCCAGTTGATTGAAACTTCATATATGGAAAGAGCATAATGAGAGGAAGTGTCATGCACAAGGTCCATAACTCTGGCTTCCCTAATATTTTCCGGATGATTACTCCTATATGACACATGCCATTGGAGTGAAAGTTCATGCATGGAACGATCATGATAAGAGAAAGTGTCATGCATAAGATCCTTAACTCGAGCTTCAATAAATTTAGAGTTATTGCCCTTTGTACATTTGTTTAATTCTTTCTTGTCCGGACGATAACTCCTACATGGCTCTAGCCATCGTATTGAAACTTCATACATGGAAAGAGCATGATAAGAGAAAGTGTCATGAACAAGGGCCATAATTCTGGCTTCAATACTTTTGGAGTTAATGCCCTTTGTTACATTTTTTGGCAGATCAATAACTCCTGTTCGACTGATGCTATTGGAATGACATTTTATTTTTTGAAAGAGAATGATGAAAGCAAGTGTCATGCACAAGGGCCATACATCTGGTATCAGTATTTTGGAGTTATTAGCTGTTATCATGTTCTTCTTGAAAACTGTAATGTGGAAATCGCATAATGAGGGGAAGTATCATTCACCAAGACCATAACATTTTTAGTGATTTCCCTTTACATATTGTTTTTATTAGAGGGGAGACATCTGTTTTTGTGACAAAAACCTCTAGTTTCTTTCTTCATTTGAAGATTCTGTCATTCGTATCAATGTATCGTACACTGTTGACCGGGCGCCAGGTCTGCATCTGATCCGGGTCTCCGGCTACTGACTGCCTATATTTGTAGCGTAAAATACACTAAATAAATGGCTAAAACTCGCTTATCTGATTTTTAGTGAAAAATAATTGCGAACTTTTGAGGTAGGTGTCTGGTTAATGTACGTAGTATGAAAGTCCGACAGAAAGCTTCTCTAGGAGCTTTCTGCTTGACATTCACCCAGCATTAAGCTGTGGATAATTTCACCATTAGGAATAAGACTAATATACTCCTCATGCCTGAAATAGAGAATTTTGTCTGATTTTGGAATTTGTTTTAGCTGTAAAAAGATTTCAACAAATCCCCTCTATTGTAAACACAATACTTCCAATCATGCATAAACAAACAACAGACCCTGTATGAGCTGTCTGATCTTGGTCTACAATTTATGAACTATAGTTTTAGTCTTTCCGATTTTTCTGGCTAAACAATTTTCCCTCTGAATTGGGAATTTTTTCAATCAAAATTGAACCCCATACATTGTATGCCATTGGGAACATAGCCCAATAATAGCTATAAATTCTCTTGAAAAAAAGCTCATAAGATACTTTTGGAGATTAGGGATGAGCGAGGTATAACTATGTTAGTGATAGTGGTAGTGTACGGCCACTCATGAGTTAATGTTAGATGGGTTCATTCTAGAATCAGGGGTGTATAAACAGTAAACCCCATATAAACCGGAATTCTAGCAGAGCAGAATTAAGATACTTTTAGGCAGATGACTGCTTACTGCAGGATGACTTTCACCCTGGCTCCTAGAGGAGCTTTCTACATGACATTCACCCTAGCTCTTAGAGGAGCTTTCTACGTGGCCTTTACCCTAGCTCTTAGAGATGCTTTCTACATGCCTATCACCCTCCATTAGGCTGCCACCTGTCTCCAAGACCGATATTTATACTAAAGTGAACGTCCGGTTTAGAGGGGTTTTAGTGTAAATATAATTTTTGCAAACAAACATTTGGCTTATCTTGACATTAATGGCTGTTCTAGATAGCAGTTTTGGGTCTAAGAAATTCAGAATCAGGTCAGAATCCAAACTGTTGGCCATATAATTAACAGTGTTTAACTCTTTATCTGATATAATAAATACACCAAACAAAGTAGACTCAGATCAGACGGCGCACGTAGGACCCGTTTTATTAGGATCTGCTCTGTTTGCTTATCTGTAATGTGATTTTGAGAGTCTGCAATTTCAACATCCTGCATATAAACGCACTTTTACGCATCTGCAGTTAGAATGCATGTATACCCATATCACAGGTGCCCTTCGCATGCTATGTCTCAACAGGGGTGTTCGCGAAAAATCATTTTTTACAATGTATTTGTGATGGACACATAGCATGCGAAGGGCACCTGTGACCCTAACCAGACGGCTCCTATATTAGGAACCATCTGATCTGGGTCTGCTTTATTTGCTTATGGGGTTTGATAGATCAGCATATGTTTCTTTACTTTCTAAAATGGCTTCAATGTTCCACCTTCCATATTTCATAATAGCTAGTTTGTCCATGAATATCCAGAAGGTATTGAACTTGGGAATACACATAGAACAGGGAAAAAAACAGGGAAAGGGTTAAAACAACTGAGTGGCTAGCCGTATGACGTTTCTACCGGTACCGGGTTCCAAACGGATACATTTTTGAGAATCGCTGATAATAATCATTAGCTGGTTCATTATAACGATGTAGATATATCTTATTCACTTATTCATTTAACCCTTTACCTTGTGAATATCTGAACAAGAAAGTATCTTTCCCGTATTTCTGTGCTTCTATGAAATTAAATTTACAGAGCAATATATAAGTGTGCGTCTTTTCTCCAAAAAACCCTATGTTGTGACAACTCGTTAGAATCGTCTCTTCGAGAGACGAACCAGACGATTCTAAAGAGTGGTCACAATAAAGGGTTTGGTGGAAAAATAAAGCAGTTATTCTTGAAAATGATTACGCATCTTATCTGGTCCTCTGATTTTAATTTATATTCATGATGTCATTATGAAGTAAAGCGACCACCGACAATAGCTCCAGCGCCTCTGTAAAAATCACCTTTTGAAGCCATTGTGACAAATAGAGCATCTGCTTCATAACAGTTACTGAATAAGGTTTGGGTATAAAAATAGTGATGGGGTGGATTTAAGACACTTATGTTTATTCATAAAGTGGTCGCATTAGTAGAATTTATGGCTCACCAGAGCACAAGGTGCTCAGGGTGAGCTTTTGTGATCGCCTGATGCCCGTTGGCGTGCGTCGTCAGCCGTCATCAATCTGAACCTTTAGAAGCATTCTCCTCTGAATCTACTGTGTTCTCAGCTTTCATTTTTGGCACATAGTATCATCTGTAGGTCCTCTACAAAAGTTATGCCACAGGGGTTAAAATTGGCCACGCCCCAGGGGTGCCCAGTTTTCAATAGAAACATAGTGAACACTTTGACAATCTTCTCCTCTGAAACTGGAAGGTTCTCAGTTTTCATATCATATTTCAAAATGTACAAATTATGACCCTGGGTGAAACATTTTCCACACCCAGGGTGGCCAGTTTTCAATAGGAACATAAAGTGTAATCTTTGAAAAATCTCCCCCTGAGCTCCTCTGAAACAACGGTTATAAGCTTTCATATTTGGCACATAGCATCATGTTCAGGTCCTTTCAGGTATTAATTATGCCCCAGGGATCAAAGTTGGCCCGGCCCAAGGGTGGTCAGTATTCAATAGAAACATAGTGAACACGTTGAAAATAGTCTCCTCTGAAACTGGAAGGTTATCAGCTTTCATATTTGGCACAAATCGTCGTGGCCAGGTCCTCTGCAAAGTTAAAAACTGGCCGCGCCCAAGGGGTGGCCAGCTTTTAATAGAAAAATATAGTGAAAACTCTGAAAATCTTCTCATCATGTTCAGGTCCTCTACAAAACTTTTATAAATTATGCCCCTGGGCTCAAATTTTTCCGCCCCAGGGGTGGTCAGTTTTTCTACATAACCATATAGTGAAACTTGAAAATATTCTTCTCTGATTGTCTGGTGGGCGATATCAAGGCCATCATGGTCCTCTTGTTACTGTATTTTGTACACAAATATTCATGGAATAAAGGATTAAATCTGTACATGAGACTGGGTTCTGACCGTTTTGAAAGATTAATTTGATTCAGAATAATGTAATAAAAATACCAGGACATACTTTAGGAGTTGTTTGATCAGGGTCTGCACTGTTTGCTAATGAAATAATATTGATATGATTCTTAAGTTTCTGCCATGGCCAACAGTTCCTGTTTTCATGTGCCATTTAAAACAATCAAATAACTGATATTCATGATGGGTAAAGGGCCAATATCGTAACTGTATTAAATAGATTTGCACTATCTCTAAGCTGGAGCAATATGCTGTGTGTACCTGTTAGTTACTTGTGTGTGTTACCTGTTGGTTACTTCTGTGTGTTACCTGTTAGTTACTTGTGTGTATTACCTGTTAGTTACTTGTGTGTGTTACCTGTTGGTTACTTCTGTGTGTTACCTGTTAGTTACTCGTGTGCGTTACCTGTTAGTTACTTGTGTGTGTTACCTGTTAGTTACTTGTGTGTTTTACCTGTTGGTTACTTTGTGTGTGTTACCTGTTAGTTACTCGTGTGTTACCTGTTGGTTACTTCTGTGTGTTACCTGTTGGTTACTTCTGTGTGTACCTTTTAGTTACTTGTGTGTGTTACCTGTTGGTTACTTCTGTGTGTTACCTGTTAGTTACTTGTGTGTATTACCTATGTATGTTACCTGTGTGTTCCCACATTATCCTCGTCGCCTGTCTTTGTCGACATATTCACCAAATTTGATAAGAAGCACTTATCTGACATTGTTATGTAAAGCAATCACTCCAAACTGTGTATACCCTGATCAAACGTTGCGCTTGAAACACGAGCCGAAATCACAGTTTTGAATGGATTATAAATTTAGTTTTCATAAAACTGGGTTTTTTTTATTCCAGTTACCATCTTTCAAAGATGGCGAATTGGTTGTGAACGAATCAAGTGCTGCTTGTATGTACCTAGAAGACAAATACGCGAAAAAAGGGACCGGACTGATTCCAGCTGACCCAGAAGGAAAAGCTGAAGTATACCAGAGAATGTTCGAGACATCTAACCTACAGTCCCACGTCTCGGAGGCGATAGTTTACTACAAGTTCAGGAATAAGGAGGTGGACTGGGACCAAACGTATCTCCAAGAGAAGGCCAAGGTTGCATCAGAGGAACTTAAAAGATGGAACGATTACCTGGAGGGGAAGGAGTACTTGGCGTGCGGAAAGTTCACCATGGCCGACGTGTTCTTCTTCCCAATGCTGGCGTTTCAGGTCAGAGTTGGCTTGAAATTCAAGAAGTTTACGAACCTCCAACGATACCATGACAATATTTGCAAGCGTGCGACTGTCCAGGAGACGTGGCCCCCACATTGGAAAGAGTCCCCTCCCACGGAATTACTCGCCGAGCTGGAGTGTTAAATTGCTTTAACCGGTCCGGTCCTCGCCCAAGATATCTGTTCTACTTACGGGCTTAACGTGCTATTCTACGTGGTTTGCATTCATTCTAACATTTAACACATACATTTACGTATATTAATATAGAAATCTATTTTGAATTCGATGGCGTTTTAAAAAGAACAACAAAACAAACTTATTCCATTGACAGGATGCTTGGGAATAAGTAGCTAAAGAAAGTGAACATCAAAGAAAGCAAAGCAATAGACAGTTGTATTCCGCTCTATAATATGTTTCATTGACATTAAGATTAGAACATATCTATCAGTTAAACACCAATCAAAGAAAGTCGCTGTAAGTATTTGAAAATAGTGTCAAATTGACTTGTAAGTCAACAGCTTTGTATAATACATATGTATGGAGAGTGGATGTCTGTATGCGTACGGTTAAGTTATATTGATGTTCCTACTGACAACGGACTAACATTTATACCAATAACTGATTAAAAAGCCTGCCAGGACACACAGTTTCGTCGTCTGCTTCAAATTTATCTTCATCTCAATTTTATTAAAAAATCTGCACAAGGTCCAGTTGACAGTAGTTTAAAAACGGACAAGAACCGGAGTCGTTTCATCACGTGGTCTATTTCCAGTTTGTAGATAACTTTGTGGAGTTATTGTTTATTTCAATGCCACTTACCGTTTGCAAAGATGACGTTTGCTTCCATTTCATCATTGAAGTTTCTTCCTTTTAATTTCTAAAACATAACAGTTCATAACTAGTTTAGATTTTGATGATGCACCAAGTTCCCAGAGTGTTGACCCTTTACTTTATGAATATTCCTGTACGAAATAATGACATTGCGAATCTTGAGAAGATTAGTTTTAGCTCCACTTTTTTTTTTCGAAAAGTGGAGGTATTGGCATGACCCTCTCGTCTGCGTCTGCGTCGGCGTTAGTTAACCTTTTTGTTAAGGTGCATTTCTCAGAAACCACCAAAGATATTTGGTTCACATTTGGTAAATTGGTATGCATGTTTACTATCACAAGGGAAAACCCATTTCGCTAGGGTAGGTAACCCTAAAATTAATTTTGCTATAATTCTGTCCCCTTTTCGACTTAGAATTTTCATTGTTGGTTAAGTTTTATGTTAAGGTCCATGTCTCAGAAACTGTTCAAGATATTTCGTTCATATTAGGTATGCATCTTAACTATTATAAGGGGGACCCATTTCACAAGGGCAGGTACATTGTAATCCTAAAATTAGTTTTGCTATAGTTATCTCCCTTTCCGGCTTAGACTTCCACTACACTATCCAGCACTAAATAAAGTTGAGCGCTCTGTCTGCGGACAACTCTTGTTTATAATGACACAAGGACAGAAAGTTGTGGTCATGATAGAAGCTGTAGTGTCATTTCCATATTATTTTATAAGCAAACATAGCAGACTGATTAGACGACCCCACCGAGAGTTGTCTGATCCTCAGCGAAAAGGTTGGAGCACTCTCCAGAGCTTCAGATGATGGCGTGTACTCAAATACTAAAATCGATATTTCTCTACCAAACTCTGTCTTCGAGACGATTCTAAAGAGTGGTCACAGCATAGGGTTTGGTGGAGAAATAAAGAAGTTATACTTGAAAATATTTTTTATTTACGCATCTTATCTGGAGCCCTGACTCTCGGGCATACAGTTATTCAGTAACGTCTGGCCATTACATCAATTCTAAAGAAGTATAATTCTAGATCTTAACCCTTTCCATGTTCAGTATTCATATAAGAAAACTGGCATATTAGCTGAAATTGTATACTGTAACTTTTCAAGGAAACTGTTTTGCTTTGACAAAAACTAGATACGGATCTATATCATGTCAAAAGTAAATCGGGCTTACCCTGACAGGAGCCGTCTGATCTGGGTCTACTATGTTTGCAACTACATGAAAAGTTATGTAGTTATATGAGGGAGAGGGTTAAACAGGTCGTAGCCTAATGCAGGAGAAAAGTGATACAGAAAACTCATATAGGGGCTTTCTGTGTTACATTTGCCTTGCATTAAGCAACTACCTGCTTTACAGACTTCATGTTAATAAAATGTGTGGTCACATTAGCGAGACTGTTCCAAGTCTAGATTAAAATCTACCAGTTAACCTATTCCTCCGTAGTTTTTTTTTAGATCCAACCTCTTTGAATAAATCTACCGAAAAGGAGCATTTACTAGAGAAATGGAAAAGTTTAGAATTGTGTAACTTTGAAACCATTGTGATAAATAGAGCATTTGTTCCTATAGGAGCAAATGTTCTATTTATCACAATGGTTTCGTAAAGGGACTTTTACAGAGGCGCAGAAAGGCGTATTTATGGAGGAAATGGCTAAGTGTATATTTTTAAATCAAGGCAAGCAGTATGCATTCAAAAGCATTTCTAGAGAAGTTGTCTGAACATAAGTGATAGGTATACTAAAACTTTGCTTTACTGTTAAGCCTCCGAATATTTATAACAAGAGTCATACGAAACAATGCCATCATTAATATTTAACAGCTGAATTTGTTTTGGCCATAGCAGATAAACTATAGAATCAGATCCTACAGGAGCCGTCTGATCTGAGTCTACTCTGTTGTCAAAGGCGCTGAAAGACGTCTATCGGGCTGAAACATGTTGCAGCCTAAAGCAGGATTGAATTATGCAGAACGTTTCTATGGGAACTGTTTACATTAATTTCGTTCTGATAAGCGCGACCTGACACCTCGCATTCGCAAACAGCTTGGACCCAAATGAGATGCAGAGTAACTCGGCGTCTCATCAGGATCAATTAACCACTAACTCCTTTTAGCCCATTCCCTCCTACTGGCGCATTTTGATGCCTCTGTAAAAGTCACTTTTTGAAACCATTGTGATAAATAGAGCATTTGCTCCTATGGAGCAAATGCTCTATTTATCACAATGCTTTCAAGACTACAGAAATTTAAAATTCTCCTTTTCTATAGTTAAAGCTCCTTTTCGGTAGGTTAATTCAAACAGGTTGGGTTTAAAAATAGTCTAAGGAGGGAATGAGTTAATAACTAAATGCTCATGTTCGAAAGGTTCTGTTGTATACATGTAAGAACCATGAAAAAACTTGTACTATTCTTGAAGCAGACGACACATTTTGATCGGTCGATGAAAGCGGAAACCCCCGTTTTCAAAGCAGACAACATTGGAGCAGACAATCATTAAATAGGTGACAGCAACAACATTAAAGCAGAGGACAACAAAAAGGCAACAACATTGAAATGGACTGTTGTAGCTCATTTCGATGTTGTCGCCTTTTTGTTCAGGCTCAACTTTGAAACAGACAACGTTTAAGCAGACGACAGCCTTGAAGCAGACAAAACATGCAAACAGACGACAATCATTAAATCTTGAATTGATGAGTCTATTATACGGGTATGTTTAATCTCCGCCTAACTTTATCGTAACATCTGTCACGCGTTATTCTTTAGACAGCTAGTTTCGAGGTGGTGACGACATGTGCAGGTTAGATCTAAATACATTTGTACATGTAACACGAGATCTGTGCCACGTTAGCATAAAGGTATACATACAGCAGACGGTCAGAATTGAATTATTATATTTGTCGAATACAACTGTAACCGGATTGGTCTGGATACAGAGTTTTCACAGAAAGCTCTGCATTCAGCCGGTTTAACCCAGGTTCGATTTTACGTCAAAACATTTGTACACAGAGGGAAAACATGCAATACAGAGACTAGATTTTCAGTTTAGAACTTTAATCTTTAGAAATTAATGCCTTAAATACTATGCAAAATATAACTGAGAGAGAGAGGGAGGGAAAGAAAAGGGACAGCAAGGAGAATAGTAAGCGTTGAGGAAAGGTGGCCAGCTGGAGAAGAGAGAGGTAAACTATACATTTGTGTCTCGTACCAAACTGAGCCCAGAAAACAGGCAGTTTATATAGGGGAGAGAACAATAAAGAACCAGACTTGCACAAAGCAAGCATGCAAATACAGCGAGTTACACTCTGTATAGCAGGCAAACCATGTGCAAAGGGAATTTACCAGAGTTAAAGCAATTAAAATGACAGAGAGAGACAGGACTGAGTGAAGCATACAAATACCTGGCAAATACATGTATAGAAAGCAAGCAGATCATGCAGGTACTTGTAACAGTACAGTCATTTCTGCCACACAACATTGTACTGCTTCGAAACACCTTTAACTTTTTCCTTCATATAAACGTGTTTTCATGGATAGATCCAGATCAGACGGGTCCTATAGGGTCTGCTCTGTTTGCGAATGGACTTTTGACATATCTGATTCTTTACTTTCTAAAATGGCCTCAATGTTCCACCTTCCATATTTCATTATAACTATTTTGTCAATGAATATTCAGTAGGTATTGAAATTTGGAATACACATAGAACAGAGAAAGATTATAACTCGGAACACTCTAGCATGGTGGGTGTACATTCGTGATCAGTCGCTGCACGTTCGTAGCTTGCTAATAAGAAAAGCTACAGAAATATAAGACCCATTTACTTTGAGAATACAAACATACTATATGGTTTCAAGATGGCAATACAGTAGACTTTGTCTTAAGCTGTTATCAAAAAGAGGTCTAATGTATGGGTCTGTGAGGCAGGTAGTAGCTTAACACAGGGCAAAAGTCATGCAGAAAGCTCCTATAGGAGCTTTCTGCATTACTTTTGACCTTCATTAAACAACCACCTGCCTCATGTGCAATAAATGCATTAGGACATGTTCTACTGTATGGACCATTTGACGCAGTCAATTGCATACCGGATTTGATTACAAATTGTTATCATTGATATTTTAACCTATTGTCCTGTTGGCATATTCACAGCAGAAAGAAACAAAAGAAAAGTTTTTTACGAGGTCTTCATGGTAGATTAGCCATTATGACTAATAGAGCTACCCTCGTTAAATAAAGATTTTCATTTCACATCTTAACATTGCATTGTTCCTTTATCCTTTACTCCATGAATATTCATGTAAGATATAATGACATCATGAATGTTTATTAGCTGAATTTTAAAATTGCATATGAACACCAAATTGGTATTTGGGTAAACTGTAGAATCGGATCTATATACATGTAATTTCATTAGGAAATGAATCAGACCCTTATCAGACGGCTCCTAGGTCTGCTCTGTTTGCAAAGCAGTGAGAAAGGTTTTTGTATGAGGTAATTCGGTGTGATACAACCGACCTGCAGTGTGTCAAACGATTCGATCTCGATGATACGCTAATCTACTCGATGTCTCATCTAGATCCAAACCGTTTTCAAATGTTTTCAACAATCACCAATAGGATGCTGAAGAACAGCAACGAGCAAGAAATTTATACCAGACTGCCTGCGTAATCACAACCTTTTCCTTCACATTAGTGCCTTTTCACGCATTTGCAAACAGAGTAGATCCAGATCAGACGGTCTGATCCGGGTATACTCTGTTTAGCTATGGGCATATATATAGATATGAGTCTAAATGTTTGTGCGACAGTTTGGAATTTCTTTATCAAGAATACAGTAAAATAATTGGACTCTTTAATATCCATGATATCAGTATTTCTTATATGAATATTCAACAAGGAAAGGGAGAAGTACAATACCCACACACTCATACTGCTGTGACTAGTAATATGACAGGAAACCAGTAAGTAGTATTGGTCCAACACGTCAACTGTGTTCTTTAGCCTGATGAGTGCATTCGTACCCGGACACGTTTTATCCCTTTCCCTGTTGAATATTCATGTAAGAAATAATGGAACCATACGTATTTATTAACCAAATTCTTGTTACAGTATATGTACACACAGATGACTGATATTGATAGAAACGTTTTATAAATTTCATAAGTAAACAGCAGACCCTGATCAGACGTCTCCTACATGAGCCGTCTGATCTTGTTCTACTATTGTCTACCATGTTTGCAATAGTATGAAATTGCGTTTATATGAAGGAAAGGGTTATCTCTTTCTTCAAACGTACAAATCGATTTTTTTTTCAAATATATTTGGTGTTGATCAGACGCCGAGCTAATCGGAGTCCCGTGTGGATTAAACGGAGCCTCGTGCATTTTAACCCTTTACCCCATGTAAGAACTAATGCCATCATTGATTAGTTTAGTTGTGCCATTGCAGAACCTATATTATCACATAAACAGCAGGCCCTGGGTAGATGGCTTCTTTAGGAACCTCTGATCTGGGTCTACTCTGTTTGGAAATATCTAGAAAGACGTATTCAGTTAGTCATAACATTTTGGAAAGGCATTCGCGAATGTTTGCGGTATTGTTCAGCTTAATGGAGGGAGGAAGTCATGAAGAAATCTCCTCTCGGATTTCCACCCTGCATCAAATAACCACTTGTCTAAAAGTGTCTAAATTCCTTTATACTAACACATCGAACTATCGAGATTCAATGTACAGTAGAACCTCTCTAAACCGGACGTAAATGTTGGTATAAATATCGATCTTGGAGACAGATGGCAGCTTAATGCAGGATGAAAGTCACACAGAAAGCTCCTGCTATTCCTGCCTAAAAGTATCTAAATGCTTCTTATTAAACTTCCGGTTTAGAGGGGTTTTACTGCGACCACCACAAAGAAAGCTCCCATAGAAACTATGCATTACGTTCGTCCTGCATGAAGCAACGGCTTGCTTTTAATCCATTCCCTCATATTGACGACTTTTGACGACTTTGTGAAACCATTGTGATAAATAGAGCATTTGCTCCGATGAGCAAATGCTCTATTTATCACAATGGTTTCAAACTACAACATTCTAAAATTTTCCTTTTCTCTAGTTAATGCTCCTTTTCGGTAGATAGCCTATGAGGCAATGGCTTAATTACACCCATTAGAATCTACGCTTTTCATGCACGTTATACAGACATTATGAGTATTTAGTAACTGGAAAGTATTTACAGAAACTATTGAATCAGGCCTATATCACTCCATGAACACACAGAGCAGATCCTGATCGGACGGCTCCTACTCCTGTTTGCAAAGGCGTTGGAATGCTTCTCTTTCAGGAAAAGACTTTACCCTATACTCCATAAATACGTATTTATATGCCTTTGCAAACAGACTATATCCAGATCAGACGGTTCCTGTAGAAGCTGTCTGATCAGTGTCTGTTCTGTTTGCCCATAATATA
This sequence comes from Azorinus chamasolen, assembly GCA_963576725.1. Taxonomy (NCBI): domain Eukaryota; kingdom Metazoa; phylum Mollusca; class Bivalvia; order Cardiida; family Solecurtidae; genus Azorinus; species Azorinus chamasolen. The sequence goes on from OY755244.1 coordinate 56,234,263, forward strand.
ATATAGACTAGGATTCTGCAGTTTCTGCCATGGCTAAAATACCTGTGTACATTTGCTGTTATAACAATTAATCTAATTAATATGCATTATGTCATTATTTCTTGCATGGGTATTCACGGAGTAAAGAGTTAAAAGTGTGATATAAATGTCCATATACTTGACAATAATCGGCGTTTGGTCTGGAGTGTGTTTCTTACTACTTGAGCCCAGTCTGATTGCGAAACGGTAAGTAAACATTACAATCACTGTGAACAAATCCTTGCTCAAATTTGGACCTGGTGCAGTTTTAACTACTTCCGGTTTGGTCCAGCTTTTGAGAAATTTTAGACTTTGTGCCAAACAGCGTGGATCCTGATGAGACGCCGAATTACTCGACGTCTCATCTGGATCCAAGCTTTATGCGATGTGGTGCGGGCTATATGATAGTAGTGCAAGGGTTAAAGCTCGGTTTATTTTTTTGCTGTCACAGCTTGGGAATTTGATATACCTGTACATTTAGCCCGCTGATAATTTCAACAAAGGTTTCAGTTCACTACATGCCAAACATAACACGGGTATGCTTAATTTCTCTACAAGCGGTATGTCAAATAGTTTGATCCCGATTAGACCACAACGTTTTATCTAAATCCAAAATTATTTGCAAATGCATTCATGGATAAGCGGGAACCATGCTAATATTATGACGCTTGGAAACTACAAAGCCACGTTGCCTACCTTCACTGCTTTTTATATGTAAGATTTAGGTTTTAAAACCCCTCTAAACCGGAATTCTAGTAGGGATGCATTCAGGTACTTTTAGGCAGGTTGCTCTTCTATGAGATGTATGCGTGCATAAAGCAAGGTGGAAGTCTTTCATCCTTCATTAAGCTGCCACTTGCCCCCAAGACCGATATTTATATTGTATTTAAGGTCCGGTTTAGAGGGGTTCTACTGTACTAACATTTACCCGAATTTCAAATAAAGCATGCATTATATAACAAAAGTAAATTTTGTCGAATTTACTTGAAACATATTAGCATAATATGATTACATATTTCGCAGTTTTGATGATATTGATATAAATAGATTGCCTGTTGATTGTCTTAACCCTTCTCCAGTTAATCATGACTTTGTCCTGAAGTTATAAAACGTTTTAACCCTTTCCTCCATAAATACGCCTTTCTACGCTTCTGTAAAAATCACCTGTTGGAACCATTGTGATAAATAGAGCATTTGCTCCCACAGGAGCAAATGCTCTATTTATCACAATGGTTTCAAACTACAAAATTCTAAAATTTTCCTTTGCTCTAGTTAATGCTCATTTTCGGTAGATTTATTCAAAATGGCTGAATCTAAAAATAGCCTATGAGGGAATGGGTTAGCTTGAGTCTGAGATCATTCTCAAACATTTGACCAGTCAGAAACCCAGACTCAGAAGTTTTGTAACATTGGACCATGATTCGCATTTGCATGTAGCCTGTATTCTGAGCAGACGCCGAATAACCCGTCGTCAGGTCAGGATCCAATAGCCCGTCGTCAGGTCAGAATCCAATAACCCGTCGTCAGGTCATGATCCAATAACCCGTCGTCAGGTCAGGATCCAATAGCCCTTCGTCAGGTCAGGATCCAATAACCCGTCGTCAGGTCAGGATTCAAACTGTTTGACACTGATAACATTTCTGTAAAGAAATTGTAGAGAACGCAACTTTGAAATCTGGTACAGGCAACAGTCTTAGCAAATGAAATTTACTTGGCGCTGAAAGATTTTTAAGCTTGTACGTCTGGTATACGGTAAACATTATAACAGGTCACAAGAAAATCATTGTTGCAAAGCGGATTACTGAATATAGTGAATAAAAAATAAATCGTGTTTTATATAATATATTGTCAACAAAATGGTTGTATTACTCCTATGAACTTAGTAACACAACACAATTCTTCCGTTTCACCATAAAGGATCCTTGAAAAGCAGCCATTTCAGCCAGATGGTCCTAGTTTTACAATAACCCTTCCAGTCTCGTGCACACTGGACACATTATCCCCCTTCTTGTTAAATATTCATGTAAAAAATAAAGAGATCATGGATATTTATAATCTTATGTTTTATAAATGCATACACGGGGGTAAGACACGCTTGAGTCAGTATACATTTTGTATATAGAAAGAGGGGATCCGACTTCAAAAGATCCTTATTACCTACTCCTATACTTTAAACCCTTAGCACTGCAAGAAATGCACCGATTTCGATCAGATAGAAAGCTATTCTGTAAGCAAAGACATTGTTTTATTGAAACTTGCAAATATTTTCCCGGTCAAATTAGTGATAAATTTAACACGGCACCAGGAACATGAGAAACATGGCCAAACTTCATTAGGCGGACACGACCTCGTCCCTGAGTGCGAACTGCTGACAGCCTTGAAACGATTACTTATACATGTACGTCAAGCACAATAAAAAGACTTTTAGCGTTCATATCAGCAATATATTCAATGAAAAGAACTATCTTACTTCGACTGCATTTCTTGCAGTTCGAAGGGTTTAAAGTAGAGGAGTGGGTAATTTGGATATTTGAAGTAGGATCCCTTCTTTCTATATACACGTATATATACTGACTCAAACGTGTCTTACCCCCGTAAAGCACGCATGCCTGTATGTTAATGATGTCCTTTTATGCTTCCTCCCTCAGAACAAAATGCGACAAGTTCCTAAAGGAGCTTTCTATAAGAATTTCATCCTGCATTAAGCAGCCACCTGCCAACAAAAGCATGGTGTATTCTTCATTATAATTCCAGTTTAGAGAGGGTTTACTGTAGTCTTCAACTTATAAAATTTAAAGTCTGCCAGACTGGTTGTAGAAAAAATCCATTAAACATTTTTGCTAATGCGAAAAATGCAAATGCTGGAAAGATTATGCATTCACTTATATAACTGTAATTGTTTAAATGAAAACAGAAATGGTTATATACGTACATGCAGTTCAGATTGTGTTGTTTTATTACATGGCCAGCTGTTGCCTCTTCTTTTCAATCCTTAGTTTATCCCCTTTTTCAACCCTGAATTATCAAAGTGGTATAGTCTCCATTTAGTATATATGAAAGGTTTAAATTTGCAAGAGGATTTTGAAAGACAAATAGTACAGAACCTGATCAGATGGCTCCTATAGAAACCCTCTGATCTGGGTCTGCACGGTTTGAAAATGACAGTGACGACGTGTCCCGCATTGAAAGGGTTAAACCATCTCGTAAAACTTTGCAATGGTTAAACGTTTTGAAGAGCATTCTGATCAGATTTTGCACTGTTTGTAATTCTAAACCCACTAATAATTCTACATATTCTTGCCGATTCCACTTTGAAAGATTAGCAATAACCTTCCCCAATTTAAAAAACGTGAGTCTAATGTGTTGGTCGCTTACAAGTGCATACTTCCTCTGCGTGGATTAGCAATATCCTTGTGTATGGTGGCATATATCCGATACCACTTAACGATTTAACCTTTAGCCTGCTGAGCAAATTATTTTCGCAGAAATTTTCACCTACTACATTTTTGAAATCCAAGCTATAATCATTTTTTCTACCAAAATGCAATCAGAATGTCAAACAGCTTGGGGTCCTGATGAGACGCCGAGTTACTCGGCGTCTCATCTGGATTCAAACGGTTTGCAAAGGTATTCACCCATCCGCCCATAACAGGCTCAAGGTTAATTATCATGACAGTGTCCTGTTAATATCCCATATATATATATACTTAATAAATCTATAACTAGTTAGTTTCCACGAAAACTGTCGCGTAACTATCTGAAAAGCAGAACCTGGAAACTTCTTACGATAACCAGAAAAATATATTTATATATTAGCACAAATTTTGTCATGTCCTATAGGAGCAAATGCTCTATTTATCACAATGGTTTCACAATGTGAATTTTATAGAGGCGCAAAAATGCGTCACTAAGGGGTTATATATAGAGGATCTTACATGAGTGTTCATGATTATTGGATTTATTAAATGAGTCTTTTTAAAACGATAAAAAAACTCGCTGAAGCTCGTTTTTATCGTTTTAAAAAGACTCATTTAATAAATCCAATAATCATGAACACGAATGCAAGATTCTATTTATAACATAACACACACAAATGTTATTTGCAGCCAATATTTCAGCAGTAACGTGGATTGTTATAAATTCTCCTTACATATAGAAATGATGAATGAAAGGTTTTATTAGGTTCGCTAGGTAACTGGGACAAAGTAGGTCCAAAATTTCCAACTCTTTTATTGACTTACTGACATATCAACCAGGATCTAATTCAGACCTCTCTGGTATTCAATTTAACTGTGATAGTTTATGATACAAAAACATACAGAAACACGTCAAATTAAATTTTGAGTTACAGTTTTGACATACATAGTTACAAACACGTCACATTATGACGTCATTGTACACAACATGTGTCTATGTTAAGCGCGCCATTTAAATGAAGACCCACATACAGTCGCCAACACGTCTGACACTCACTGTCAATGGGATTCAAAATGCGCCTTCGTGTTGGTATATTAAGCCCTTCATCAGTGTTGTATGGACACGGACATTTCCACCGAGAAAAAAAATCTCGATTCAAGTTCAGTGAAAATGTTTGAAATGGACAAAAAAATTCAGTACGAACTGCTGCATAAAATGTGTTGGAACAGGATGAAGATTTTCGCGATCAGCTGAGTATAGCATATTTGAAATATGTTTGTGCTGTGCTGGATTCAGATGACTATAGTTGTTGATTGACCAGATCTTTTTATGAGTAGAAATCTGCATAAACAAAAGGACATGCGGTGAAGAAAATGTAAAGTTGTGGAGGCATTTTCTATGTAGAATGGATTGTATGGGTCAGAGTAGCTGGTAGGTCTTTTTTGGCATACATTTTGTAGATAATTACTGACAGCGATTACAATTTGTATTATTTTATCGAAATTAAGGCGCACGTGCCAACAGTTCTTTGCCATCTATCGTGACTCAATCGTTGACAGGTAGGTCACCGTCCGCCAGTTTGTTTGTTTTTACAGCGCGTATGAATACAGTTCGGTTGTTCGAATGTTATTCACTAGTGAATATATGCCCGTGAATATCAAAAAATAAATGATAGTGTTACGTCACGCTGAAGCCACGAGTTGTATTATAAATTAAGTTTGTTGAAACTGTTGATCAGCAGATGTCATTTATGCCTAACCGCTACCCAGCGTTTACATACACTTCTGACTTGATGATGATGATGATGTTCGCCCATCGCTTAGCAAAGGTGACCATGACTTCAAGTAGTTTTGTGTATCCGTAGATGACTGGTCAGGCCATTCCGAGCACGGTAGTATCTTCCACAGGTACCGCACTTGTGATCAGTCGCATACTCTTTCATTAACAACGATAAACAAGTATACTATAAACTATAAACATAAGCTATAAACAAATATACAAATGTACTATAAACATGAAGTATAAACAAATACACTATAAACATAAACTTATAAAATAATAACACTGTACAGTAAAATGCCTCGAAATGGGGCGTTCAGTTTAGTATAAATATCGATCTCGGAGACAAGTGGCCGCTTAATGCAGGGTGAAAATCATAAAAAATCTCTAGGGGCTTTTTGCATGACTTTAACCCTGCATTAAGCAGCCACTTGCCTAAAAGTACCTTAATTCTTCTCTCTACTAGAATTCCGGTTTAGAAGGTTTACTGTGATAAAGACACTATTTGATGCAAACAGAGTAGACCCAGATTAGACCAGCCCAGTAGTTCTGCTCTGGGCTCATGGATCTGATACTAGTTTTTGTCATTTCCAAATTTCCAGTCACCATTTGCAATTACAAAAATGCAGTTAATAAATATCCACGATGCTCATTATTTCTAACATGAGTATTCATAGGGTAAAAGGAATAAAGAATGAGCAAATTGTATTTCAAAATTACCGCAGGGTCAGCACAACAAACAGTATGATATACAGTAAAACCTCTCTATAGCGGCCACTAAATTACATCAAGTATTTTGTGTTAAAGACAGGTGGTTGCTTAAAGCAAGGTGAAAGTAAAACAGAACGCCCCTATAAGAGCGTTCTGTTTTACTTCCACCTTGCTTTAAGCAGCCACCTGCCCTAATATACCAACTAATTAACACAATTTAGTGGCCGTTATAGAGAGGTTTTACTGTACAGTAAACCCCCATCTAAATCGCAATTCTACATCGTTAGTGCACAATGCCGGATTAAAGTCATGCAGAAAGCTCGACCTGTCCGCTCTTGTTCTAGAGCTGAAACTTGTCAAACATTGCAATCATGTTTACATTGCACCTGGTGATAAAGCTCTTGTGCAGTTTTACGCGATAAATCTCAGTCGTGGGCAGTTTGTATTAGTGGAGTGAACGGAGACAGTAACAGAGCAACCAAAACAACGAATAATAAGCCATGGATAACAAGAATATGTTCCTGTTTTGGGGTTCGGGGTCGATGCCCAGTTGGCGAATAATGATTGTTCTTGCTGAAAAGGGTCTTTTAAAAGATATCCCTGGAAAAATAGTGTCTTTTGATAAAATGGAACACAAAGGCAGTGACGTCACGAAGTTGAATCCGCGTGGACAGGTAAGCATCAAATGTTCATTAAACATTGACTTCATGAATATTCATGTAAATAATAATGATATCATGACATCAAATATTTTTCATTAACTCTTTACTCCATAAATATTCACGCAAGAAATAATGGCATCATGGATATTAGATTAATCTTTCTGATTGCACATGGATGCAGGAATGTTTGGCCAAAGAGCAGACCCTGACCAGACGGCTCCTGTAGTTGTCGTCTGATCTGGGGTTTACTCTGTTTGCAATAGTGTAGAAAGATGAACATGTATTTATGGAGTGCATGCTTAATACTGCATTAGGAATTTGGAACTTTGACCGCTGCAGACACTGCAGGATCAAGTTTTTTAATTTCGTAAAGAATGAAGAGTTAGACATACCATGGTATTTAAAAGAGCATTATTGCTTAACCCTTTCGGTACCAGTTTTCTCATTTCTAATATTTTTAAATCAGTCGGTAAAATAAGAAAATGAGATAAATAAATGCAAATTTCAAAGGAACAAAGCACACATATAGAAATAGAATTTGGGACTAAAAGTGAAGTCCCTGATCTGGGACTGTACCATTTGTCGTGGTGCATTTTTCGACATTGGCGGTGAAAGGTTTAAAGCGATATGGTTACAAGCTTTCTACATTTTCTACATTACTTTTCGTCTTCCATTTAGCTGCTAGTTGTCTCATTGACCGACGTCTGTACTCCTTTGCGAAGTCGACTTAAAGAGATTTTACAGCATAAATTATAATAAATTTAACATTATTATACTAATTCTTTATTTAAGGTGCCCGCGTTTAAAGATGGCGATGTGGTCATCAACGATTCCGGCGCTGTTTGTATGTACCTTGAAAACAATTACAGCAGCAACAACAACAGCCTCATTCCAAATGATAGAGCTTCGCAAGGACAAATGTTCCAGCGAATGTACGAGTGTGAAAACGTTATGTCAAAAGTAATTTCACCGATCGCGTACAACAGGTTGTTTTTTACAAAGAAGGAAAATTGGAACACAGACCAGTTCGAGAATGCTAAGGCCGAACTCAAGCTGTGGAACGGCTACCTGGAGGGCGCTGGGTATCTAGCCGGAAGTAGTTTCTCATTGGCGGACGTGATGTTCTTTCCGTATTTGGCGCTTCTCGTAAGGCTGGGGGTTAAGTTTGAAGTGAATAAAAATTTGCAACGGTACTACGACACGCTTTGTAAAAAGTCAAGCGTCCAGGAATCATGGCCGCCTCACTGGAAAGAGAACCCATCCCCAAATACAATGGAAGACTTTGTAGCTTAAACATAACTGTCGCATTACCATTACCATTACTTGCTGGATAGACAGCGTGTGCCTAGAATGAACGCTAGTATTTTTCTGCTGCTGCTTCTTCTTCTTCTAAGCATTATGTTAGACTATATATACGGTCTATGCGTAAAGCTATGTGAATACGAAACTTATTTCATGCCAAAAAAGTAGATAGCTCTACCTCATCAGCTTGGTGTGATCCAAACGTATATTGTGGACTTGATACGCTACTTTAATAATGTATGAACTGGGTTTTCAGATGCCAACAGTTTTGATCTTAATCACACGACGCATCATAGTTTTCCTCTAAAGTTTAATCAATATGTTAATATTGCACGGACACTAGATCAATATGCCTTTCTGACAGACCTGTTTCATTAGAAAGGACTCTTGAAAATATGCCAACATTGACCTTCACCTCTGATAATTGCTACACTATCGCTGTCAGTGTCGCATCTGTGATTACTTATGCATACAGCTTAGATCGACGTGAGACGCCGAGTAACTCTGCATCTAATCCGGTTCCAAACTGTGGTATGGTTTGGAAGAGAATGGTAGACAATACAACAAACACATTTGTAGTAGACGACAACATTTGAAGAAGACGATGTTTGGCAGTTCAAGATTTAACGTGCAAATTCCTGATAACAGGTCACACGTAGGGGATTCAGTGGGTCTTTACCGTTTACGCACACGTCGTGAAATGAATTACAGTAAAACCTCTCTATAACGGCCACTTAATTACATCAAGTAGTTAATGTCAAAGGCAAGCCACCTGCCCTAAATACCGATTAAAAATAACACAATTTAGTGGCCGTTATAGAGAGGTTTTAAATGTATTCGTAAATCGATTGAAACGTTAACGTATGTCTGCTAAAACCGTGACACATTAGGCGTTTTACTTAATCCTATTCATTGAAGCGTTTGACAAACTACAGCACGAGTGTAAGAAAACTTGCATCCTGATGAGACGACGAGTTACTCGGTCACTCGTCTGGATCAAAGCTGTTTGCAAATAATTGTTAGGCCACGCTTTGCGGGATAAAGGATAAAATGGTATTGAATTGGCATACCTAACCGGTTTATTACTCTAGTTAGGGAGGAGAGAGGGGTGGGATGGGAGGGATGAGTCCAACTCTTGACTCCATGAATACTCATTTAAGAAATAATGACATCATGCATATTAATCAGTTTAATGTTTGATAAAGACACATGAACGCATATAATTTGAGACATTGCAGGCAATGTAGAATCATATCTGTATTATTTCATAAGCAAACAGAGCAGACCCTGACCAGACGGCTCTTGTAGGATCCATCAAAGTTGGGTCTACCCTCTTTGCTGAAGCATAGAAAGGCGAACTTATGGAGTAACGGTTAATATGTTCCGAGAGGACTGACCGTAGCATTAACCCTTAACATGTGAAATAATAAATATACGTCTCACCTCACATGGACGTCTTATAAATATACGTCTCACGTCATATAGACGTCTTATAAATATACGTCTCATTTGACATGGACGCCTTATAAATATACGTCTAACTTCACATGAATGTCTAATAAATATACGTCTAATCTTACAGGGACGTCTTATAAATATACGTCTCACCTCATGGACGTCTTATAATATACGTCTAACCTCACATGAACGTCTTATAAATATACGTCTCGGCACATGGACGTCTTATAAATATACGTCTAACCTCACATGGACGTCTTATAAATATACGTCTAACCTCACATGGACGTCTTATAACTATAGGACGTCTTATAAATATACATCTTACCTCACATGGACGTATTATAACAGTTACTGTCTAACCTCACACAGACGTCTTATAAATATACGTCTCACCTCATGGGTGTCTTATAAATATACGTCTCACCTCATATAGACGTCTTTCAACTTATTATTAAAAAAGGGTAGATTCAGATAAGACTTTTCCTGTAGAAGCCGTCTAGCCATGGTTCTGCTCTGTTTGTTCATGAAATGATATAGTCTCTGCGCTGGTCGAATATTCAATCTAGCATATGCCATTCATAAACATACACGTATATTTAACTGAGTGTCATGTTGTCGTTATTTCGTATATGAATATTCATCAGTTAAAGCGTTTTGTAGAAAACGGTTAAAATTGCGCGCTATGTCGACAATGTTATCTTAGGTCATTAGCGTGCTTTATCGATCAGCTTAACCCATTTATTTGACACTCAGTTTAAGTATCTTTTTAAACCATCGTGATGCATAAAACCTTTACTCAAGCGGTTTCAAAACTACACAATTCTATTTTTCCCTTTCTCTAGTACGCTTGTAAATACTCCATTTCAGTAGGTTTGTTCAAAGTTGTCGCGTCTGAAAATAGCGTATGAGTTAATAGGTTAAGGTAAGAAAGTGTAGGTCATCTGTTCGGTCCTGAAAACTTTGTCTAGGTCACGCGATGTAAGATACATGCGCTTTGATCGGTCATGTTATCTTAGGTCATTCGCGCGCTTTGATCGACCAGCTTAATTGCCAGAGCGGCTACCATTGTGTTTTCAATAATAACCTTTTAACGACCCTTGCTTTTCTTGTGGTTTTCCAGATGATTTCTCCACCCAAATCTTCCATAATCCAACATCAGTTGAACATTGTTGCTAATGTGAAAGATGCTAATGCTGGAATGATTATGCAATCAGTTATATAACTGTAATTGTTTAAATGAAAACAGAAATGGTTATATCCATACATGCAGTTCAGATTGTATTGTTTTATTACATGGTCAGCTGTTCCCTCTTCTTTTCAATCCTTATTTTATCCCCTTTTTTCAACCCTGAATTATCAAAGTGGTATAGTCTTATTCAGTATGAAAGGTTTAAATTGGCAAGAGGATTATGAAAGACAAACAGTGTAGAACCTGATCAGATGGCTCCTGTAGGAACCCTCTGATCTAGGTCTGCATGGTTTGCAAATGACAGTGACGCCATGTCCCGCATTGAAATAGTAAAACCATCTCGTAAAACTTAGCAATGGTTAAACGTTTTGAAGAGCATTCTGGTCAGAGTTTGCAATGTTTGTAATTCTAAACCCACTAATAATTATACATATTCTTGCCGGTTCCACTTTAAATGATGAGCAATATCCTTCCTCAATTCAAAGGTGTGATCACCTACGAGTGCATACTTCCTCTGCGTGGATTACCAATCCTTGTGTATGGTGGCATATATCCGATACCACTTAACCATTTAACTTACAACCTGCTGAGCAAATCATTTTCGCAGATTTTTCACCTACTGCATTTTTTAAATTCAAGTTATAATCAATTTGTCTAGCAAAATGCAATCAGGATGTAAAACAGTTTGGATCCTGATGAGATGCCGAGTTACTCGACGTCTCGTCTGGATCCAAACTGTTTGCAAAGGTATTCACCCATCCGCCCATAGCAGGCTAAATATTAATTATCATGAAAGTGTCCTGGTAATATCTCATATGTATACTTAACTAGTTAGTTTCCACGAAAACTGTCACGTTATTTTTCATATAACTATCTGAAAAGTGAAACCTGGAAACTTAACCAGATAACCAGAAAAATATATTAACACAATATACATGTATATTAACACAAACTGTGTCATAATACTGCTTTAAGTTGCCATCACTTCATGAATTTATCGTTGCTAACTATGTATCATTACTGACTAACTAGAAAAGTAGAATAGTTTTATGTAACCACTTAACCCATTCCTCCATAGGCTATTTTGGACCCAACCTCTTTGAATGAATCTACTCAAAAGGAGCATTTACTAGAGAAAAAGTAACATTTTAGAATTTTGATTTGAAACATATAGGAGCAAATGCTTTATTTACCACACTGGTTTCAGGAAGTGGTTATTACAGAGGCGTAGAAAGGCGTACTTATGGAGGGAAGGGTGAAAGTGTAGCAATGACCCTATAGTGTACAATGATATAGAAATGATATCTCCTTTTAGATAAGTTAGCAAGAAATTTTCGGAAGTTTTGCGTTATTCATACTATAATATAGTGGCAGTATACATATATGACACTAATAGGTAATTTGACGCGATAAGATAAATAAAATATTCCGATTTCCACTTATTAGATAATATGTAAGATATTAACTGGAAACTTCTCACGAAAGATAAGTGGCAACTGGTGTCAGGAATATGCCACCATACTTGTGATATCACTTACCACTGCGTTATCACCAACATGCGGCAAGTGATATTATAAACCCAACCTTTTTCAATTAATCTAGAAAAAAGGATTTTTTTAATTGTGTAGCTTGAAACCATTGTGATAAATAGAGCATTTGCTCCTATGGTTTCACAAAGTGAATTTTATAGAGGCGCAAGAATGTGTCACTATGGGGTAATATATTGAGTTCGTTGTTGTTCAGCAGACGACGTTTATGCCTAACCGCTACCCAGCGTTTACATACACTTGATGATGATGATGTTCGTCCATCGCTCAGTAAAGGTGACCGTGACTTCATGTAGTTTTGTATGTCCGTTGATGACTGGTCAGGCCATTCCGAGCACAGTAGTATCTTCCACAGGTACCGCACTTGTGATCAGTCTCATACTCTTACATAAACAAATATAAACAAATATAGCATATATACTATAACCTATAAACATAAACTAAAACTAATCCCACTGTAGGGTAAAACCCATCTAAACCGGACGATCATGTTAGTATAAATATCGATCTCGGAGACAAGTGGCCGCTTAATGCAGGGTGAAAATCATACAAACAGCTCATGACTTTAACCCTGCATTAAGCAGCCACTTGCCTAAAAGTACCAAATTCTTCTTTCTACTAGAATTCCGGTTTAGATGGGTTTTACTGTTCTTGATAATGACACCATTTGATGCAAACAGATTAGACCCAGATTAGACCAGTCCAGTAGTTCTGCTCTGGGCTCATGGATCTGATTCTGGTTTTTGTCATTTCCAAATTTCCAGTCTCCATTTGCCATTACAAAAATGCAGTTAATAAATTTTCACGATGTTCATTATTTCTAACATGAGTATTCATACGGTAAAGGGATAAAGAATGAACAAATTGTATTTCAAAATTACCGCAAGGTCAGCACAACAAACAGTTACGCTATACAGTGAAAGCTCTCTATAACAGTCACTAAATTATATCAAGTATTTTGTGTTAAAGGTGGTTGCTTAAAGCAAGGTGAAAGTTAAACAGAACGCTCCTATAGGAGCGTTCTGTTTTACTTCTACCTTGCTTTGAGCAGTCACTTGCCCTATTATACCAATGTAACCAGCTAGGGGATCTCTTAACCACAAAGCCAATTGTGAGTTCAAATTATATTTCCAATATAAAATGGGCCAGCTGGTCGAGTAAAGTTACCGTAGCAGATACAGAGTTTTCTTCTATAGATGTGAGCTAGACGCAAGACAGAGCCAAAGTGAAAAGGGCGGTTAAACGAAGAGTGCAAAGTTAGTTTCGTGTCACGTGATAAATATCGAGTCTCGCACGCACACCACGATCTCATACTCAACTCACTCACTCACTCTGACATGTACATGTATATCGGAATCACCGACGTTATAAATAGATAACATAAATATCGCAGGAGGCGCGGCACGGGGAACAGGGAACTAAACCAGGGTTACACACTCCCCCGCCAGATATAAATGTCTCCTGACATTCCAAACCAAGCTTCCTAGAATACATCCTAGTGAAATGAATACAACCCTAGACCGCTTAAATCTAAAACCAAACATAAAACAACAAATACACTACTTAATATATACCGATACAACATAACACACAACTCATGTGTGCACAACTGCAAACAACAGACACTTAAATGTCAGCAGAAAACTAGAGTCCAGCAAAACCACTTTGGCTCCTGAATAAGTGAATATATGAATCACCCATTAAATGTTTCGCAAACTCTAACTATGAAACAAAAGCAGTGTTGCATCCACAATATGGATAGAAACAACCAAAATTAACATATATAAAATAACACGATTCTGATCTGTCCATAGACAGATTTTGTATTGGCCATACAATACATAAAACTATCAAATAGAGAATAGAAATCTACAGCACCTCTGCTCACTGAAACACAGAGACAAGTCCCTGCTCAAAGCCAAACAATCTGTGGCGCGGCCCAGTCCCCATACCAATCCGGGGGCTTACGGGCTCTTGTAGAACGCCTTTGCTGCTGTGGCTCTGGTTGAGCTACAAGATTTGGAACAGAGGGCTGCAGATTGGACTGGGTTCCAGTAGACTCAGTTCGACTACACCTCATGCGGGAGTTCGAACTCTGGTCAGGGACAGGGGTAACAATTGGATTTGGGCTACCATCCAATGTAGGGCTGTTAAAAGGATGGGACCTGGAAAGGCTATCCGACTCGCAACTTGCAAGTGTACTGGGTGTAGACCCAGCACTGGTTTCCTGAGAAACATCAGGCAAGGTACGTCCCAACCCTGTGGAACCACCAGATGATCCACCACCAGGCGTTTCCTGAAAGTAACGCCTTCGTTTCCTCCTCTGAGGGATAACATACAGTGTAGAGTCTGAGCTCTCACCCTCAGAGCTAGGTTCAAGGTCAGACCTTGCAACCTCAGGCGGGTTCGAAACCCGACGCCTGCTCACAGGCTTGCCTTTGGAGCCTGGAACTGGTTCTTCAACCGGAATACAGTTGAATGGCAAAAGCAGGTTTCGGTGAAGAGTTCTGGTCTTGGTACCGTTCTCCGGCCTGACTTTGAAAACAGGAATGCTAGGATCTGGGATGGAGCAGACAACATACGGCGTCTCCTCCCACCTATCCGCCAACTTCTGTTTTCCCCTCAATCCGACATTCCTGACAAGAACTCTATCACCTACTTCCAGATTGGCCTCCTGCTTTCCTCTATCAAAATAGAGTTTGTTCTTTTCACCCAACTTCCTGGCATGTTTGACTGCAATGTCATAAGCAAACTGCATCCTAGACTTCAGTTTACTGCCATACGACTGAGGTCCTGCAGAAACCTCATCCACATTAGGTGAAATGCCCAAATATGCATCCACCGACAGCCTAGGATGCCAGCCAAACATCAGGAAGTGTGGGGAAAAGCCTGTAGCATCACTCTTGGTGGCATTGTATGCCTGCACAAGAGGTGCGACATAAGTCTTCCAATCAGACTTCTTACTGTTTTCCAGTGTTCCCAGCATCTTGAGAAGAGTCTGATTAAAGCGCTCTGCAGAACCATTCCCCATTGGATGATAAGGAGTGGTCCTGGTTTTCTCTGTCTGTGCTATGTTGCAGAGCTCCTTAATCACCCTACTCTCAAAATTCCTCCCCTGATCACTATGGAGCCTGGCTGGAAAGGAATAGAACCGTATGAAACTCTCATACAAGGCCTTCGCAGTGGTCTGCGCCGTCTGGTTCCTACAAGGGATAGCTTGAGCATATCGCGTGAAGTGGTCGGTGATGACCAGGATGTGCTCATAGCCTCCCTTGGACCTTTCCAGAGACAAAAAGTCCATGCACACAAGCTCCATAGGATATGTGCTGGTTATGGGGTTGAGCTGGGCCACCGGTTTCACTGGTGTCTTCCGCCTGATACACCTAGGGCAAGACTCCACCTTAGATTCTACGTCTCTCTCGAGACCTGGCCAGTAGAATCTCTGTTTGGCTAACCAAAGAGTCTTCTCCTTGCCCTGGTGCCCAGCCTCATCATTAACACCCCTTAAGGCTACTGATCTGAAGGATCCAGGAACAACAAGTTGCTCAATTGTATTTCCATCAAGGGTTGCAGTTCGGTGCAGGATGCCTTCATTAAGATGAAGCTTACTCCATTCCCGCAAATACTTCTGCACCTCAGGAGATTCCCTCCGAGACGAGTTCTCCCCTGGGCGGAAACTGCTACGCCGTAGATGGACAACACGTGCTATTGCTGGATCCTTACTCTGCTCTCGCTGCCAGTCTATTTTAGCAAGGGAATCAAAGTCCGATAACCCGCCATCGGCCGAGTGAGGGATCTCAGACTCAGACACACTACCAACAAATGGTAAATCTGCCATTACAGACTGACAGATGGCCTTGACAGTGTCTGGAAACAGTTCGGGCAGTCTACTCAGACCATCTGCATCCACGTTCTGTTTGCCAGACCTATACTTGATGGTGAATTGGTAATTGGCAAGTGCTGCCACCCATCTATGTCCTGTTGCATCGAGTTTGGCAGTGGTAAGCACATACGTCAACGGATTGTTGTCTGTTACCACTTCAAAGGTGGTACCCATGAGATAGTCATGGTACTTATCCGTGACAGCCCACTTTAAAGCCAAGAACTCGAGCTTATGAGCTGGGTATTTCCTTTCACCCTGTCTAAGGCCTCTACTTGCATAGGCAATGACCTTTTCCACACCATCTTGCTTCTGGTAAAGCACAGCGCCCAAACCATGGCCACACGCGTCCGTATGAACAATGAATGGGAGAGAATAATCAGCATAAGCCAAAACGGGTGGATTGGTCAACTTGTCCTTAAGGGTTGTGAAGGCTTTCTGTTGCTCTTCTCCCCAGATCCATTCAGCAGGATGTTTATTCTTCTTCTTTGGCTTCTTCCTTTGCTTAGGCTTATGCGTACAGTGGCCCTCAAGCAAGGCATTAAGAGGCTGAGCCAAAGAGGAGTAGTTCTTAACAAACCGCCTGTAATACCCAGCGAAACCCAGAAACTGTCTGAGCTCCTTGACATTACCAGGTGGCTGCCAATTCCTGATAGCTGCTGTTTTCTCAGGATCTGTGGAGATGCCCTCCTCAGAAACAACATGCCCCAAGTATGTAACTGAGGGTTTAAAGAATTCGCACTTGGACGGCTTCAGCTTAAGGTTGTGCTGCTCTAGTCGCCCAAATACAGACTCTAGACGAGTCAGATGCTCCTCAAAGGTTTTGGAAAAGATGAGTATGTCATCGATAAAGATGAGACACTCGCGAAGATGCAGTTCGCCCATACACTTTTCCATCAGACGCTGAAAAGTTGCCGGCGCGTTACATAATCCGAAACTCATGCGCTCACTCTGGTAGAAACCCAGGTTACCGACGGAGAAAGCAGTCTTCTCCTTATCCTCCTCCTCTACCTCTACTTGCCAGTAACCTGAACGCAAGTCCAACTAGCTCTGAGGGTGAGAGCTCAGACTCTACACTGTATGTTATCCCTCAGAAGAGGAAACGAAGGCGTTACTTTCAGGAAACGCCTGGTGGTGGATCATCTGGTGGTTCCACAGGGTTGGGACGTACCTTGCCTGATGTTTCTCAGGAAACCAGTGCTGGGTCTACACCCAGTACACTTGCAAGTTGCGAGTCGGATAGCCTTTCCAGGTCCCATCCTTTTAACAGCCCTACATTGGATGGTAGCCCAAATCCAATTGTTACCCCTGTCCCTGACCAGAGTTCGAACTCCCGCATGAGGTGTAGTCGAACTGAGTCTACTGGAACCCAGTCCAATCTGCAGCCCTCTGTTCCAAAGTCGCCATTTGTAACCAGCTAGGGGATCTCTTAACCACAAAGCCAATTGTGAGTTCAAATTATATTTCCAATATAAAATGGGCCAGCTGGTCGAGTAAAGTTACCGTAGCAGATACAGAGTTTTCTTCTATAGATGTGAGCTAGACGCAAGACAGAGCCAAAGTGAAAAGGGCGGTTAAACGAAGAGTGCAAAGTTAGTTTCGTGTCACGTGATAAATATCGAGTCTCGCACGCACACCACGATCTCATACTCAACTCACTCACTCACTCTGACATGTACATGTATATCGGAATCACCGACGTTATAAATAGATAACATAAATATCGCAGGAGGCGCGGCACGGGGAACAGGGAACTAAACCAGGGTTACACCAAGTAATTAACACAATAAGCGTTATAGAGAGGTTTTACTGTAATTAAAACAATTTAGTGGCCGTTATAGGGAGGTTGTACTGTACAGTAAAACCCCATCTAAATCGCAATTCTACATCTTTAGTGCTCAATGTCGGATGAAAGTCACTCAGAAAGCTCCTTTCAGGAGCTTTCTGTGTGACCTTTACCCTGCATTAAGCTGTCACCTGTTTTTATAGACCGGAAATTATACTAATTTGAACGTCCGGTTTAGAAGGGTTCTACTGTATTAATTAGATAAGATGTCTAAGTCAATGTAAGATATTAAGAGAAATTTCTCGGTCGACATGTCCGCTCTTTTTACAGAGCTGAAACTTGTCAAAACATTGCAGTCATGTTTACATTGCACCTGGTGATAAAGCTCTTGTGCAGTTTTACGCAATAAATCTCAATTGTGAGCAGTTTTTAATCGTAGAGCGAACGGAGACAGTAACAGAGCAATTAAAACAACAAATAATAAGCCATGGATAACAAGAATATGTTCCTGTTTTGGGGTTCGGGGTCAATGCCTAGTTGGCGAGTAATGATTGTTCTTGCTGAAAAGGGTCTTTTAAAAGATATCCCTGGAAAAGTAGTGTCTTTCGATAAAATGGAACAAAAAGGCAGTGACGTCATGAAGTTGAATCCGCGTGGACAGGTAAGCAACAAATGTTTATAAAACATTTACTTCATGATATTCATGCATAATGACATCAACTATTTCTCATTAACTCTTTACTTCATAAATATTCACGCAAGAAATAATGACATCATGGATATTAGATTAATATTTCTGATTGCACACAAATGCAGGAATTGTTGGCCACAACAGAAACTGTAGAATCATATCTATGTTATACGATAAGTAAACAGAGCAGACCCTGATCAGACGGTTCCTGTAGGAGCCGTCTGATCTAGGTCTACTCTGTTCGCAAAGGTGTAGAAAAAGTGTACATGTATTTATGGAGTAAATGGTTAATACTGCATTAGGAATATGTAAATTAACAGCTGTAGACACTGCAGAATCAAGTCCTTTTAATTTCGTAAAGAGGCGTACACAGAGAATGAAGAGTTAGACACACCATGGTTTTAAAAGAGCATTATTGCTTAACCCTTTCGGTGCCAGTTTTCTCATTTCTAAATTTGTTAAATCAGACGGTAAAATAAGGACATGCGATAAATAAATGCAAATTAATTTCAAAGGAATAAAGCACACATATAGAAATAGAATTTGGGACAAAAAGTGAAGTCTCTGATCTGGGACTGCGCCATTTGTCGTGGCGAATTTACGACATTGGCGGTGAAAGAATTAAAGCGATAAGGTTACAAGCTTTCTTCATTACTTTTCGTCTTCCATTTAGCTGCTAGTTGTCTCATTGACCGACGTCTGTCCTCCTTTGGGAAGTCGCCTTAAACAGATTTTACATCACAAATTATAATAAATTTAACATTATTGTACTAATTCTTTATTTAAGGTGCCAACGTTTAAAGATGGCGATGTGGTCATCAACGATTCCGGCGCTGTTTGTATGTACCTTGAAAACAATTACAGCAGCAACAACAACAGCCTCATTCCAAATGATAAAGCTTCGCAAGGACAAAATGTTCCAGCGAATGTACGAGTGTGAAAACGTTATGTCAAAAGTAATTTCACCGATCGCGTACAACAGGTTGTTTTTTACAAAGAAGGAAAATTGGAACACAGACAAGTTCGAGAAGGCTAAGGCCGAACTCAAGCTGTGGAACGGCTACCTAGAGGGAGACGGGTATCTAGCCGGAAGTAGTTTCTCAATGGCAGACGCGATGTTCTTTCCGTACTTGGCGTTTCTTGTAAGGCTGGGGGTTAAGTTTGAAGATAATACAAACTTGCTACGGTATTATGACCTTGTTTGTAAGAGGCCAAGCGTCCAGGAATCATGGCCGCCCCACTGGAAAGAGAACCCATCCCGAAATACAATGGAGGACTTTGTAGCTTAACCATAACTGTCGCATTACCATTACCATTACATGCTGGATAGACAGTGTGTGCCTAGAATGAACGCTAGTATTTTTCTGCTGCTGCTTCCTCTTCTAAGCATTATGTTAGACTATATATACGATCTATGCGTAAAGCTATGTGAATTAAAACTTATTTCATGCCAAAAAAGTAGACAGCTCTACCTCATCAGCTTGGTGTGATCCAAACGTATATTGTGGACTTGATACGCTACTTTAATAATGTATGAACTGGGTTTTCAGATGCCAACAGTTTTGATCTTAATCACACGACACATCATAGTTTTCCTCTAAAGTTTAATCAATATGTTAATATTGCACGGACACTAGATCAATATGCCTTTCTGACAGACCTGTTTCATTAGAAGTGACTCTTGAAAATATGCCAACATTGACCTTCACCTCTGATAATTGCTACACTATCGCTGTCAGTGTCGCATCTGTGATTACTTATGCATACAGCTTAGATCGACGTGAGACGCCGAGTAACTCTGCATCTAATCCGGTTCCAAACTGTGGTATGGTTTGGAAGAGAATGGTAGACAATACAACAAACACATTTGTAGTAGACGACAACATTTGAAGAAGACGATGTTTGGCAGTTCAAGATTTAACGTGCAAATTCCTGATAACAGGTCACACGTAGGGGATTCAAGTGGGTCTTTACCGTTTACGCACACGTCGTGAAATGAATTACAGTAAAACCTCTCTATAACGGCCTCTTAATTACATCAAGTAGTTAATGTCAAAGGCAAGCCACCTGCCCTAAATACCGATTAAAAATAACACAATTTAGTGGCCGTTATAGAGAGGTTTTAAATGTATTCGTAAATCGATTGAAACGTTAACGTATGTCTGCTAAAACCGTGACACATTAGGCGTTTTACTTAATCCTATTCATTGAAGCGTTTGACAAACTACAGCACGAGTGTAAGAAAACTTGCATCCTGATGAGACGACGAGTTACTCGGTCACTCGTCTGGATCAAAGCATTTTGCAAATAATTGTTAGGCCACGCTTTGCGGGATAAAGGATAAAATGGTATTGAATTGGCATACCTAACCGGTTTATTACTCTAGTTAGGGAGGAGAGAGGGGTGGGGATGGGAGGGATGAGTCCAACTCTTGACTCCATGAATACTCATTTAAGAAATAATGACATCATGCATATTAATCAGTTTAATGTTTGATAAAGACACATGAACGCATATAATTTGAGACATTGCAGGCAATGTAGAATCATATCTGTATTATTTCATAAGCAAACAGAGCAGACCCTGACCAGACGGCTCTTGTAGGATCCATCAAAGTTGGGTCTACCCTCTTTGCTGAAGCATAGAAAGGCGAAATTATGGAGTAAGGGTTAATATGTTCCGAGAGGACTGACCGTAGCATTAACCCTTAACATGTGAAATAATAAATATACGTCTAACCTCACATGGACGTCTTATAAATATACGTCTCACGTCATATAGACGTCTTATAAATATACGTCTCATTTGACATGGACGCCTTATAAATATACGTCTAACTTCACATGAATGTCTAATAAATATACGTCTAATCTTACAGGGACGTCTTATAAATATACGTCTCACCTCATGGACGTCTTATAATATACGTCTAACCTCACATGAACGTCTTATAAATATACGTCTCGGCTCATGGACGTCTTATAAATATACGTCTAACCTCACATGGACGTCTTATAAATATACGTCTAACCTCACATGGACGTCTTATAACTATAGGACGTCTTATAAATATACATCTTACCTCACATGGACGTATTATAACAGTTACTGTCTAACCTCACATAGACGTCTTATAAATATACGTCTCACCTCATGGGTGTCTTATAAATATACGTCTCACCTCATATAGACGTCTTTCAACTTATTATTCAAAAAGGGTAGATTCAGATAAGACTTTTCCTGTAGAAGCCGTCTAGCAATGGTCTGCTCTGTTTGTTCATGAAATGATATAGTCTCTGCGCTGGTCGAATATTCAATCTAGCATATGCCATTCATAAACATACACGTATATTTAACTGAGTGTCATGTTGTCGTTATTTCGTATATGAATATTCATCAGTTAAAGCGTTTTGTAGAAAACGGTTAAAACTGCGCGCTATGTCGACAATGTTATCTTAGGTCATTAGCGCGCTTTATCGATCAGCTTAACCCATTTATTTTGACACTCAGTTTAAGTCTCTTTTTAAACCATCGTGATGCATAAAACCTTTGCTCAAGCGGTTTCAAAACTACACAATTCTATTTTTCCCTTTCTCTAGTACGCTTGTAAATACTCCATTTCAGTAGGTTTGTTCAAAGTTGTCGCGTCTGAAAATAGCGTATGAGTTAATAGGTTAAGGTAAGAAAGTGTAGGTCATCTGTTCGGTCCTGAAAACTTTGTCTAGGTCACGCGATGTAAGATACATGCGCTTTGATCGGTCATGTTATCTTAGGTCATTCGCGCGCTTTGATCGACCAGCTTAATTGCCAGAGCGGCTACCATTGTGTTTTCAATAATAACCTTTTAACGACCCTTGCTTTTGTTGTGGTTTTCCAGATGATTTCTCCACCCAAATCTTCCATAATCCAACATCAGTTGAACATTGTTGCTAATGTGAAAGATGCTAATGCTGGAATGATTATGCAATCAGTTATATAACTGTAATTGTTTAAATGAAAACAGAAATGGTTATATACGTACATGCAGTTCAGATTTTATTACCAGTCAGAGTAAATCCTTGGAATTTGATTGGTCAGTTTGCCAAAAACTGCCGGGGTGTACAGTACCGTATTCAGCGGCTTCCACGGAGAATACAGAATTATTCAAATTTGACGCGTGACGTCATTCGTTTTGTTTTTATTTTTAGCGTCGATTCGAAATTTCATATCGTCCTTACTCCAATAATTCTGGATGGATTACGACCAAATAATCGATAATAAACGTAAAAAACTGTACCTCATACGTTCCTCAATTTAACACTATCAACTTATCAGTACAACATGTTACCGTTAATGTTTACAAGTGAAGTTTCAATTCCTTTTTCGAAATTGCGCTGAGACGACGTCATATTTGCTCTGTGATGACGTCATGTTTTCTTTGTCATGTCATCATACAATTAGAGATCTAATGTCAGCAAAATAAGAGTTGTTCGTTTCTTAATTAGGTAAATCGGATCTCTGACTGGTAATAAATTCGTTACACGGTAATTTGGCAGGGTGTACGGGCTGGTATGACCGGGTTAGACCACGTATTTCCTTCGGCTAACGCCTCAGGAAATACGGGATCTAACCCGGTCATACCAGCCCGTACACCCTGCCAAATAACCGTGTAACTAATAGTATTGTTTTGCTACATGGTCAGCTGTTCTTTCTTCTTTTCAATCCTTATTTTATCCCCTTTTTCAACCCTGAATTATCAAAGTGGTATAGTCTTATTCAGTATGAAAGGTTTAAATTGGCAAGAGGATTATGAAAGACAAACAGTGCAGAACCTGATCAGATGGCTCCTGTAGGAACCCTCTGATCTAGGTCTGCATGGTTTGCAAATGACAGTGACGGTGTGTCCCGCAATGAAATGGTTAAACCATCTCGTAAAACTTTGCAATGGTTGAACGTTTTGAAGAGCATTCTGATCAGAGTTTGCACTGTTTGTAATTCTAAACACTAATAATTATACATATTCTTGCCGATTCCACTTTAAAAGATGAGCAATATCCTTCCTCAATTCAAAAAATGTGATCATTTACGAGTGCATACTTCCTCTGCGTGGATTACCAATCCTTTTGTATGGTGGCATATATTCGCAGGTTTTTTCACCTACTGCATTTTTAAAATACAAGCTATAATCAATTTGTCTACCAAAATGCAATCAGGATGTAAAACAGTTTGGATCCTGATCAGATGCCGAGTTACTCGACGTCTCGTCTGGATCCAGACTGTTTGCAAAGGTATTCACTCATCTGTCCATAGCAGGCTAAATGTTAATTATCATGAAAGTGTCCTGGTAATATCTCATATGTATACTTAGCTAGTTAGTTTCCACGAAAACTATCGCGTTATTTTTCAGATAACTATCTGAAAAGTGAAACCTGGAAACTTAACCAGATAACCAGAAAAATACACCGAACCGCAAAAGAAACGCAGCAGTTGGAGAAACATATATAATTCTAATATAAACAGGTCCAAATGATAAATAACGGTTGTATTTCAGTTTATAGGTACCTTTTCTACATACCGTGTAATTTTCTTTAAAATATATCAACACATAACTCCGATTTCATTAAGTTAAAGTTCATTAGCCATGAGTTCAATTTTCACACATTATCAATAGCCATTGGAGGATACACGAGGCATTGACAATGTGTGAAAATTGAACTTGTGGGTAATGATCTTTGACATAATGAAATCGGATGTATTTGTTGATACATTTTAATGAAATGTATATTGTATGTAGGTAAGATACATGTAAAATGAAATAAAACCGTTATTTATCATTTGAACTGTTTAGTTTTGAATTATATGTATTTCCCCAGCTGTTGCGTTTCTTTTGCGGTTCGGTGTATATTAACACAATATACATGTATATTAACACAAACTTTGTCATAATACTGCTTTAAGTTGCCATCACTTCATAAATTTATCGTTACTAATTATTTATCATTACTGACTAACTAGAAAAGTAGAATAGTTTTATGTTACCACTTAACCCATTCCTCCATAGGCTATTTTTGGACCCAACCTCTTTGAATGAATCTACTCATAAGGAGTATTTACTAGAGAAAAGTAACATTTAAGAATTTTGATTTGATACATATAGGAGCAAATGCTCTATTTACCACAATGGTTTCAAGAAGCTGTGATAACAGAGGCGCAGAACGGCGTATTTATGGAGGAAAGGGTGAAAGTGAAGCAATGACCCTATAATGTACAATGATATAGAAATGATGTCTCCTTTTAGATAAGTTAGCAAGAAATTTTCGAAAGTTTTGCGTTATTCATACTTTAATATAGTGGTAGTATACATATATGACACTAATAGGTAATTTGACGCGATAAGATAAATAAAATATTCCAATTTCCACTTATTAGATAGTATGTAAGATATTAACTGGAAACTTTTCACGAAAGATAAGTAGCAACTGGTGTCAGGAATATGCCACCATACTTGTGATTTCATTTACCACTGCGTTATCACCAACATGCGGCAAGTGATATATTAACTCATTCTCCCCTAGGCTATTTTTAGACCCAACCTTTTTCAATTAATCTAGAGAAAAGGATTTTTTTAAGAATTGTGTAGCTTGAAACCATTGTGATAATTAGAGCATTTGCTCCTATGGTTTTACAAAGTGAATTTTATAGAGGCGCAATAATTTGTCACTATAGGATAATATATTGAGTTTCATGTTGTTCAGCGGACGACGTTTATGCCTAACCGCTACCCAGCGTTTACATACACTTGATGATGATGATGTTCGTCCATCGCTCAGTAAAGGTGACCATGACTTCATGTAGTTTGTGTGTCCGTTGATGACTGGTCAGGCCAATCCGAGCACGGTAGTATCTTCCACAGGTACCGCACTTGTGATCAGTCTCATACTCTTACATAAACAAATATAAACAAATATAGCATATATACTATAACCTATAAACTAAAAACTAAACACACTGTACTGTAAAACCCATCTAAACCTGACGTTCAGGTTAGTATAAATATCGATCTCGGAGACAAGTGGCCGCTTAATGCAGGGTGAAATCATACAAACAGCTCATGACTTTAACCCTGCATTAAGCAGCCACTTGCCTAAAAGTAACAAATTCTTCTTTCTTCTAGAATTCCGGTTTAGATGGGGTTTACTGTTCATGATAATGACACCATTTGATGCAAACAGAGTAGACCCAGATTAGACCAGTCCAGTAGTTCTGCTCTGGGCTCATGGATCTGATTCTAGTTTTTATCATTTCCAAATTTCCAGTCTCCATTTGCCATTACAAAAATGCAGTTAATAAATATTTACGATGTTCATAATTTCTAACATGAATATTCATAGGGTAAAGGTATAAAGAATGAACAAATTGTATTTCAAAATTACCGCAGGGTCAGCACAACAAACAGTTACGCTATACAGTGAAAGCTCTCTATAACGGTCACTAAATTATATGAAGTATTTTGTGTTAAAGGTGGTTGCTTAAAGCAAGGTGAAAGTTAAACAGAACGCTCCTATAGGAGCGTTCTGTTTTACTTCCACCTTGCTTTGAGCAGTCACTTGCCCTATTATACCAAGTAATTAACACAATAAGCGTTATAGAGAGGTTTTACTGTAATTAAAACAATTTAGTGGCCGTTATAGGGAGGTTGTACTGTACAGTAAAACCCCATCTAAATCGCAATTCTACATCTTTAGTGCTCAATGTCGGATGAAAGTCACTCAGAAAGCTCCTTTCAGGAGCTTTCTGTGTGACCTTTACCCTGCATTAAGCTGTCACCTGTTTTTATAGACCGGAAATTATACTAATTTGAACGTCCGGTTTAGAAGGGTTCTACTGTATTAATTAGATAAGATGTCTAAGTCAATGTAAGATATTAAGAGAAATTTCTCGGTCGACATGTCTGCTCTTTTTACAGAGCTGCAACTTGTCAAAACATTGCAGTCATGTTTACATTGCACCTGGTGATAAAGCTCTTGTGCAGTTTTACGCAATAAATCTCAATTGTGAGCAGTTTTTAATCGTAGAGCGAACGGAGACAGTAACAGAGCAATTAAAACAACAAATAATAAGCCATGGATAACAAGAATATGTTCCTGTTTTGGGGTTCGGGGTCGATGCCTAGTTGGCGAGTAATGATTGTTCTTGCTGAAAAGGGTCTTTTAAAAGATATCCCTGGAAAAAAAGTATCTTTCGATAAAATGGAACAAAAAGGCAGTGACGTCATGAAGTTGAATCCGCGTGGACAGGTAAGCAACAAATGTTCATTAAACATTTACTTCATAAATATTCATGCAAGAAATAATAACAACATGGATATTATATTAATATTTCTGATTGCACACAAATGCAGGAATTGTTGGCCACAACAGAAACTGTAGAATCATATCTATATTATACGATAAGTAAACAGAGCAGACCCTGATCAGACGGTTCCTGTAGGAGCCGTCTTATCTAGGTCTACTCTGTTCGCAAAGGTGTAGAAAAGTGTACATGTTTTTATGAAGTAAATGGTTAATACTGCATTAGGAATATTGAAATTTGACCGATGTAGACACTGCAGAATCAATTCTTTTTAATTTCATAAAGAGGCGTACACAGAGAATGAAGAGTTAGACACACCATGGTATTTAAAAGAGCATTATTGCTTAACCCTTTCGGTGCCAGTTTTCTCATTTCTAATTTTGTTAAATCAGTCGGTAAAATAAGGACATGCGATAAATAAATGCAATTCTAACACACCTCGCGCACACATCTACATAAACAAAGAAGGGACGTATCTATGTTTGAATTCTCAATAAAACACTGCACGCGCTGTAACGGCGTAACGTGACGTAATATGGCTTCGAAAATTCGTACGACAAGAAACGTAGTGCCGTTGTGGCGGTGCAAATTATAGTTAAATTGAAGTGTTAGAATCGAAATAATAAATTCATACCAGTTTTTTTATCGTGCAATCGAACACGGGTGGTCGTTGAGATGCTTATAATTAAATCACTCGGCCTATCGGCCTCGTAATTTAATTACTACGCATCTCAACTCCAACCAGTGTTCGATTGCACGATAAAACACTGGTATGAATTTATTATTTCTTAAATTAATTTCAAAGGAATAAAGCACACATACAGAAATAGAATTTGGGACAAAACGTGAAGTCTCTGATCTGAGACTGCACCATTTGTCGTGGTGCATTTTTGCGACACTTGCGGTGAAAGGGTTAAAGCGATAATGTTACAAGCTTTCTACATTACTTTTCGCCTTCCATTTAGCTGCTAGTTGTCTCATTGACCGACGTCTGTACTCCTTTGCGAAGTCGCCTTAAAGAGATTTTACAGCATAAATTGTAATAAATTTAACATTATTATACTAATTCTTTATTTAAGGTGCCCACGTTTAAAGATGGCGATGTGGTCATCAACGATTCCGGCGCTGTTTGTATGTACCTTGAAAACAATTACAGCAGCAACAACAACAGCCTCATTCCAAATGATAGAGCTTCGCAAGGACAAATGTTCCAGCGAATGTACGAGTGTGAAAACGTTATGTCAAAAGTAATTTCACCGATCGCGTACAACAGGTTGTTTTTTACAAAGAAGGAAAATTGGAACACAGACAAGTTCGAGAAGGCTAAGGCCGAACTCAAGCTGTGGAACGGCTACCTAGAGGGAGACGGGTATCTAGCCAGAAGTAGCTTCTCAATGGCAGACGCGATGTTCTTTCCGTACTTGGCGTTTCTTGTAAGGCTGGGGGTAAAGTTTGAAGATAATACAAACTTGCTACGGTATTATGACCTTGTATGTAAGAGGCCAAGCGTCCAGGAATCATGGCCGCCCCACTGGAAAGAGAACCCATCCCGAAATACAATGGAGGACTTTGTGGCTTAAACATAACTGTCGCATTACCATTACCATTACTTGCTGGATAGACAGCGTGTGCCTAGAATGAACGCTAGTATTTTTCTGCTGCTGCTTCTTCTTCTTCTAAGCATTATGGTAGACTATATATACGGTCTATGCGTAAAGCTATGTGAGTACGAAACTGATTTCATGCCAAAAAAGTAGATAGCTCTACCTCATCAGCTTGGTGTGATCCAAACGTATATTGTGGACTTGATACGCTACTTCAATAATGTATGAACTGGGTTCTCAGATGCCAACAGTTTTTATCTTAATCACACGACATATCATAGTTTGCCTCTAAAGTTTAATCAATATGTTAATATTGCACGGACACTAGATCAATATGCCTTTCTGACAGACCTGTTTCATTAGAAAGGACTCTTGAAATTATGCCAACATTGACCTTCACCTCTGATAATTGCTACACTATCGTTGTCAGTGTCGCATCTGTGATTACTTATGCATACAGCTTAGATCCAGGTGAGACGCCGAGTAACTCTGCATCTAATCCGGTTCCAAACTGTGTGTTTGAAAGAAAATGGTAGACAATAAAACAAACACATTTGTAGTAGACGACAACATTTGAAGAAGACAGTGTTTGGCAGTTCAAGATTTAACGTGCAAATTCCTGATAACAGGTCACACGTAGGGGATTCAGTGAGTCTTTACCGTTTACACACACGTCGTGAAATGAATTACAGTTAAACCTCTGTATAACGGCCACTTAATTACATCAAGTAGTTTATTTCAAAGGCAAGCCACCTGCCCTAAATATCGATTAAAAATAACACAATTTAGTGGCCGTTATAGAGAGGTTTTAAATGTATTCGTAAATCTATTGAAACGTTAACGTCTGTCTGCTAAAACCGTGACACATTAGGCGTTTTACTTAATCCTATTCGTTGAAGCGTTTGACAAACTACAGCACGAGTGTCAGAAAACTTGTATCCTGATGAGACGCCGAGTTACTCGGTCACTCGTCTGGATCAAAGCTGTTTGCAACTGATTGTTAGGCCACGCTTTGCGGGATAAAGGATAAAATGGTATTGAATTGGCATACCTAACTGGTTTATTACTCTAGTTAGAGAGGAGAAAGGGGTGGGGATGGGAGGGATGAGTCCAACTCTTGACTCCATGAATACTCATTTAAGAAATAATGACATCATGCATATTAATCAGTTTAATGTTTGATAAAGACACATGAACGCATATAATTTGAGACATTGCAGGCAATGTAGAATCATAACTGTATTATGTCATAAGCAAACAGAGCAGACCCTGACCAGACGGCTCCTGTAGGATCAATCACAGTTGGGTCGACCCTGTTTGCTAAAGCATAGAAAGGCGAACTTATGGAGTAAGGGTTAATATGTTCCGAGAGGGCTGACCGTAGCGTTAACCCTTAACATGTGAAATAATAAATATACGTCTCACCTCACATGGACGTCTTATAAATATACGTCTCACGTCATATAGACGTCTTATATATATGCGTCTCATCTGACATGGACGCCTTATAAATATACGTCTCACCTCACATGAATGTCTTATAAATATACGTCTAATCTTACATGGACGTCTTATTAATATACGTCTCACCTCATGGACGTCTTATAAATATACGTCTAACCTCACATGAACGTCTTATAAATATACGTCTCACCTCATGGACGTCTTAGAAATATACGTCCAACCTCACATGGACGTCTTATAAATATACGTCTCACCTCACATGGACGTCTTATAACTATAGGACGTCTTATAAATATACATCTCACCTCACATGGACGTCTTATAACAGTTACTATCTAAACTCACATGGACGTCTTATAAATATACCTCTCACCTCATGGGCGTCTTATAAATATACGTCTCACCTCATATAGACGTCTTTCAACTTTTTATTCAAAAAGGGTAGACTCAGATAAGACTGTTCCTGTAGAAGCCGTCTAGCCATGGTCTGCTCTGTTTGTTCATGAAATGATATAGTCTCTGCGCTGGTCAAATATTCAATCTAGCATATGCCATTCATAAACATACACGTATATTTAATTGAGTATCATGTTGTCGTTATTTCGTAATTGAATATTCTCCAGTTAAAGCGCTTTGTAGAAAACGGTTAAAATTGCGGGTCTATCGTTGTAGGGCCTCATTTGTCCAATATTGTGTTCCTCTCATGTCCCGAGATTATAAAACTATTTGCTTGAGTCTGAGATCATTCTCAAACATCTCATAGGCCAGATTCTGAGCTTGCTCAGAATCTGACCAATCAGATACTTGCGAATGATCTCAGACTCAGACATATAAGTTATAACTTTGTGCCTAGGTCTAAACACTTTGTGACCACGTGCTACTCAGGTTGAATCATCACAATCCAATTGCCCAGTTGAAGTAAACTGACATACATAATTGCGTGTCTATGAACACAATTGGCACGTGGGCAAATTTTGTCATATTACCGCAGCTTTACATTAATGAAAGTACGAGAAGCGTTCTGTGACTAAATTGATAGGCGCGTCGTTACAATAGTCATGAAGTAAATGGGTAAGCCATGATTCGGAATGACAAATTATGTAGTCCCTTGTCAGATTGTTCTTCTATGAGTCCTCTGGTCTTGGTCCACACTTTTTGTAAGTTACGGTATCTTCGTTTCCAGCATTCCATGTCTGCTCAGATCCAAGGTTTCTGTTTACATATTTGTTTGTTATTTTTTTTTGTGAAAATACTGGCAGTGTATTAAAGCTTGAATCCAAAGGAGAACTCGAGTATCTTGTTTGATCCAAGATGTTTACACATACCAATGGGCCCTCAGCAGGATAAATGTTAAGAACATTCAAAACTTTTGTAAGAAAATTTGTAATTAAACTTGTCCATTATTTGAGTTTTCCTTTCCTTGAAAAAAGAACGGTGTTTTAAGCATTTGCAAACAGAGAAGACCCAGATCAGACGGCTCCTGTAGGATCTGCAATGTTTGCTTAAGGAATTATATAAAAGTCTCTGTTACGGTAAAAAAGTAAGGTGTCCATCTAACATTGTAAATATTCAGCTGATAAATATTCATGATGTTATTGTTTCTCACATGAATACTGAATAG
The DNA here is from genome assembly GCA_963576725.1 of Azorinus chamasolen. NCBI lineage: Eukaryota > Metazoa > Mollusca > Bivalvia > Cardiida > Solecurtidae > Azorinus > Azorinus chamasolen. Next base: position 56,265,726 of record OY755244.1, read on the forward strand.
AGAAAATGATAAGGGTTGATTGGTTTTCCGGTCTCTGTCAAGCTGTGGATGTACAAATGGAATTAGCAAGTTAGACTTAGGAGGTTCCAGTCCAAACCCTAATGCATATACAGATTCAGTTAGAAATGTAGGTCATCTGTACGGTCAAAAAGTATGTATAACCCTATTATGTCTAGGCCACTCTGTGTAATGTTCGCGCGCTATTGTCGACCATGTTATCTTAGGTCATTAGCGCGCTTTATCGATCAGCTTAACCCATTTATTTTGACACTAAGTTTAAGTCTCTTTTTAAACCATCGTGATGCATAAAACCTTTGCTCAAGAGGTTTCAAAACTACACAATTCTATTTTTCCCTTTCTCTAGTACGCTTGTAAATACTCCATTTCAGTAGATTTATTCAAAGAGGTCGCGTCTGAAAAATAGCCTATGAGTTAATAGGTTACGGTAAGAAAATGTAGGTCATATGTTCGGTCCTGAAAACTTTGTCTAGGTCACGCGATGTAAGATACATGCGCTGTGATCGGTCATGTTATCTTAGGTCATTCGCGCGCTTTGATCGACCAGCTTAATTGCCAGAGCGGCTACCATTGTGTTTTCAATAATAACCTTTTAACGACCCTTGCTTTTGTTGTGGTTTTCCAGATGATTTCTCCACCAAATCTTCCATAATCCAACAGCAGTTGAACATTGTTGCTAATGTGAAAGATGCTAATGCTGGAATGATTGTGCAATCAGTTATATAACTGTAATTGTTTAAATGAAAACAGAAATGGTTATAAACGTACATGCAGTTCAGATTTTATTGTTTTACTACATGGCCAGATGTTCTTTCTTCTTTTCAATAATTATTTTATCCCCCTTTTTCAACCCTGGATTATCAAAGTGGTATAGTCTTATTCAGTATGAAAGGTTTAAATTTGCAAGAGGATAATGAAAGACAAACAGTTCAGAACCTGATCAGATGGCTCCTGTAGGAACCCTCTGGTCTAGGTCTGCATGGTTTGCAAATGACAGTGACGGTGTGTCCCGCAATGAAATGGTAAAACCATCTCGTAAAACTTTGCAATGGTTGAACGTTTTGAAGAGCATTCTGATCAGAGTTTGCACTGTTTGTAATTCTAAACACTAATAATTATACATATTCTTGCCGATGAGCAATATCCTTCCTCAATTCAAAAAATGTGATCATTTACGAGTGCATACTTCCTCTGCGTGGATTACCAATCCTTTTGTATGGTGGCATATATCCGATATCACTTAACCATTTAACCTAGAGCCTGCTGAGCAAATCATTTCGCAGGTTTTTTCACCTACTGCATTTTTAAAATACAAGCTATAATCAATTTGTCTACCAAAATGCAATCAGGATGTAAAACAGTTTGGATCCTGATCAGATGCCGAGTTACTCGACGTCTCATCTGGATCCAGACTGTTTGCAAAGGTATTCACTCATCTGTCCATAGCAGGCTAAATGTTAATTATCATGAAAGTGTCCTGGTAATATCTCATATGTATACTTAGCTAGTTAGTTTCCACGAAAACTATCGCGTTATTTTTCAGATAACTATCTGAAAAGTGAAACCTGGAAACTTAACCAGATAACCAGAAAAATACATGTATATTAACACAATATACATGTATATTAACACAAACTTTGTCATAATACTGCTTTAAGTTGCCATCACTTCATAAATTTATCGTTACTAATTATTTATCATTACTGACTAACTAGAAAAGTAGAATAGTTTTATGTTACCACTTAACCCATTCCTCCGTAGGCTATTTTTGGACCCAACCTCTTTGAATGAATCTACTCATAAGGAGCATTTACTAGAGAAAAGTAACATTTAAATTTTTTGATTTGATACATATAGGAGCAAATGCTCTATTTACCACAATGGTTTCAAGAAGCTGTTATTACAGAGGCGTAGAAAGGCGTATTTATGGAGGAAAGGGTGAAAGTGTAGCAATGACCCTATAATGTACAATGATATAGAAATGATGTCTCCTTTTAGATAAGTTAGCAAGAATTTTTCGAAAGTTTTGCGTTATTCATACTTTAATATAGTGGTAGTATACATATATGACACTAATAGGTAATTTGACGCGATAAGATAAATAAAATATTCCAATTTCCACTTATTAGATAGTATGTAAGATATTAACTGGAAACTTTTCACGAAAGATAAGTAGCAACTGGTGTCAGGAATATGCCACCATACTTGTGATTTCATTTACCACTGCGTTATCACCAACATGCGGCAAGTGATATATTAACTCATTCTCTCCAAGGCTATTTTTAGACCCAACCTTTTTCAATTAATCTAGAGAAAAGGATTTTTTTTAGAATTTTGTAGCTTGAAACCATTGTGATAATTAGAGCATTTGCTCCTATGGTTTTACAAAGTGAATTTTATAGAGACGCAAGAATTTGTCACTATAGGGTAATATATTGAGTTTCTTGTTGTTCAGCGGACGACGTTTATGCCTAACCGCTACCCAGCGTTTACATACACTTGATGATGATGATGTTCGTCCATCGCTCAGTAAAGGTGACCATGACTTCATGTAGTTTGTGTGTCCGTTGATGACTGGTCAGGCCAATCCGAGCACGGTAGTATCTTCCACAGGTACCGCACTTGTGATCAGTCTCATACTCTTACATAAACAAATATAAACAAATATAGCATATATACTATAACCTATAAACTAACAAGAGTACCGCATACGGTACATAATACGCCCACTTGCAAACTTTCTCTGATTCAACATGCCTTATAAGTGTTGACATTTTCTAATCTGTGCTTCAGATCTTGATTTCCATATTAAGGTGATATTATTTTTTAAAAAAATGAAGTGAATATCTTATTAAACTAATCCTCATTTTTGCAGATTTTTGTAAAGTGCAACGGCCATAACTCTGTAAAGACAAACTGAATGAACCTCAAAATTAAATCAGCTTCAAATTTTGTTGCTTAAAACATTTGTGTTAAGTTTCATTTATATCATTTTAATAGTTTTCCCAGAAAACAACAGACAAACTAAAAGTTGACCGACAAACAAAGCAACGAACACACAAAGTTCAAGGACCATAACTTTAGAATAAAATGACATATCAAAACCCCCGCAATGTATGTGAAAATCGACATTAAGGTTTAACCATATAAAAAAATTGAAGTAAATATCATTGAAGACCATCCTCATATTTGCATAGATTTGCATTATTTTTTTAAGTGCAAGGGCCAGAACTCCGAAACAACAAATCAAATGATCTTCAGAATCGACTTAGCTTCAGGTCTTGATGCATTAAACATGCGTATAAAGTTTCATTAATATCTGTCAAACAGTTTTGCCAGAAAACAGCGGACGAACTATATGCATATATTTGCATTATTTTTTAAGTAAAAGGGCCATAACTCCGAAACAACAAATCAAATAAATCTCAGCATTGACTCAGCATCAGATCTTGATGCATTAAACATTTTTGTGAAGTTTCATTAATATCTCTCAAATAGTTTTCCCAGAAAACAGCGGACAAACTATTTGCATGTATTTGCATTATTTTTTAAGGACAAGGGCCATAACTCTGAAACGACAAATCAAATGATCCCCAAAATCAATTATGTTTCAGATCTAGATGCATTAAACATTTGTGTGAAGTTTCATTAATATCTCTCAAATATTTTCCCCAGAAAACAGCAGACAAACCATTTGCATGTATTTGCATTATTTTTTAAATACAAGGGCCATAACTCCGAAACGACAAATCAAATGAACCTTAGAATGGACTCAGCTTCAGATCTTGATGCATTAAACATTTGTGTGAAGTTTCATTAATATCTCTCAAATGGTTTTCCCAGAAAACAGCGGACAAACTATTTGCATATTTTTTAGGACAAGGGCCATAACTCTGAAATGAAAAATCAAATGAACCTCAGAATCAACTCAGCTTCAGATCTTGATGCATTAAACATTTGTGTGAAGTTTCATGAATATCTGTCAAATAGTTTTCCCAGAAAACAGCGGACAAACTATTTGCATATTTTTTAAGGACAAGGGCCATAACTCTGAAATGAAAAATCAAATGCATCTCAAAATCAACTCAGCTTCAGATCTTGATGCATTAAACATTTGTGTGAAGTTTCATTAGTATCTCTCAAATAGTTTTCCCAGAAAACAGCGGACAAACTATTTGCATGTATTTGCATTATTTTTTAAGTAAAAGGCCATAACTCCGAAACGACAAATCAAATGAACCTCAGAATCGAATCAGCTTCAGATCTTAATGCTTTAAGCATTTGTGTGAAGTTTCATTAATATCTCTTAAATAGTTTTCCCAGAAAACAGCGGACAAACTATTTGCATATTTTTTAGAACAAGGGCCATAACTCTGAAATGAAAAATCAAATGAACCTCAGAATCAACTCAGCTTCAGATCTTGATGCATTAAACATTTGTGTGAAGTTTCATTAATATCTGTCAAATGGTTTTCCCAGAAAACAGCGGACAAACAAAATGTTGACGGACGAACGAACGAACGAACGAACGAACGAACGAACGTACGAATGAACGAACGAACGAACGAACGAACGAACGAACGGACGGACGGACAGGGCCACGACAATATACGACCACCTTTATTAGGTGGGCGTATAAAAACTAAACACACTGTACTGTAAAACCCATCTAAACCTGACGTTCAGGTTAGTATAAATATCGATCTCGGAGACAAGTGGCCGCTTAATGCAGGGTGAAAATCATACAAAAAGCTCATGACTTTAACCCTGCTTTAAGCAGCCACTTGCCTAAAAGTACCAAATTCTTCTTTCTTCTAGAATTCCGGTTTAGATGGGGTTTACTGTTCATGATAATGACACCGTTTGATGCAAACAGAGTAGACCCAGATTAGACCAGTCCAGTAGTTCTGCTCTGGGCTCATGGATCTGATTTATCATTTCCAAATTTCCAGTCTCCATTTGCCATTACAAAAATGCAGTTAATAAATATTTACGATGTTCATAATTTCTAACATGAATATTCATAGGGTAAAGGTATAAAGAATGATCAAATTGTATTTCAAAATAACGACAGGGTCAGCACAACAAACATTATGCTATACAGTGAAACCTCTCTATAACGGCCACTAAATTATATCAAGTATTTTGTGTTACATGCAGGTGGTTGCTTAAAACAAGGTGAAAGTAAAACAGAACGTTACTATAGGAGCGTTCTGTTTTACTTCCACCTTACTTTGAGAAGTCACCTGCCCTATTATACCAAGTAATTAACACAATTAAGTGGTCGTTATAGAGAGGTTTTACTGTAAATAAAACAATTTAGTGGCCGTTATAGGGAGGTTGTACTGTACACTAAACCCCCATCTAAATCGCAATTCTACATCTTTAGTGCTCAATGTCGGATGAAAGTCTCTCAGAAAGCTCCTTTTATGAGCTTTCTGTGTGACCTTTACCCTGCATTAAGCTGTCACCTGTTTTACAGACCGGAATTTTTACTAATTTGAACGTCCGGTTTAGAAGGGTTTTACTGTAGATAAGATATCTAAGTCAATGTAAGATATCAAGAGAAAGTTCTCGGTCGACATGTCCGCTCTTGTTACAGAGCTGAAACTTGTCAAACATTGCAATCATGTTTACATTACACCTGGTGATAAAGCTCTTGTGCAGTTTTACGCGATAAATCTCAGTTGTGAGCAGTTTGTATGTGTGGAGTGAACGGAGACAGTAACAGAGCAATCAAAACAACGAATAATAAGCCATGGATAACAAGAATATGTTCCTGTTTTGGGGTTCGGGGTCGATGCCCAGTTGGCGAATAATGATTGTTCTTGCTGAAAAGGGTCTTTTAAAAGATATCCCTGGAAAAATAGTGTCTTTCGATAAAATGGAACACAAAGGCAGTGACGTCATGAAGTTGAATCCGCGTGGACAGGTAAAAAAGTAAAGTACCTAGTTAAAGTTTACTTTCAGTCCGAATGACCGCTCAGCCGACTGTACATTTACTCCCCTGGTCATTGAATCATTGGCCTACACTATTGAGCACTGCTAACATATGGCGCAATCATGCAGCCGCAGTACCGGCGAGTGACCCTCACAGGTACCCATTTTAACCCCCTGGGTGGAGAGGATGTGCGGGTGGGAGACACGGAAATGCGTCTCTGAAATTTCCGAGAGGGACCGGGATTTGAACCCCGGACCTCCGGACTGATAGTCAAGCGCGTTACCACTAGACCATCGCCACCTGCAACAAATGTTCATTAAACATTTACTTCATGAATATTCATGTAAATAATAATGATATAATGACATTAACTATTTTCCATTAACTCTTTACTTCATAAATATTCACGCAAGAAATAATGACATCATGGATATTAGATTAATATTTCTGATTGCACACATATGCAGGAATTGTTGACCACAACAGAAACTGTTCAATCATATCTATATTATACGATAAGTAAACAGAGCGGACCCTGATCAGACGGTTCCTGTAGGAGCCGTCTGATCTAGGTCTACTCTGTTCGCAAAGGTGTAGAAAAGTGTACATGTATTTATGGAGTAAATGGTTAATACTGCATTAGGAATATGGAAATTTAACCGCTGTAGACACTGCAGAATCAAGTCCTTTTTAATTTCGTAAAGAAGCGTACACAGAGAATGAAGAGTAAGACATACCATGGTATTTAAAAGAGCATTATTGCTTAACCCTTTCGATGCCAGTTTTCTCGTTTCTAATTTTGTTAAATCAGTCTGTAAAATAACGAAATGCGATAAATAAATGCAAATTAATTTCAAAGGAATAAAGCACACATATAGAAATAGAATTTGGGACAAAAAGTGAAGTCTCTGATCTGGGACTGCACCATTTGTCGTGGTGCATTTTTCGACACTGGCGGTGAAAGGTTTAAAGCGATAAGGTTACAAGCTTTCTACATGTTCTACGTTACTTTTCGTCTTCCATTTAGCTGCTAGTTGTCTCATTGACCGACGTCTGTACTCCTTTGCGAAGTCGCCTTAAAGAGATTTTACAGCATAAATTATAATAAATTTAACATTATTATACTAATTCTTTATTTAAGGTGCCCGCGTTTAAAGATGGCGATGTGGTCATCAACGATTCCGGCGCTGTTTGTATGTACCTTGAAAACAATTACAGCAGCAACAACAACAGCCTCATTCCAAATGATAGAGCTTCGCAAGGACAAATGTTCCAGCGAATGTACGAGTGTGAAAACGTTATGTCAAAAGTAATTTCACCGATCGCGTACAACAGGTTGTTTTTTACAAAGAAGGAAAATTGGAACACAGACCACTTCGAGAAGGCTAAGGCCGAACTCAAGCTGTGGAACGGCTACCTGGAGGGCGCTGGGTATCTAGCCGGAAGTAGTTTCTCATTGGCGGACGTGATGTTCTTTCCGTATTTGGCGCTTCTCGTAAGGCTGGGGGTTAAGTTTGAAGTGAATAAAAATTTGCAACGGTACTACGACACGCTTTGTAAAAAGTCAAGCGTCCAGGAATCATGGCCGCCTCACTGGAAAGAGAACCCATCCCCAAATACAATGGAAGACTTTGTAGCTTAAACATAACTGTCGCATTACCATTACCATTACTTGCTGGATAGACAGCGTGTGCCTAGAATGAACGCTAGTATTTTTCTGCTGCTGCTTCTTCCTCTTCTAAGCATTATGTTAGACTATATATACGGTCTATGCGTAAAGCTATGTGAATACGAAACTTATTTCATGCCAAAAAAGTAGATAGCTCTACCTCATCAGCTTGGTGTGATCCAAACGTATATTGTGGACTTGATACGCTACTTCAATAATGTATGAACTGGGTTTTCAGATGCCAACAGTTTTGATCTTAATCACACGACACATCATAGTTTTCCTCTAAAGTTTAATCAATATGTTAATATTGCACGGACACTAGATCAATATGCCTTTCTGACAGACCTGTTTCATTACAAGTGACTCTTGAAAATATGCCAACATTGACCTTCACCTCTGATAATTGTTACACTATCGCTGTCAGTGTCGCATCTGTGATTACTTATGCATACAGCTTAGATCGACGTGAGACGCCGAGTAACTCTGCATCTAATCCGGTTCCAAACTGTGTGTTACTGTGGTATGGTTTGAAAGAAAATGGTAGACAAAAAACAAACACATTTGTAGTAGACGACAACTTTTGAAGAAGACAATGTTTGGCAGTTCAAGATTTAACGTGCAAATTCCTGATATCAGGTCACATGCAGAGAATTCAGTGGGTATTTACCGCTTGCACACACGCCGTGAAATGAATTACAGTAAAACCTCTCTATAACGGCCACTAAATTACATCAATTATTTTATGTCAAAGGCAAGCCACCTGCCCTAAATACCGATTAAATAACACAATTTAGTGGCCGTTATAGAGAGGTTTAACTGTATTCATAAATCGATTGAAAAGTTAACGTCGGTCTGCTAAAACCGTGACACGTTAGGCGTTTTTCTTAATCCTATTCGTTGAAGCGTTTGACAAAATACAGCACGAGTGTCAGAAAACTTGCATCCTGATGAGACGCCGAGTTACTCGGTCACTCGTCTGGATCAAAGCTGTTTGCAAATGATTGTTAGGTCACGCTTTGGGGGATAAAGGATAAAATGGTATTGAATTGGATTAGCTAACTGGTTTATTACTCTAGTTAGAGAGGAGAGAGGGGTGGGGATGGGAGGGGTGAGTCCAGACAGACACATGGTAATATTTCATGATAAAGTATCACACGGATGGGATGTATATGTTTATTTTTATTGTACCAATCAGTGCCTGTTCTAACTCATTACTCCATGAATACTCATTTAAGAAATAATGACATCATGCATATTAATCAGTTTAATGTTTGATAAAGACACATGAACGCAGATAATTTGAGACATTGCAGGCAATGTAGAATCATATCTGTATTATTTCATAAGCAAACAGAGCAGACCCTGACCAGACGGCTCCTGTAGGATCCATCAAAGTTGGATCTACCCTGTTTGCTAAAGCATAGAAAGGCGAATTTATGGAGTAAAGGGTTAATATGTTCCGAGAGGGCTGACCGTAGCGTTAACTCTTATCATGTGAAATAATAAATATACGTCTCACCTCACATGGACGTCTTATAAATATACGTCTCACGTCATATAGACGTCTTATAAATATACGTCTCACCTGACATGGGCGTCTTATAAATATACGTCTAACCTCACATGAACGTCTTATAAATATACGTCTAATCTTACATAGACGTCTTATAAATATACGCCTCACCTCATGGACGTCTTATAAATATACGTCTAACCTCACATGGACGTCTTATAAATATACGTCTCACCTCATGGACGTCTTATAAATATACGTCTAACATCACATGGACGTCTTATAAATATACGTCTCACCTCACATGGACGTCTTATAACTATAGGACGTCTTATAAATATACGTCTCACCTCACATGGACGTCTTATAACTGTTTAACCTCACATGAACGTCTTATAAATATACGTCTCACCTCATGGACGTCTTATAAATATACGTCTCACCTCATATAGACGTCTTTCAACTTATTATTCAAAAAGGGTAAACTCAGATAAGACTGTTCCTGTAGAAGCCGTCTAGCCATGGTCTGCTCTGTTTGTTCATGAAATGATATAGTCTCTGCACTGGTCAAATATTCAATCTAGCATATGCCATTCATAAACATACACGTATATTTAACTGAGTGTCATGTTGTCTTTATTTCGTATAGGACCTCATTTGTCCAAGATTGTGTTCCTCTCAGGTCCCGAGGTTATAAAACTATTTGCTCGAGTCTGAGATCATTCTCAAGCATCTCATAGGTCAGATTCTGAGCTTGCTCAGAATCTGACCAATCAGATACTTGCGAATGATCTCAGACTCAGACATATAAGTTATAACCTTGTGTCCAGGTCTAAAATAATTGTGATCACGTGCTACTCAGGTTGAATCATCACAATCAAATTGCCCAGTTGAAGTAAACTGACATACATATTTGCGTCTCTATGAACACATTTGTCACGTGGGCAAATTTGGTCATATTACCGCAGCTTTACATTAATGAAAGTACGAGAAGCATTCAGTGACTAAATGGACAAAATGCGTCGTTACAATAGTCATGAAGTAAATGGTTAAGCCAGGATTCGGAATGACAAATAATGTAGTCCCTGGTCAGAGCGTTCTTCTATCAGTCCTCTGGTCTTGGTCCACACTGTTACAGTAACTTCGTTTCCAGCATTCAATGTCTCCTCAAATCCAAGGTTTCTGTTTACATATTTGTTTGTTCAAACTTTTGTGAAAATACTGGCAGCATATTAAAGCTTGACTCCAAAGGAGAACTCGAGTATCTTGTTTGATCCAAAATGTTTACACATACCAATGGGCCCTCAGCAGGATAAATGTTAAGAACATTCAAAACTTTTGTATGAAAATCTGTAATTAAACTTGTCCATTATATGAGTTTTAACCCTTTCCTTGAAAAAAAGAACGGTGTTTTAAGCATTTGCAAACAGAGAAGACCCAGATCAGGCGGCTCCTGTAGGATCTGCACTGTTTTGCTTAAGGAATCATATAAATGTGATTTCAAGTCTCTGTTACGGTAAAAAAAAGTAAGGTGTCCATCTAACATTGTAAATATTCAGCTAATAAATATTCATGATGTTATTGTTTCTTACATGAATACTGAATAGAGAAAATGATAAGGGTTGGTTCGTTTTCCGGTCTCTGTCAAGCTGTGGGTGTACAAATGGAATTAGCAAGTTAGACTAAGGAGGTTCCAGTCCAAACCCTAATGCATATACAAATTCAGTTAGAAATGTAGGTCAACTGCACGGTCAAAAAGTATGTATAACTCTATTATGTCTAGGTCACTCTGTGTAATGTTCGCGCGCTATTGTCGACGATGTTATCTTAGGTCATTAGCGCGCTTTATCGATCAGCTTAACCCATTTTTTTTACACTCAGTTTAAGTCTCTTTTTAAACCATCGTGATACATAAAACCAACCTTTGCTCTAGAGTTTTCAAAACTACACAATTCTAAATTTTCCGCTGTAAATGCTCCATTTCAGTAGATTTGTTCAAAGAGGTCGCGTCTGAAAAATAGCCTATGAGTTAATAGGTTACGGTAAGAAAATGTAGGTCATCTGTTCGGTCATGAAAACTTTGTCTAGGTCACGCGATGTAAGATACATGCGCTTTGATCGGTCATGTTATCTTAGGTCATTCGCGCGCTTTGATCGACCAGCTTAATTGCCAGAGCGGCTATCATTGTGTTTTCAATAATAACCTTTTAACGACCCTTGCTTTTGTTGTGGTTTTCCAGATGATTTCTCCACCAAATCTTCCATAATCCAACAGCTGTTATCGACCAAAACAAGTAAAATATTTCTGTACACTATTAATAATTATTAACCTTCATTCTGATGATATTTTAAACCTCGCCCAACGTTTCCGATGTTACACCATTGATCGGGATTGACGCATAAGATGTGCGCATATTGTCTCCTGTTTCAACATAACACTTTAATGGATCAATGGTTAACCCTTCGCTTGCTATTCGCGTCAATATACCTACCTGTAAATAGTGAAGACCCAGATGAGACAGCTCCTGCAGGAGCTGTCTCATCAGGGTCTGCACTATTTACAAGTGGATTGTGCAAACCGTGCACTCCACAGCAGTGATTGCACAGCGAAATACTTGTACACAGTGAAGATATATGTAATTATACAACAGGGCATGGGTAAAGAAGGAGAAATGTGTTTTTAAAATTCAGCAAGAGAAGGGTTAAATCTTGTCTACAGTCAGTGCAAACAAATCGGAAAGGGTCTAGATCAGAACTAACATCTAAACAATTACCTTATAAATATAATGATGCCGGTTTTACCCTATACATGTATATTTGATTTCAAGCAGTTGCATTAAGACATCTCTTTGTGATGCGTTTAGTTTTGTATCATCGTTATAGGATTGCGTTAGAATCGTACATGTATGACTGGTTTAACTCCCTTTCCTGTTGAATATCCATGTAAGAAATAATGACATCATGAATATTTATTAGCTGAAGTTTTATAACGGCATGTGTGCACAGGATGTCTTGGTGTTGGTAGAAGCTATAATGTCAGATCTATCATAATTTCATAAGCAAGCAGAGTCGTGTGATCTGGGTCTACTCTGTTTTCAAATTGGCGAAAAGGCTTTTATATAAAGGAAAGAATTAACTCCTTGTGTTGATTAGTACTAGAGCATACATATTGCATTTGGTGAAAAACAAGTAAGATATGCGGATGTCCTTCTTCAATATAATAGAAGAGTATTAAACCATGCGTAACGTTTAATATCTAGCTCATATCGTGTCATCTGAACTTTTTTGCTTGAGTCAGGGCAGACAGGTCATTTTTTAGCTCATACCCTGTGATAATTGGAGTTGCTTTTCTTTCCAATACCTGTGCAAGCCATTCTTTAATCGACCTCAGCGGTGAGCAGTCCATACATTGGTGGAGTGAGTGAGTGTACGTGGAAAAGATCTCCTTATACAGCAAACAAACCATGGAGTATGATAACAAGAATATGTTCCTGTTTTGGGGCTCGGGATCAATGCCCAGTTGGCGAGCCATGATTGTTCTTGCTGAAAAGGGCCTATTAAAGGACATACCCGGGAAACTATTGACTTTCATGAAAATGGAACACAAAGGCAGTGATGTCATGAAGTTGAATCCGCGTGGACAGGTGAGTAGCATAATTATGTGCATTAACCATACGAAGCACGGTCGAGCTACCCGGCGTATTAACCATTTACGTCATAGTCAGTCCTTTTAATGCATTTGCAAACAGAGTATACCCAGATAGGACTGATTTATACGAACGTTGAATGTTTTTGTTCTTAAAATAGTAACAAGTGGAGTATTGATTGTATTCCGGTCAAATGTTCTACAGCTACAATATTCATATCAATTTAGTTATTTTCAATTTGTTGCAACAAATTTATTTTCCAACCAAATTTCAATAATCTTGCATATCCCTTTCCTTCATATTAACACCTTTTCATGCAGTGTCAAACAGAGTAGACCCAGATCAGACGGTGCCCTTAGGAGCCGTCTGATCAGGGTCTGCTCTATTTGCTATTGGATTTTGATAGATATGTTTCATTAATTTCTAAACAGTTACAATGATCCACCTTACATTTCTCACTATAACCGTTTTGTCTATGAAAATATAGAAAAGGAATAGGGAGAATAGTTTCATTCATACTTTGACTTACCTAACATTAAATATAGTTTGTCGTGCACATCCCTCTGCTCTTGGGACATGTATTATAAACATGTATATTCCAGTATATAATTGTATTAATATATCGAGGTATAAGACAATTCAAGAATAAGTTGTTAATTATTGACCATATAGTGAATACATAAGGGGTGGATTCTCTCTTATCCCTAAGCCCCACCCCCAGCCCACACCTTTTTCTGCCGTATTGGCCTAATAGCCTAATACATATTAAACAGAGAACCTTCCATGTAAAACAGAGACCCCCGCCCAATCAAAGGGGTCTTCATGGGAGTTTATACGTACTATATATTACAAGATTCCATCTCGCACAACGGACATCCGTGTACCACAAGTACAAATAGTAATATAACTCTTACAATATCAATGATAATTTCGTAATTATTTCGGCAAAGAAAGCCAATATATATATTTACTATTAAATAAATATAATCTTCTTACGGTAACTAATGCACAATTATCAACCCAACAATGAGTTTTATGCTAAGTCGCGTACAATTATATTATTGTTTTGATGCTGGGGACTAAAAAGATGGAGGTTGGTAATAAAATCGAGTCGCTTATTGTACCACGCCATTATAAAATTATCATATAAATTGTGGATTCCCATGGGGCGGTACATACTCCATACATCCTTTGTAGCAAATTATCTTTTTAACATAATCGTTTTAAAAAAGAATTTTACTATTCAAACAAATACAATTGTATTTAGTAATTTGTTAAGAAAGGTGCTATGGTACTTGTACTGTTTTCATAGTCCAATCCTTTATTTTATTTATATTTTCAGCGATAAATTGACTGTTGTCATTCACAACTGTCATTTATCGATGAAATAGACTGAAATTTACGCAATATAGCACTGAAGCCAACGCCCTGAAAGCTCGCAATCTTATTGGTTAATAGCACAGCGACGATGTAGAGCATGTGGTAATACGGAATTTAGCACATGCTATACATCGTCGCAGTGCTATTAACCAATAAGGTTCCGAGATTTCAGGGCGTTGGCTTCAGTACTATATTGCGTAAATTTCTGTCCATTTCATCGATCGATAAATGACAGCTGTGAATGGCAACTGTCAATTTATCGGTGAGAAAAAATTAAAAGGATGGACTATGAAAACTGCAAATACAGTAGCACCTTTCTGCACAAATTATTAAATCACCTATTGAAACCATTGTGATAAATAGAGCATTTGCTCCTATAGGAGCAAATGCTCTATTTATCACAATGGTTTCAAACTGCAAAATTCTAAAATATTCCTGTTCTCTACTTAGTGCTCCTTTTCGGTAGATTTATTCAAAGTGGTTGGATCTAAAAATAGCATATGGAGGAATGGTTTAAACGACGGTAAGCGTTTCTAGTAATTCTTTTTAGATTCATGTTACACTTCGGGACAAACAATCTGAAACGGCCTTACGGGACTTTTGTTAACCCTTTATTCCATAAATACACATTTCTACTTCTTTGCAAACAGAGAAGACCCAGATCAGACGACTGGAGCCGTCTGATCAGGATTTGCTCTTTATGTTTATAGAATAATATAGATCTAATTCTACAATTTCTTCTTTGTCAAAAAGTTCACGTGTTTCATAAATAATTTGAGTATTCATGGAGTAAAGGGTAAAATATATAATCCCGTATACATGTAGTTATTGACGGTTATTTTATGATAACAAATGTACACAAATTCTTGTTGTTTGTTTGTCTTGACAGATGCCGTCGTTTAAAGACGGCGATGTGATCATCAACGAGTCCGGAGCTATTTGTATGTACCTTGAGTACAACTATAGCAACGAAAAGAACCGACTCATTCCAGCTGATAGAGCGTCGCAAGGCAAAATGTTCCAGCGGATGTACGAGTGTGAAAACATGATGTCGAAAGTAATTTCACCGATCGCGTATGAGAGGATGTATTTTATTAAAAAGGAAAACTGGAACACAGACCACTTCGAGAAGGCTAAGACCGAACTCAAGCTGTGGAACGGCTTCCTAGAGGGAGATGGGTATCTTGCCGGAAGTAGTTTCTCAATGGCAGACGCGATGTTCTTTCCGTACTTGGCGATTCTTGTAAGGCTGGGGGTAAAGTTTGAAGAGAATACAAACCTGCTACGGTATTATGACCTTGTTTGTAAGAGGCCAAGCGTCCAGGAATCATGGCCGCCCCACTGGAGAGAGAACCCATCCCCAAATACGATGGAGGACTTTGTTGCTTAAGCAGAGCTGACGGCATTACCATTACTTGTATGGTTAACAGTGTATACCTAGAATAAACACTAGCATTTTACTTATTTTTCTGATACTTCATCAACTTCTTCCGAGTAGTGTTATAGAGTAGACAATAGTATACTTGTGTATTCGTGTGAACAGTCTATTTTCGAAAATCCGAACATTGAAATAAGTATCATTATGAGTCCCCCCCCCCCCCCCCCCCTCGGCCATATTTATAAATTTTGACACACTCTATAAAATTCAGTTTGAATTTACCATTATGATAAATAGAGTATTTGCTCCATAGGATCAATTGGTCTATTTATCACAATCATTTCTTTTTTGTTCTAGGGAATGCGCCTTATCAGTAGATTTATTCAAAGAGGTTGGGACTTAAACTAGCCTATGAGTAATGGGTTTAGATACAGACTGTGGGGGAATGAGTCAAGGCAAATGGATAGTTAATGCATGGTGAATGCATACTTTCTATCTATAATCGTTCTTTAAACAGTCGCCTGCTTAAAAGTTCTAAATGTATCTCGGCAACAATTCGGATTATCTCGATTATTCGAACACTAAAATACGTATCATTATCGAACTTTAAGATAGGTGGCAGCTTAATGCATGATGAAAGTCACGCAGAAAGCTCAACTAGGAGCTTTCTGCATGACTTTCACCATGCAGCCACCTGCCTAAAATGGTATAAAATCTTCTATACAAAACATTCGAATAATCGAGATTTTACTGTATATTTATTATAGAAAACCTTCATGGCAGTTACAACTACAGTAAAACCTCTCTATAACGGCCACTAAATTACGTCAAGTATCTTGTGTTAAGGGCAGGTGCCTGCTTAAAGCAAGATGAAAGTAAAACAGAACGCTCCTATAGGAGCGTTCTGTTTTACTTTCACCTTGCTTTAAGGAGCCACCTGTCCTAAATACCAGCTAATTAACACAATTCAGTGGCCGTTATAGAGAGGTTCTACTGTAGATACGAGTTGCACGTTGTGAATCTATAGTGTATCACTGTTGTTACTACACACTCGAAAGTGAAATTGCGGTAATAGCTTGCTGCAAACATTTTGAAACAGATTGACTGTACAAACTTTAAAATTGTGGAAGAAAGTGTGAAAAATCGGAACAGTTTTACAATTTTACATTTGGCTATAACTGTCTGTTAACCTTTTACATGCCAGAGCCGCATTTCGCAAACACAGTAGACCTAGATCAGGGTCTACTCTATTTGCTTATAATATGAATTATATACTATAGATCTGACTTTACAGTTAGTGCAATATTCCTTTGTTCATTATACGAGGATAAATATACAGTAGAACCTGTCTTAAGCGACCATCAAAAAACGAGTCTAATTATGGGTCTGTAAGGCAGGTGGTAGCTTAATGCTGGTCAAAAGTAATGCAGACAGCTCCTGTAGGAACTCTGTAGGAATTACTTTTTACCAGCATTAAGCAACCATGTGTTTGTATGAGTCCTGTGTTCAATAAATGACTGGCCTCTAAAGACAGGTTCTACTGTAGCCAGTTGCTGTTCATACTCTCTTTTTTATCACATAAATATTCATTAGGTTAATACAATAAAACCCCTCTAAACCGGACGTTCAATTTAGTACAAGTGTCGATCTTGCAGACAAGTGGCAGCTTAATGCAGGGTGAAAGTCATGCAGAAAGCTCCTCTAAGCAGCCACATGTCTTAAATTCTACTAGAATTCTGGTTTAGAGGAGTTTTACTGTATGTTTTTAGCTATAAAGGTCTTTGATGAATCGAAAAAAGCTTTCCTGCTAAGACCATTACATGTTAGGCGTTTTACTTCATCCGATCCGTTCAATGATTCAGAAACTATAGAGCGAGTGTCAAACAACTTGGTTCCTGATGAAACGCCCAGTAACTCGATGTCACATCTGGATCTAAAATGGTTGTTAGGTCGCGCTCTTGGCAGGATGAAGCTTAAGGTGATAGTGAATTGGCATAGCTTACTGACTTACTATTATCTTGTTAGACGGGACGGGATGGGTGGGAGCAGACACACACACACATACATGTATAGTCTCCAACCCATTTACTTGTACATGTATATCTAATTGTGGTCATTTGTAAAAGGCATATATGTACAACTGTGAAAATATGAGTAATAAAATATGTTTAAACTATACATGTATAGTAATATTAGTTCCTCCAACGGCCATCTGGAGGGGAACTATAATAAATTGATAATGCATCTCGTCCGTCCGTCCTTCCATTCATCTTTCCGCCCGTCAGAAATTTTGTCCGGACGAAATCTCCTCAACAATTTGGGTTACCGTTTCTAAATCTGTCATGTATGTGTGTACATCTTGGGGTTACAGAATGTCGCATAATATTGGATTTCTCTGAGACATTGACCTTGACCTCGAAATCAGTTAAAGTAAACATTTGTCTGGTAACTTGTCTGATGATATATCCTCAACCCCTTGGGTTATGATTTCCCAATGTTTAGTGTGGATGCGGTGTAATGCATACTGCTGTTGTATATATGTGACCTTGTTACTGACCTTGACACCAATTTTAGGGAAAAGTTGTCTGGAAATTTAGTCTCAAAGATGTCTGCTCAATCCGTTTGGTGAGGGTTTTCAAATATCGTGGGTAAATGCATCTTGGGAAGACAGGGTGGTCAGGTACTGCTTAAGTATCTCCTCAATTGTCTGGATTGGCGTCTCCAAATTACATCTGTGATGTGAGGCATCTTAGGAAGGCAGAGTGTCACATGCGACTTTGATGTTTCTCCGACCTCGACTCACCCGTGCAATAGGGAAGAAAGATACCACCACCGTAACGTGATTTCTCAGACCACCATCTGTTGCAATGGACGTAGATTCCTAGACAGCATTAGAATCTAACAAATAAAAAAGTTTAGCATATATGACCCCTTGTTGTATGTAAAACATTGTAAAACATTGTAGAAATCTCCTCAGTATGTATAATAAACTTCTGTTCACAGATTGGATATTCTTTATCTATATTGTACCAAATATCGTTTATTTAACACTTTCCCCATGAAGACGCATTTTATCGCACTTACCAACAGAATAGACCCAGATCGAACGACTCCTGTAGGAGTGATTGATCAGGGTCTGCTATATTTGCGTATGGGTTTACAGTCCTAAGCGGCGAAAAATAATGCAGAAAGCTTCAAAAGGTACTTTTACAGAGGTGTCAAAAGGCGTCAGTAAGGTGAAATGAGTTCAAGCTTACATGACTTGAAATCTACCCCCACACTTTTAGCCTTCGATTTTTGTTCCATTTTGGTCATACTAATGTTTTTATACGCCCACCTAATAAAGGTGGTCGTATATTGGCGTGGCCCTGTCCGTCCGTCCGTCCGTTCGTTCGTTCGTTCGTCCGTCAACATTTTGTTTGTCCGCAGTTTTGATATATCTGACATATATTAATGAAACTTCACACAAATGTTTAATGCACCAAGATCTGAAACTGAGTTGATTCTGAGGTTCATTTGATTTTTCGTTTCATAGTTATGGCCCTTTTACTTAAAAAATAATGCAAATACATGCAAATAGTTTGTCCGCTGTTATCTGGGAAAACTATTTTAGAGATATTAATGAAATTTCACACAAATGTTTAATGCATCAAGATCTGAAGCTGAGTCGATTCTGAGGTTCATTTCATTTGTCGTTTCTGAGTTATGGCCCTTGACCTTAAAAAATAATGCAAATACATGCAAATAGTTTGTCCGCGGTTTTCTGGGAAAACTATTTGAGAGATATTAATGAAACTTCACACAAATGTTTAATGCATGAAGATCTGAAGCTGAGTTGATTCTGAGGATCATTTGATTTTTTCGTTTCAGAGTTATGGCCCTTGTCCTTAAAAGATAATGCAAATACATGCAAATAGTTTGTCCGCTGTTATCTGGGAAAACTATTTTAGAGATATTAATGAAACTTCACACAAATGTTTAATGCATCAAGATCTGAAGCTGAGTCGATTCTGAGGTTCATTTAATTTGTCGTTTCTGAGTTATGGCCCTTGACCTTAAAAAATAATGCAAATACATGCAAATAGTTTGTCCGCGGTTTTCTGGGAAAACTATTTGAGAGATATTAATGAAACTTCACACAAATGTTTAATGCATCAATATTTGAAGCTGAGTTGATTCTGAGGATCATTTAATTTTTCGTTTCAGAGTTATGGCCCTTTTACTTAAAAAATAATGCAAATACATGCAAATAGTTTGTCCGCTGTTTTCTGGGAAAACTATTTGAGAGATATTAATGAAACTTCACACAAATATTTAATGCATGAAGATCTGAAGCTGAGTTGATTCTGAGGATCATTTGATTTTTTCGTTTCAGAGTTATGGCCCTTGTCCTTAAAAGATAATGCAAATACATGCAAATAGTTTGTCCGCTGTTATCTGGGAAAACTATTTTAGAGATATTAATGAAACTTCACACAAATGTTTAATGCATCAAGATCTGAAGCTGAGTCGATTCTGAGGTTCATTTAATTTGTCGTTTCAGAGTTATGGCCCTTGACCTTAAATAATAATGCAAATACATGCAAATAGTTTGTCCGCTGTTTTCTGGGAAAACTATTTTAGAGATATTAATGAAACTTCACACAAATGTTTAATGCATCAATATTTGAAGCTGAGTTGATTCTGAGGATCATTTGATTTTTCGTTTCAGAGTTATGGCCCTTGTCCTTAAAAGATAATGAAAATACATGCAAATAGTTTGTCCGCTGTTTTCTGGGAAAACTATTTGAGAGATATTAATGAAACTTCACACAAATGTTTAATGCATCAAGATCTGAAGCTGAGTCGATTCTGAGGTTCATTTGATTTGTCGTTTCAGAGTTATGGCCCTTGTCCTTAAAATATAACGCAAATACATGCAAATAGTTTGTCCGCTGTTTTCTGGGAAAACTATTTTAGAGATATTAATGGAACTTCACACAAATGTTTAATGCATCAAGATCTGAAGCTGAGTCGATTCTGAGGTTCATTTGATTTGTCGTTTCAGAGTTATGGCCCTTTTACTTAAAAAATAATGCAAATATATGCATATAGATTGTCTGCTGTTTTCTGGGAGAACTGTTTTACAGATATTAATGAAACTTCACACACTTGTTTAATGCATCAAGACCTGAAGCAAAGTCAATTCTTAGGTTCATTTAATATGTCGCTTCGGAGTTATAGCCCTTACACTTAAAAAAATAATGCAAATCTATGCAAATATGAGGATGGCCATAACTTTTTCATTTGAAATGATATTTACTTAAAAAAATATATATGGTTAAATCTTAATATGAATTTTCACATAATTATATTGCAGGGTTTATGATATGTCATTTTATTCTAAAGTTATTGTCCTTGAACTTTGTGTGTTTGTTGCTTTGTTTGTATGTCAACTTTTAGTTTGTTGTTTTCTGGGAAAACTATTAAAATGATATAAATGAAACTTAACACAAATATTTCAAGCAACAAAATCTGAAGCTGAGTTTATTTTGAGGTTCATTCAGTTTGTCTTTGCAGAGGTCTGGCTGTTGCACTTTACAAAAATCTGCAAGTATGAGGATTAGTTTTTTATTTAATAAGATATTCACTTCATTTTTTTAAAAAATAGTATCACCTCAATATATACAGATTAGAAAATGTCAGCACTTATAAGGCATGTTGAATCAGAGAAAGTTTGCAAGTGGGCGTATTATGTACCGTATGCGGTACTCTTGTTTCACCTGTCAGATTGATGCTTCGGATATGTGTAAGTGCGTATCGCTAGCTACACCCCTGGTATTGCTTTAAGCAGCCATCTGCCCTAAATACCAGCCAATTAACACAATTAAGAGAGGTTTTACTGTATCTGATTCTACTGACTCTGCTATGGACACCAATCCTTGCGTCCTTGTGCTAAACAATAAAACATTAATCTAATTAAACTACACGGTTTATGACCAGCGCGTCTGCATGGCTGCCTACACAGTTTATAGTGAGCGCGGTCACAGATCTGTGTCTACACAGTTTATAGTAAGCGCGGCAACAGGTCGGTGTTTACACACTTTATAGTAAGCGCGGCCACATGTATCTGTCTACACAGTTTATAGTAAGCGCGGCCACATGCCTGTGTCTATACAGTTTATAGTAAGCACGACCACAGGCATGTGTCTACACAGTTTATAGTGAGCGCGGCCACAGGTATGTGTCTACACAGTTTGTGTTAAGCGCGGCCACAGTCTGTGTCTACACAGTTTATAGTAAGCGCGGCCACAGGCCTGTGTCTACTCAGTTTATAGTAAGCGTGGCCACAGTCTGTGTCTGCACAGTTTGAAGTAAGCGCGGTCACAGTAGTCCTGCAGCGAAACTGGATTTTTGGCCAGAAGCTTCGATTGCGGTGTATAGTTTTTTTTATTGTCGATATAAGTAGAGGAAAGGGTCCTGATTGAATATCTGCCGGGTGCCACCCTGGCACCCTTGAGGGTTTTGAGATATTACACTTTTACCCCACCCTCTATATTTTACATTAGGGAAGCTCGGTGAAACTATAAAATTTCGGTTTTATCTGATTTACTACAGCTGAGGTTGTTTATAGTTTGGTAATTAGTAGGAATGTAACTTAAAGTTATAACAGAGACACATTCTAAGATATGTGCATGCTTATAAATTTATTTATATACTTATGAATATTAATTAGAAGGTAAAAAGTAATGATAAAAAACTGGTTTCGTGCTATACTCCATGTGTTTTATAACCGTTTATTATGTTGCCTTATAAACTCTTACTTTTTATTCTAATATATTTATAAACAATTTAGACCTTCTTCAACAATCTCCAAATGACAACATAGTTCATAAAAATATCCCTTAAATGAGCACTGTTACAAATTTTTAGACCTTTCAATTTTACCCCACCCACCATAATTTACATTAGCAAAGTTCGGTGAAGCTATAGATTTGTTGCGGTTTTATAATGACCACAGCAGACGTTGTCTACTGTTTAAAAATAGCGGAAATTGAAGTTATATCAAAGAAAAATTCTAAGATATATGCATGCTAATAAGCTTATTAACATACGTATGAATATTAACTAGAAGGTTAAAAATTAATAGTAGAAAACTAGTTTTGTGCTAAACGCTATGTTTTTTTTGTGGGGTGTCTTTTAACCGTTTGTTGTGTTGCTTTACTTTTATTTTTTATATTTATATTATTTGTAAACAATGTATACCTAATTCAGCAAGCCCCCGATGATAACATAATTCATAAACATATCTATTTCATGAAGGAATTAATAATTCTGCTACACCAACTCTACCTTTTATATCATTTTTATTCGGATGCGTATCAATATTCGGCATGGACATAATAAGTATGCAGCTCCCATATCGGTTTTCCATTAAAGGTTCTTTGTTAACATTCTAGAGTACAGGGCTAAGCCGTAATCAGAACAAATTAAAGCTGTATACATACCTTTCATAGATATACCCTTTTCTTACCAAAACACAATGATGACAGATCTAACAAAAGCACAAGACCTGAATTGCACATTAGCTAATAGTATTTTGTCGTGTTTTATATGCACATGTGACCTTCAGCTGTACAAGGTGGCACATGATGTAAAATTGGCGTATGAGACCTTTGAGAGCTAGAGGCAAGTATTAACTCATGAGCGTTATCGAGATCATTGCCATTCTGATTGTAGAGATTGGTTTGATTAAAGTAATAAGTGACGTACACAAGTTGACAGACATGAACTTTCAAGAAGGCGTCAGAGCAATGCCACTAATTGCAGAGGACCTACTAAGATATGTTATGCAAGAGCACTGTCCAGAGTCACCAGAATAAGTAAAGCAAACAGCAAAGCTATGGGTATATGTGTTTCTAAAAATCAGTGCTTATCATGATGGTCTTTACCAATGCTGAAAAAAGGTGGCGTGTGCCTTCATATAGCAGCGTAAAAACAAATGATGCCGTGCTTCTTAGTCGTATGCCACGTGAACTGCACCATACATGGACTATGTCACTTGCCAGCAATGGAGTCACTCACAGATCCAGTTCCCGGATTTGCAAAGAGCTAGCGAGCATGTAATAGACAAGATGGGGGTATATAGGAAAGGGATATGGAGTGACATGTTTATTGTGATCACCTGTATGCGGTATGGGCATGCGCCTGGTGGAATGCCCTAAATATCCATTAGTGTAGCCAAATTTAAGCTTGGATAAGATGACCATTCACAGTATTGATCCAGAAATTTCTGTTATGAGACAAAATGAAGAAGGGATGTCTCAAAGAGAAAATAATGCAAAAAACAGATCCAGGTGACATATCAACAGAGAATAGGGCTTTGTTTGCAAGTAGTAGATTGTGTCGGAATTGACCCCTGTGCAAGGACAACTTTATTGAGTGACGGCCTTGATGTGTTATACCTTTCTCTTACCATAAAACTGAAATAACAAATGTAATGCGGATGCAGTCCGGCATCAAGGGTCGAAACTGACACTGCAATTACTGTTCAAAAACACAGTAGCATTATCGAAGAACTCTTGCTTGCTCGCTCACAGTCAGGATGTGACACTGCTGCAGGGTGTTACGGCACAGGTACGGGAACTGTTGCCAAAACATTAAATTCAAGTATTTCTCTGTTCCTTTCTGGGTCTTTCATATCTCCCCTTGCACTAATTATGTCTCAAGCAACGATATTTATGTCGTTTTGCTATGGAAACACGCAATGGGTCCAACACACACCGACACGTATGGGTATCAAGGCTAGAAGTTTGCTCAACGTCATCGTATCTTTGTAGTCTTCCTCCTAAGAGTGAGGCTTTTTGCAGAAGAAAATGTCAATACATCCCACGTTCAAGCAGATGGATGACAACATCCCTCATTACCTAGACCCAACAGACTTTAGCTGGAGGAAGGATGAAAGGTCAAATCGCCTGCAGCCGGTGATTTTTTTTAATAATAGACCAAGTGCCAGGTTTTATTCTTAGATTTATTTCTTGCGGTTGTCAAAGCACGATGTCCTGTAATAGATGAATATGCAGTTGCAAAACTGCAAACTTGATTTGCACTACATTTTGGAGCTACTACAATATAGGCACACAATACTAGTTTATTTATTTATTTATTGATAAAATAATAGAATAATTGAATAAGTAACTCATTCAATTTATAATTTTGATGAATCCATCGGAATGGTCATTCTTTCTCCAATAAATAATACATGTGATTTACTAATGCTTTGGTCGTCATATTGGAAGCCGTATTGGTGGATATGCTTGATTGTCATGATGCTGTTTGGGCGGTTGTGTGTTTTGTATACGGTGTTTCCTGCATGACTTCACATCCTGAATTTTATGGTGATGTGATTTACAAACTTCGTAGAATTATTGGACATACCCATTTTCTCACTTTGTTCATCAAATATATAAAACAATTCATTAAAAAGGGATATGATCCTGTATTATTACAACATACTGCATGTTTGGTTGTGAACCCTTTTACAGTTGGCAATCACGCTGGCCTCTTTGCATGTACGCCGACAAGAAAGGTTTAGTACTCTATGAAGGCGACCTCTTAAATCCAGAAATGGAAGGAGAACGTCGGATATCTGTACTATTTCATTTTTGTCGTACCCTTTATTACTTTTCTACAGTTACTCTGTTTGCAGCTCAATCATTGAGTACACTAGCGATAGGTGGATACATTATGTTCAATTAAATGTTTTTTTGTTATACATGCACTTTACCACTGTATTTGCTGTCGCGGTTGTTGTAGATTAGTCGGAGAGGGAATACGTTTATTTACACTGTTTGTCTTTTAGGACGGGGATGGAATAAGGGTGAGGTTGGGCGCCCATAAACCGGTTTAAACCCCCGGTGACTTTTGTCACTGACCGTTCCAAGGCGGTACTTCCATCTACCTCCTATTGTATGTTTGTTTTGTCTTTGTGCGTCTCTTGTTGTTTTTTCTACCCATGTACATTTGCTGTTTCCTTGTGTTGCTGTTCGGGCGAGTGTTTGTTCTGTATGTGGTATTTCCTGCATGACTCATTTTTGTACTTTTATATATGTACTTTTAACATAAGTAAACGTCATTTTTAACACGTTTGGTTTAATTTAATTATTGTTAGCTTATACGTTTCAAAACAGAAACGTATGTATGAATTGTAACATTATTTTATTATTTTCTCCTCCCTCACGGACGCCATTTCGGACGCCATCTTGATTTTCTCGAAACCCTCAAGAGTGCTGAGGTGGCATCCGGCATATTTAAAGAGTTCCAACAATCCCTGACCATAATCAAACGAGAAAAAACTATAATATTAATGAATCCATCGAAATAGTTATTATTTCTCAAGTAAATAATACAAATGTACATGACTTTGTGCTTTACATAGCTTTGGCCGCCATATTGGAAGCCATATTTGAAGCCAACATGGCGGATATGCTTGATTTAACAGTAGTAAACGTTATGTTTAACAAGTTAGTTCAATTTAATTACTGTTAGCCCATAAGTTTAATAAAACATTACGAATGTATGAATTGTAACATATCTTTAATGATTTTGTCCTCACTCGCAAACGCCATTTTGGGCGCCATCTTGATTTTCTTGAAACCCTCAAGGGTGCCAATGTGGCACCCGGCATATTTAAAGTGTGCAAACAATCCCTGACCATAATTAAACGAGAAAAACTATACTTTTGATGAATCCATCGGAGTTTTTATCATTTCTCAAATAAATAATTCACGTGCTTTTCATAGCTTTTGCCGCCATATTGGAAGCCATATTGGAGGCCATATTGGCGAATATGCTTGATTTAACAGTAGTACATGTACACACTATTTTAACAAGTTTAGTTCAATTTAATCACTGTTAGCCCATAAGTTTCAAAACATGACGAATGTATGAATTGTAACATATTTTTTATGATTTTGTCCTCACTCGCGGGCGCCATTTTGGACGCCATCTTGAATTTCTCAAAACCCTCAAGGATGCCAAGGTGGCACCCGGCATATTCCAAGAGTGCCAACAATCCCTGACCATAATCAAACGAGAAAAAACAACTATACTTTTGATGAATCCATCGGAACGCTTATCATTTTTCAAGTAAATAATACATGTGCTTTACATAGCTTAGGCCGCCATATTGGAAGCCATATTGGAAGCCATATTGGCAAATAAGCTTAATTTAAAAGTAGTAAACGTTATTTTTAACAAGTTTAGTTCAATTTAATCACTGTTAGCCAATAAGTTTTAAAACATGACGAATGTATGAATTGTAACATATTTTTTTATGATTTTGTCTTCACTCGCGGGCGCCATTTTGGACGCCATCTTGAATTTCTCAAAACCCTCAAGGGTGCCAAGGTAGCACTCGGCATATTCCAAGAGTGCCAACAATCCCTGGCCATAATCAAACGAGAAAAAACAACTATACGTTTGATGAATCCATCGGAACGCTTATCATTTTTCAAGTAAATAATACATGTGCTTTACATAGCTTAGGCCGCCATATTGGAAGCCATATTGGAAGCCATATTGGCAAATAAGCTTAAATTTACAGTACTAAACGTTATTTTTAACAAGTTTAGTTCAATTTAATTACTGTTAGCCATAAGTTTATTTTTTTTACGAATGTATGAATTGTAACATATTTTTTATGATTTTGTATTCACTCGCGGGCGCCATTTTGGACGCCATCTTGAATTTCTCGAAACCCTCAAGGGTGCCAAGGTGGCACCCGGCATATTTCAAGAGTGCTAACAATTCCTGACCATAATCAAACGAGAAAAAAACTATACACCACAATCGAAGGTTCGTCTATACCGCTGCAGGACTACAGGTCTGTGTCTACACAGTTTATAGTAAGCGCGGCCACAGTCTGTATCTACATAGCTTATAGTAAGCGCGGCCACATGTCTGTGTATACAGAGTTTATAGTAAGCGCGGTCACAGGTCTGTTTCTACACAGATTATAGTAAGTGCGGCCACAGGTCTGTGTCTACACAGTTTATAGTAAGCGCGGCCACAGGTCTGTGTCTACACATTTTATAGTAAGCGCGGCAACAGGTCTATGTCTACACAGTTTATAGTAAGTACGGCCACATTCTGTGTCCACACAGCTTATATTAAGCGTGGCCACATGTCTGTGTTTACACAGTTTATAGTAAGCGCGGTCACGTGTCTGTGTCTACAAAGTTTATAGTAAGCGCGGCCACAGGTCTGTGTCTACACAATTTATAGTAAGCGCGATCACAGGTCTTTTTCTATGCATATTATAGTAAGTGCGGCCAAAGGTCTGTGTCTACACAGTTTATAGTAAGCGCGGCCACATGTCTGTGTCTACACAGTTTATAGTAAGCGCGGTAACAGGTCTATGTCTACACAGTTTATAGTAAGTGCGGCCACATTCTGTGTCCACACAGCTTATAGTAAGCGCGGCCACAGGCCTGTGTCTACGCAATTTATAGTAAACGCGGTCACAGGTCTGTTTCTATACAGTTTATAGTAACCGACTAAGCGCGGCCACATGTCTGTGTCTAAACAGTTTATAGTAAGCGCGGCCACAGGTCAGTGTCTACACAGCTTATAGTAAGAGCGGCTACAGGCTTGTGTCTACACAGATTATAGTAAGAGCGGCTACAGGCTTGTGTCTACACAGTTTATAGTAAGCGCGGCCACAGATCCGTGTCTACACAGTTTATAGTAAGCTCGACTACAGATCCGTGTCTACGCAGTTTATAGTAAGCGCGACTCCAGACATGCGTCTACACAGATTATAGTAAGAGCGGCTACAGGCTTGTGTCTACACATATTATAGTAAGAGCGGCTACAGGCTTGTGTCTACACAGATTATAGTAAGAGAGGCTATAGGTCTGTGTCTATACAGATTATAGTAAGAGCGGCTACAGGCTTGTGTTTACAGAGTTTATAGTAAGCGCAGCCACAGATCCGTGTCTATACAGTTTATAGTAAGCGCGACTACAGATCCGTGTCTACGCAGCTTATAGTAAGCACGACTCCAGACCTGCGTCTACACAAATTATAGTAAGAGCGGCTACAGGCTTGTGTCTACAGATTATAATAAGAGCGGCTACAGGTTTGTGTCTACAGTTTATAGCAAGTGCGCGTACAAGTCAGTGACTACATTTGTACATGGTTTATAGTAAGTTTGACTGCAGATCTGTGCCAAATGTTTATAGTTATCGCGGCTGCAGATCTGCGTCTACACCATTTATAGTAAGCGCAGTTGCAGATCTGTATCGACGTGTTTTATAGAAAGCATGCACGACTGCAGATCTGTGTAGACACCGTTTACAGCAAGCGCTGCTGCAGACCTGTGTCTACACCGTTTATAGTGTGCGCGACTGCAGTGTCTGTATCTACACGTTTTATAGTAAGCGTGAACGCAGAGCTGTGTCAACAGAGTTTAAAGTAAGCGCTGATGCAGATATGTGTCTACACAGTTTATATAGTGAGTGTGACTGCAGATCTGTGTCTACACAGTTTATATAGTGAGTGTGACTGCAGATCTGTGTCTACACAGTTTATATAGTGAGTGTGACTGCAGATATGTGTCTACACAGTTTATATAGTGAGTGTGACTGCAGATCTGTGTCTACACAGATTATAGTAAGCACGACTGCAGATCTGTGTCTACGCAGTTTATATATAGTAAGTGTGGTGACAGGTCTGTGACTGCAGGTCTTTTTCTTCATGGTTTATTATTAGCATATAGCTGGTAAATTTATGATAACATTTATAGTTTGGGTTCGCACCGACGAATGATGTCGTATACAGGGTACACCTGTTTGACGCCCTCGCGGCATAAACACAATTGAAGTGAAATGGAAGAAAAACAACGTTGACCACTGAAAGAAAAATGAAATACAGTAAAGCTCCTCTTAACCGGACGTTAAATGTAGTATAAAAGTCGATATTGGAGGCCTATGGTAGCTTAATGCAGGGTGAAATTCGTGCAGAACGCTGCTAGAGGAGCTTTCTGTATGACTTTCACCCTGCATTAACCCTTTCACCTCCGCAGTCGCATACATGCACCACGACTAATAGTGCAGTCCCAGATCAGACGCCGCCTTGAAAAGGCGGCGTCTGATCTGGGACTGCACTATTTGTCTCAATCTCGATTTCTATATATGTGCTTTATTCCTTTGAAATTTGCATTTATTTATCTCATTTCCGTATTTTTCTGAATGATTTAACAAACTTGGATTGCAGACGACAATTAGAAAGTTGGCACCGAAAGGGTTAAGATGTCACCTGCCTAAGCGTGTCTAAATTCTTCTCTACTATAATTCAGGTTTAGAGGGGTTTTACTGTACACAGAGTAACAACATTTCCTTCCATATGAAATTTCACGCAGCAAGGTAACACAGAGCCGAAGATAAGAAACATATTTAGAAAATCTAATTCACATATTTTCTTATGATTTCTTCATCAAACTCTATATCTTTCTTTAACTCGTTAGAATCACCGTGGAGAGGCGATTCTACTTATACAATAAACCCTCTCTTAACCGGCCGTTAAATTTAGTATGAATATCGGTCTTGGAGACAGGTGGCAGCTTAATGCAGGGTGAAAGTCATGCAGAAAGCTCCTCTAGGAGCTTTCTGCATGACTTTCACTCTGCATTAAGCAGCCACCTGCCTAAAAGTATCTAAATTCTTATCTACTAGAATTCCGGTTAAGAGAGGTTATACTGTAGTTGCAGCAGTATACGTATTACGGGAGAATTTGATAGACGAGTACACATCTAGTCTATATTCCTGGAAAGGCTTATAAAATGTAACATGATTCATACCGTCAATCGATGTACGGTATTGTTCTAAAGGACAACGCCTATAAACCTATTAACGCTCTAAAGGGCAACGCCCACACAACTATAAAGCTCTGTTCTAATGGTGAGATGTATTACTTCGTGAGCTTAGCACGAAACTACCTGAATTGTAACTCCACTCTTTAATATTTATAAGCATTTTTAAAATTGCCCACCATTCTCAAAACAATGTTGTTATTTTTTTCATTTCTTTCCATATTGAAGACCATAGTATCAAACAGCTTGGATCCTGTTGAGACGCCGATTTACTCGGCGTCTCATCTGGATCCGAACTGCTTACAAAAGCCACCACTATTCCATCCCATAATTATATTGAACATGTAGTTAAAATAGTATAATTCCACACCCTCTATTTCTCTGCCAAGTCAAGTAGCTCGTTCACTAAGAGTTGCCGTTGAACGCGTGGCTTCTAATATGTGTCCTTGGTCATATTTGAGGACAATGGGGCACCTCAAAATCTCTAAAGGATAATGCCAACAAACCTCTAAAGTTCTAAAGGACAACGTCCACATAACTCTAAAGCTCAGCCTCTGTTCTAATGTAAAGTTATAGCATTTCTAAAGCTTAGCACAAAACTAATAAAGGCCATAATGTCAAACAGTTTGGATCCTGATGAGACGCCGAGTTAATCGGCGTCTCTTCTTGATCCAAACTGTTTGCAAAGGCGATCGCTATTTCACCCCATAAATTGTACATGCAGTTAAAATAGTATATCTAACCCTTTCCCTGTTCTGTATCCACATGTAAGAAGAAATGACGTCATGAACATATATTAGCTGAATAATTATAATGGCATATGTGTACAGGAGTGTTTAGTATTGGTAGAAATCAAAGATTCATATCTATTATAAATTCATATACAAACAGAGCAGACCCTGATCAGACGGCTCCTTTTAGGATCTGATCTGGATCTTCTCTGTTTGCAAATGCGCGAAAAGCCTTATATATATATTATCTATATATAATATATCTATATATATAAAAAGGGTTAAAATAATATAATTTCCTCCCTCGATGTCTGTCCCAATTCAAGTAGCTCACCCACTTAGAATTGCACACGTTGCTGTTGAACGCATGACTGCTAGTTAACACGTGTGTCCTTGTTCATATTTGAGGACAATGGCAGATATATGTCTTGACAAGCGTCTTTCTTTTCCCGCTGAGGACCACGGCAGATAATGGTAAAAAACCTTTCAAATATAATTTAACTTTATCCTACAAGAAATGTTTTCTGTATCCATTATCATTTTGTATATTCAAATCTCCCTACGTATTCAACATCACAGGGTGTCAAACAGTTTAAATACTGATATAATTGTAAACTATTAATCGCCTTATCTGGATCCTGATTGCTTTTCAAGGTTACCACTATTTCAACACATTATGTAAATGGGTATGTCATAGAGCTAACGAGAACCCCGGATTTTTTGTACTAAATTGTGCACCTTAAATATCAACGTAGAATAGTGTTAAATTACTAGTAGGTCGTCTATGCACGCTATTATGTAAAGTTTCTTTAACCCCAGTCCTGCAAGGCGATCTCACTGCCGTGCGCAAACAGCTTGGATCCAGATGAGACGCCGATTAAATGAGCGTCGCATCTGGATCCAAGCTGTTTGACACCCGGTCAGTAGGTTCTCTAAATCTGAAATGTATAACTTGTAACATATTGGAGTTAAACAAATTTGAAAGAGAAGGGTTAACTCTTTCGCTGCCAACTTTTGTCGTCTGCTAACTTTGTCGTCTGCTACAATTTTCCATGTTTATTTTTCTTCATTTTTGTTTCAAGAACCAATCACAGTAACAAAACAGTTTGGATCCTGATGAGACGCCGAGTTACTCGGCGTCTCATCTGGATCCAAACTGTTTGCATAGGTAATCACAGATACGATATTGGCAGCGAAAGAGTTAATTGTCTCACAACATGTCTATTATTCGTATTTGTCTGAAACCTGGTCAATAGTATCCAAATATGTCTGAAAATACAGGAGTGAGAGATTGGGCAAGATTTTCCGCTTCAAACAAAATGTATCTACTGTAGTTTGATAAACTTAATACATGTGATGACAGGGAAAGGGTTAATTTCGAGTTTGCGTACATTTACAGCAAGCGACTTAACTCTTTCGCTGCCAATATCGCATCTGAGACTGCTTACCTGTGCAAACAGTTTGGATCCAGACGAGACGCCGAGTAGTCTCATCAGGATCTAAACTGTTTCTTACTGAGATAAAGTTTTGAAAGAAAACAGGAGATGATTAAACAAAATAAAATTGTAACAGACGACTAAAGTTGCAGACAATAGTTGCAACAATAGTTGGCAGCGAGAGGGTTAAAAAGAGGCGATGGTTTTCTTGAACTCTTTAACTCCATGAATATTCATGTAAGAATTAATGACATCATACATATTAATTAGCTGTATTTTTTAAAATAACACATGAACACACACACACATTTAATCAAGACAGAACGTGTAGAGTTAGATCTAAATTAAGTCATAAGCAAACATAGCAGACCTACAGGGGCAGTCTGATATGGGTCTGCTACTGGGTACACATTGTTATGGTATTTAACAAACAGCTTGAATCCTGATCTACATCCAAGCTGTTTGTAAAACGCAATACGAGTACATGTCACCCTAAGAACAAGAAAGGGCTAAAGTAGTCTTTTGAACACAGATCGTATACATTATGTTTTATAGTACAAGTACAGTAAAACCCCTCTAATGCGACCACCTAAAAGAGGTATAATTCTGGGTGCTAGATACAGGTGGTAGCTTAATGCAGGACAAAAGTAATGCAGAAAGCTCCTGGAGGAGCTTTCTGCATTACTTTTGCCCTGCATTAAGCAACCGCCTGCTTATAAAGACACCCATGTTTATTCATTAAGTGGTCGCATTAGAGGGGTTCTACTGTACATTATGTTTTATAGTACAAGTAGAAAAATGTCATACAGTATTTATAAATGTTCTGGGTCTACACTGTTTGCAAAATGATATTAGTGACTCGTGCCCCGCACAGTTGATGTAATATATAATTATAACATGAATATACATTTGCTGCATGAAGGAGATTTTTTAACCATGGCAGGATCTGTTTAATGCCATAAGTTAACATGAAATACCTCAATCGGATGGCTGATCTCGGTCCACTCTGTTTGCTAAAGCAAAAATGCCACCAGACCCTGATCAGACGGCTCCTATAGCGACCCACTGATCTGGGTCTACTCTGTTGGCAAATGCGTGAAATTGCGTTTACATGAGGGAAAGGGTTAACTTGTATTACTCTTACTACCATGTTGCATTTATCCTTGGAGAATAAAGTGTCTGTCTAT
Source organism: Azorinus chamasolen (assembly GCA_963576725.1). Taxonomy (NCBI): domain Eukaryota; kingdom Metazoa; phylum Mollusca; class Bivalvia; order Cardiida; family Solecurtidae; genus Azorinus; species Azorinus chamasolen. Next base: position 56,299,480 of record OY755244.1, read on the forward strand.
CTGTCAGGCTATTTTATTTGGTACTCGTAAGTTTAAGATCATTGTACGCTAGCGGCGAACGCGTAATAACCCTTGCAAACAGTTTGGAAGCCGAATATTAGAAGTCGAGTATGAGAAATTGAGTATGAGATGTCTAGTTTGAGAAACCGAGTATGAGAAGTCGAGTAACTCGAGTAACAGTTTGGTAGTCTTTGAGACGATTCTAAAACGTTGTCACAACATTGGTTTTGATGGGGGAAAGGACGATTTTAGTATTTGGGTACGCACTTTTAACTGTTGCTCAGCTGATATGCTGTAAAATTTTACGTATTTCACGACTCTGCCCTGCATTAAACTGTCACATATCTTTAAAACGAAAATACTAATATGAGTGTTCGATTTAGCGAGGTTTAACTGCATGTATACATACTTCACGCCTGTACAGTAAAACCTATCTATAATGGCCACTAAATTGTTTTAATTAGTTGGTACTTAGGGCAGGTGACTGCTTAAAGCAAGGTGAAAGTGAAACAGAACGATCCTATAGGAGCTTTCTGTTTTACTTTCACCTTGCTTTAAGCAGCAACCTGCCTTTAACACAAAATACTTGATGTAATTTAGTGGCCGTTATAGAGAGGTGTTACTGTATTACAATCACATAGCGCGTTAATGAACCCTTTCAATGCTGGGCCCGTATGCATTGGATTTTGCAAACAGTGTAGACCCAGATCAGAGGGCTCCTAGAGGAGCCCTCTGATCAAGGTCTGCACTGTTTGTTAATTATACGTATAATGTAGCGATTTCAAGCCTCATATTCTGAGTAGACTCCGTAGTAAACCACTGATAGACTATTTCACTCTGAAAATTCGGCGCTGAAACGATAAATCAATAGTAGTGTACATTTGTTGCGACCCAGTGTGCACAGAGACAGTAAGAACTTGACACTCAATCTGCAAGGACTGCTCAGCGCTTCGTCGTCTCCACTGTCAAAATGAGTGAACTAAAATTTTGGTGGGGATCGGGATCTCCCCCCTGTTTCAAGGTCATGTTCGTTCTTGAGGAAAAGAAGCTGCCGTATACGAGCAATCTTATCGAATTCTCGAAGAAGGAACACAAGAGCGACGAGATAATCAAGATCAATCCTCGCGGACAGGTATGTTCTATTTTTTGACTCAATCGTTCTATTTAGTTTTACCCTTATTTTCTCTTTAAAAATGCTGTCTGACATCACTCTTATCTGTTGCCTTTTAATTAACTTCTTATTTATTCCTACTTTTCAGAAATTCATGAATAGTTTTTTAGGATATTTTTATAATACTAATTTAGCCATTACAGAGACCGAAGAATCAGATATTTATAAGTTCATTAGTAAACAGGGCCGAACCTGCCAACAGCTTATGTGGGAACTGTCCAATCTTTTCATAAATACAGTAAACCCCCTCTAATGCGATCACTTAATAAACAAACAAAGCTGTCTTCATGAGCAGGTGATTGCTTAATGTAGGCCGAAAGTTATGCAGAAAGCTCCTATAGGAGCTTTCTGCATAACTTTCGTCCTTCATTAAGCTACCCCCTGCCTTTGCCACTGTGAATTATGCCCCTTTTTGGTGGTCGCATTAGAGGGGTTTTACTGTAGGCGTATCGATAGAGTAAAGCGTTATCAGGTTGCTTGCATTTAAAAATCTATACATAGACAGAGATAATTCTGAACGTGCAAAACAATAGAATGAACCGCTATAGGGATGTGATAAAACATTTGAATACAGTAGAACCATGCAGTCTTAATCCATTCCCTCATATTGACACCTTTTGACGCCTCTGTAAGTGTCATTTCTTGAAACAATTGTGATAAATAAAGCATTTGCTGACAATTGTTTCAAACTACAACATTAAAAATGTTCCTTTTCTCTAGTTAATGCTCCTTTTCGGTAGATTTAGTCAAAGAGGTAGGATCTAAAATAGCTTATGAGGAAATGGGTTAAGCGGTCATCAAAAAGAAGTCTAATTGTGGGTCTGTAAAGCAGGTGGTAGCTTAATGCAGGTCAAAAGTAATGCAGAAAGCTCCTATAATAGGAGGTTTCTGCATTACGGTTGCCCTGCATAAAGCAACCATGTGCTTTTTAACACTCCTATGTTCAATAAATGAATGACCGCTTAAGACAGGCTCTGCTGTATACAAGTACACATATCTTCCTGTTCTTGATTATCAACATACCCAGGCCGTGTTAACAAAATACACTATCATCTCTGTCATATTATAGACAGATTGCTATACGCGAATCAGTCATACGTGTAAACTATTATGTTATGCAATTACTTATGCTATGCAAATAAATGGATCCATATTAGATACTGGGTAATTCGGCGTCACACTAGCATCCTACTTGCTTTATAACCAGTTTTGGGGTGTGTGTTTTTTCAATCAAAGAAATATAGGTTGAAGCAGACAGCAATTTAACCATTTCCTCCGTAATACGCCTTTCTATGCCTCTGTAAAAGTCACTTTTTGAAACCATAACTAAAAATACTAAAATTTTCCTTTCCTATTGTTAATGCTCCTTTTCGGTAGATTTATTCAAAGAGGTTAGATCTAAAATAGCCTATGAGGGCTAAACGGGTTAAGTAGACGATCATTTGATCAATATACCAAAGGTTAATTAAACCTCGCGCTGCCTATTTGCGAATCTATGCTTACCTGTGCAAACAGTTTGGATCCAGATAAAACACCGACTAATTGGACGTCTCATCAGGATCCAAACTATTTCTCACTCTGATTGTATTTTTGAAAAGAAAAGAAAGAAAAAAAATCGAAAATCGTTGCAGACGACAATTTTTGCAGACGACTATACGTGACACGCGAAACGAGTTAAAACTAGGACTGAATAGTTCAATATTGAGAACATCGACATGAACTCATGCGTATGTATACATACGTTTAAAATGGTTTGTAGGTATATGCTGGGGGTGTTACAGAACATTCCTTTTACTATATACAGTAAAACCCCTCTAAAGCGACCACCTAGTAATAAACATATGTATCTCTGAAAGCATGTGGTGGCTTAACCCATTCCATCATATTGACGCCGTTTTAAAGTCACTTTTTGAAACCATTGTGATAAATGCTTATCACAATATATGTTTTCCTTTCTCTAGTAAATGCTCCTTTTTCTGTAGATTAATGAATAAACATAATAAATTGTAACTACATGTATTGCGATATAAACGGTAGACGAATACTATTTTATTTTGGAATGTAAATATGACAGAGATAGTATCGTAGCTTGTTAACATGATTTGGGTGAGTCGATAATCAAGAACAGGATTAGCAAGACTGCTGTTGCACGATTTTTGGAGGAATTCGGATCAAGATATGTGCTTGTATACAGTAGAATCTGTCTTAAACGGTCATGCATTTATTGAAAATAGGAGTCTTAAAATGCAGGTGGTAGCTTAATGCAGGACAAAAGTAATGCATTAAGCTACCACCTGGCTACCAGACCTATAATTAAACATTTTATGTTAGCCGCTTAAGACAGGTTCTATTATATACACCTTTAGGTATATGATTATACAAATAAATTGTATCATAACAGGTCTACATTTACTCTTCTAATACTGAAAAAAATGTATGTCCAATCTGAAATCAGCTGAACTTTTAACCCTTTCCCTGTTCTATGTTTATTCCAAATTTCAATACCTCACAATAATTAAAATTAGTTTTACAGTGAACCCCTGAACCAGACATCTAGTAGAGAAGAATTTAGATACTTTTAGGCAGGTGGCTGCTTAATGCAGGATGAAAGTCACCCAGAAAGTTCATAGAGGAGCTTTCTAGATGACTATCACCTTGCATTAGATTGTCAGCTTTCTCCTAGACCGATACTAATTCTAAATTTAACCCTTTCGCTGCCAAACTCTGTCGTCTGCTAACTTTGTCGTCTGCTACAAATTTTCATTCTTCTGATTTTCTTCATATTTGTTTCAAAAACGTAGTAACAGTAACAAACAGTTTGGATCTTGATGAGACGCCGAATTACTCGGCGTCTCATCTGGATCCAAACTGTTTGCATAGGTAATCACAGATCCGGCATTGGCAGCGAAAGGGTTAACACCCGGTCTAAAGAGGTTTACTGTAATGAAATATGGAAGGTAGAACATTATAGCCATTTAAGAAACTAAAGAAACCGATATACCAAATTTCTTTAGCAAACAGAGTAGACCCTGATCTAGTCTGGGTCTACTATGTTTGCAATAGCGTTTATAAGAAGAAAAGGGTATATGTATCATAACAGGTCCACATCAACTCTTGTCATACTGAAAAAAAGCTTGCTCAGTCTCTAGTCTGCTGTTAACCTATTCCCTTCTATTGACGCATTTTGACGTCTCTGTAAACTTCACTTTCTGAAACCATTGTGATAAATAGAGCATTTTCTCTATTTATCACAATGATTTAAAAACAACACAATTCTAAATTTTTCCATTTTTCTAGTAAATGATCCTTTTCAGTAGATTTATTCAAAGAGGCTGGCTCTAAAAATAGCCTATGATGTAAAGGGTTAACTGACTTTTGATTGGTTCAAGTCATTGAGAAACTACTTACAGAGTGTCAAACAGCTCGGACCCTAACTGGATGCCGAGTTACTCGGCGTCTCAACTGGTCCAACCGTTTGCTAGCGTTAGCCATTTCGCTCTAAGCATGAGAAGGGTAAGCTTTATAATTGATGCACAGTCATCAGCATTCGGTGTAAAACTACATTTGAGCCTTTGAATTGATTGTACGCAGGCATTTTAAAAGGCAGGTGGTAGCTTAATGCAGGGAAAAAGTAATGCAGAAAGCTCATATAGAAGCTGTCTGCATTACTTTTGATGTACATTAAACCTTTCCTCCATAAATACACCATTTAACGCCTCTGTAATAGTCACTTCTTGAAATCATTGTGATAAATAGAGCATTTGCTCCATCGGAGCAAATGCTCTATTTATCACAACGGTATCTATACTAGTTATAAAATTTTCCTTTTCTCTAGTAAATGCTCTTTTTCGGTAGATTCGTTCAAAGGGGTTGGGTCTAAAATAGCCTATGGAGGAAATGGTTAAGCTAAACTCTGCAATTAACCCTTTCGCTGCCAATGCCGTATCTGTGATTACCTATGCAAACAGTTTAGATCCAGATGAGACGCCGAGTAACTCGGCGTCTCATCAGGATCCAAACTGTTTGTTACTGTTACTATATTTTTGAAACAAAAATGAAGAAAATCAAAAGAATGAAAATTTGTAGCAGACGACAAAGTTAGCAGACGACAGAGTTTGGCAACGAAAGGGTTATTACGGGAGTCTGTAGAAGCTGGTGGTTGCAAAAATGATACAGAAATTGGTGGTATTGGTGAGACTTTATCGCTTTTTTCAGGTTCCAACGTTTACAGATGGAGACGTCGTGGTCAATGAATCTAATGCCATTTGCCAGTACTTATGCGAAAAATATCCCGAGAAGGGTACACGTCTTCTGCCTGAAAATGTGGATCAGAGGGCGGCTGTGTATCAGCGGATGGCAGAACTGAGTAACTTAGAGTCTGCCGCCCGGCCTATCTTCATGTACAGAATGAAAACGAAGAAAGAAGAATGGGACGAGGCCCATATAAAGGAGCTCTATAGTAAATTAGAAGAAGAGATTGAACGCTGGGAAAAATACTTAACCGGGAAGAGCTATCTATGTGGAAATGCGCTTTCTATGGCAGACGTTTTCCTGTACGTCAATTTGGCGCAAATGGTACGCCAAGGTTCGGTGCTTGACAAGAAATATCCGGCCTTGAATGCGTTCTATAAGCTTGTAGATCAGAGGGAAGCGGCAGACAAATCGAAACCTCCACACTGGAAAGGCAGTGAGTCTCCAGGGTATATGTTGGGCATTGGTGTGTAGACTAGAGGCTTTCACTTGATGGAGTGTTTCGACCCGCTCGAAAATGTACTTGACAATCATGTGCATCAACAGTATAACCCCTCTAAACCGATCGTTAAATGTATTATAAATATCGGTCTTTGGGGATAGGCGGAAGCCTAATGCAGGCTGAAAATCATGCCGAAAGCTCCTCTAGCTTTCTGCATGATTTCCACCCAGCAATAAGCAGTCACATGCCTTAAAATATTTAAATTCTTCTCTGCTAGAATTTAGGTTTAGAGGGGTTTGTATACAAATAAGTTATCTGTTGACATTATCCTCAAATTACATGTAATTTTTTAACAAAATCCAATGTTAGTTTGGATCCAGATAAGTCTATAGACTTGGATAAATACTAAATAAGTCATTCAAACAAGCTAAGCTTTACAAAATAAAGTATGTTGTGAATTTAATGTTTGCGTTTGTTGTCATGTTGTACCTCTATCTCGTGAGAGACATATATGTTTTGTTATTCGAAACTTGTATGTAGTAGAAAACTCGGATGGTTTATACAACTGGAGCACTTTAAATCAATACTTCTCTGCTTTTCTCTGCTATACAAATTACATCGACATAACAGAAGTGTGAATCATCCGTTTTCTAATCTGGACAATATCTAAAATTCACAGCTTAATACAGGTCTAAAGTAATGCTGAACGCTCCTATAGGATTACTTTAGACCTGCACTATAGGCTGTCCCATGTGTTTCTAGATATGCGTGGTGATACATTAGAACAAGTCTGGAAGTCTGAACTTTTGGAAGGACCGAATTTTTACTTCGAGTTATCACGAGGTGCAAGTTATCCGAGTTCGAGATATCGAAGTTCAACTTTAGAACGGATTCTACAGTTTAATCATACTGTACTTATATGCACTTATGAAAAAATCCTACAAACATTACATTATTTCTTACACTAGCCCATTTCCTCATAGTCTATTTTTATACCCAACCACTTTGAATAAATCTACCGAAAAGGAGCATTAACCAGAGAAAATGATTTTTTTTAGAATTTTGGAGTTTGAAACCATTGTGATAAATAGAGTATTTGCTCCTATATGAGCAAATGCTCTATTTAACACAATGGTTTCAATAGATGATTTTTACAGAGGCGTAGAAAGGCGTATTTATTGAGGAAAGGGTTAAGAGGCATTAAGTCAAATGTTATCTAAACGTAGCCCATCTTTAACTCTTTCACTGCTATAGTTAAGTTATCGTAAGTTATATTTTTAAATAGCCTTCCTTTTCGATTAACTCTTTCGGCGCCAAATTTCTAATTGTCGTCTGCAAACAATGTTTGTTAAATCATTCAGTAAAATAAGGAAATGAGATAAATAAATGCAAATTTCAAAGCAATAAAGCACATATATAGAAATAGAGATTGGGACAAATAGTGAAGTCCCTGATCAGACGCCGCCTTTTCAAGGCGGCGTCTGATCTGGGACTGCACTATTTGTCGTGGTGCATTTATGCGACTGCGGCGGTGAAAGGGTTAAATGTGTACAATTGTTGATGATTTAAGAAATAATAAATTCATACCAGTGTTTCATCGTGCAATCGAACACTGGTAGGAGTTGAGATGCGTAGTAATTAAATCACAAGGCCGATAGGCCGAGTGATTTAATTATAAGCATCTCAACGACTACCCGTGTTCGATTGCAGATAAAACACTGGTACAAATTTATTATTTCGATTCTAACACTTCAATTTAACTATGATTTGCACCGTCACAACGGCACTACGTTTCTTGTCGTACGAATTTTCGAAGCCATATTACGTCACGTTAAGCCGTTACAGCGCGTGCGGTGTTTTATAGAGAATTCAAACATAGATACGTCCTTTCTTTGTTTATGTAGATGTGTGCGCGAGGTGTGTTAGAATATACGTTACTACATGTATACAGCGTCTGTTCGTAGTTGGACCGACTGTCATTGCGATATGGGGCCAACTTCGCGCCGACGTCCTATGGCATCTGGGTAAAACATTTAAAAATAGTCTTTATAATTATAATCATTATTATTATTATTTACTATTATTATAATTATTACTATTTTATTATTATCATCATCATTATTATTATAATTAGTAGTAGTAGTAGTAGTAGTAGTAGTAGTAGTAGTAGTAGTAGTAATAGTAGTAGTAGTAGTAGTAGTTATAGTAGTAGTAGGCTACTAGTAGTAGTAGTAGTAGTAGTAGTAGTAGTAGTAGTAATCATTATTGTTAATATTATTATTAATAATTGTTGTTATTATTATTATCATTATTATTATAACAGGTGACGATAACAGCTCCGTATGATCAGATAATTTCACTTTTCCGATCTTTAGCAAGACAAACCCGACTGAATATTTATATAGGACGGTTATTTTATTAATATTAATAAGCCGAACGATATATTAACCCTTTCCTCCATGAATTTTCATATAAGAGATAATGACACAATGAATATAATTTAGAGTAATTATTTATAATAGCACATTGACAGAGGAAATTTTGGCCATAGCAGAAATTGTAGAATTATATCTATAATGTAGTATAAGCAAACAAAGCAGACCCTGATCAGACGGCTCCTACAGTAGTCATCTGATCTGGGTCACTCTGTTTGCAAAGGCGTAGGAAAGCGTATTTATGGAGTAAATGGTGAAAAAGAGAACTTATAGCCATGGCGGTATGGTCACTATGGTGTTCGACGGATAATTGCTTAGACCTTCACGACTGTAGTTCAAATCCAGGGTCCATGCTTATAAAGCTTTTTAGGCTCAAATCTGACCAATCAAAAGCTTGAGAACGAACTCAGACTCAACTAAAAGTTTAATAAGCATGTATACTGGTCTGTGCATTTGGAATGTTTGTGTGAAGAAGCCCTCCAGCTGGTTTGGGGTAGGTCGATGGTACAAAGCCAATGGATCCGTTTGTGGAAAAACCCTCCGGAGTCTTCTTCCACTTGTAATTAGCTGTACGCCGCGACGTCACTGAAATACAGTTAACTCTTTTGGCGCCAACTTTAAAAGAGTCGTCTGCAATGATAATTTCATATTAAATATAATTTTAAATTAAATAATAAAGGTATATTAGTAAAACATTTGTTTTTAAAAACCTGTATGTTTGGGCTAAAATAATACAGAAAACAGTGAAGTCCCAGGCCTGATGCCGCCTTGAAAAGGTGACATCTGACCTGGGACTGCGTTGTTTTCAACGGTGCCAACAGGCGACATCTGACCTGGGACTGTACTGTTTTCAATGGTGCCAACAGGCGACATTGGCACCGAAAGAGCTAAATCGACGTAAACTTCAAATACAAACGGACTAAGAGTTTGGTGAAGATTGTATTCATATTACGAGTGATCGCACTGGGTCACAAATATGGCAATGTGGCACCATTCTAGGTCGTGTCAAACTTTAAATCTACTGAATTTAATTGAAAGCCTCTAATTGATATTTAAGATGTCATTTTTTCTTAATACATAAGTTATATTCAAGAAGCCAAGGGTTACACACACGGTGGCGATGTTGCAAAGATCAATATGAAGTCATGTCCTTGATATAAACACTTATCACACCATTGCAAACAGAGTAGATCCATCACTGACGGCCCTGATCAGAATCAGCTCTGATTGCATATGAAAATGTATACATCCGATACATGTACTGTTATAAAAAAAATCATGTAATTAATATGTATGATGTAAAGGGTTAAATGCGCGGTAGCAATGGTGCAAGATACCAGAAATACATACCCTTTCCTTCATGTTAACGCCTTTTTACAACTTTACACACAGAGTAGACTAAGACCAGACGGCTCTTATAGGAGCCGTCTAATCAGGGGCTGCTCTGTTTGCTTGTGAAATTATAATATATCTTACTCTATGAGTTGTACCGGTACCAAAATAGCCTGTGTACATATGCCATTATAAAAAGAATCATCAGCTAATAAATATTCATGATATCATTGGCTGCGGTTTAAGCCGCAGTCACTCTTATACAGGAATTAAAGATGATCATGATTTACTCCGAGACTAGTTTTTAGACTAACACTCCAGAAGAAAACAATTGCAATATGTTTTACTGATGCCCAAGAACTCTCCTTTATGCTTGATGTGGCGTTAACATCTTGCAGGTCATTTGCAGGTCATTTACTGTCCAGTGTAATGCACTCGAAATAGCTTCTGCCCTGAGCAATTGACCTCTTCAATTATTGTCATCTGCTGCAAATCTAAAAATACATTTTTCCAAATCTTTTCAAAAATAAATGTCAGAGTGACAAACAGCTTGGACCCTGATGAGGTGCCAAGTTACTCGGCGTTGCATCTGGATCCAAACTATTTGCAAAGTTCATTATTTAAATGCTAAAAACCACAACAAAAGCAGCCGGAACGAAACTCATACCTGCTTAGGGGAACAGTTGCTCATTTCAGGAATCAGTTACTCATTTGTACAATTTACTTGCTATATTCATGGGTTCACCTTTCACCTTTCATAACGCTTTCGGCATATGAATGTCTTTGGCTAGATCTTGGTATGTCCTTGCATAACATATCTTATAAAATGCAAATCAACAGAAAAGAATTGTATCGTAAATAATTGCAATGCCTTAAAGCACGTTTGTATGAAGGAAAAATTTGAGTGTTTCAAATATCTTTTTCAGCAAAATGATATTTTAATAAAGCATTTTCCTCATTCTGCAATCGTTTTAAAATTTCCCATGTAGATCTATCTCTTAATCTAAATTAATAAATAATACTGCTCTCTTGGATTTTCTTCTATCCTGCTTAAACATGTACACAGCCATTTTACGCTTGCGTAAAACCTCGCATGTTATTTCTTACATGAATATTCAATAGGGAAAGGGTTAAATAAAAACTATTGATAACTTGTATCGAAATCTCGCTGTAAAACGACTACAACTGCCCCAATTACCCTCGGTATTTGGACACCGAATCAAGCCTCTCCATTTGTAAAGCAGAAGAGGCCATTTAACATCATTTTGATAAATTTTACCTTTCACAATGAAGATAAAATTCCAAAAAGGGAATTAATATAATACATAAATACTTGAATAGCTCTGATCAAATAGTTCGGCCACTAAGGGCCTTTTTTCTAGGAGAATCATGTAAGAAATGAGGGTTTCTTGAAAAGGACCTTATATAGTGTTCGAAATATTAAACTATTTATGTTTAACCCTTTACTCCATGAATACGCCATTCGACGCCTTTGAAAACAGAACAGACCCAGATCAGACGGCCCCTGGAGGAGCCGTCTGATCTGGGTCTTCTCTGTTTGCTTATGAACTAATATAGATATGATTCTACAGCGATGGCTAAATATTCATGTGTTCATGGGCCATTGTAATGATTAATCTAACTGATATTCATGGTGCAATAGTTTCTTACACGGATATGCATGGAGTAGTGCGTAGTAGCCACTGAACTATCAGCAAATAGTGTAGACCTTGATCAAACTGCTCCTTCCGGGGGGGTTAGTTTGATCTAGGTCTGCACTATTTGCCTAAGTGTGTACGGTGAACACTTAACATTGTACTCCATGAATACGCAGTTCTATGCATTCGCAAACAGAGTAGACTCAGATTAGACGGCTCCTGCAGGATACGTCTGATCAGGGTTTTCTCCGTTTGCTTATGCTATAATACAGATATAATTCTACAGTTTCTGCAATGGCCCATCATGTGCTGTTATAACGAGTTAACCTAAATAATATTCATGACATCATTATTTAATACATGAATATTAATTGCGGAAAGGGTTCAAGTAGTTAAGTATAGTTTTTAAGGATATTTTGCGGTAGCTGGCACCAGTCGGCATTCTATCTGGGTTCAAACTTTTTGACCGTCTGATAATTTTAAGATATTTTTAAAAGGAATCGAATAAAACAAAAACATTTCACCCATTGTATCCCTTATTAGGGAATAAGGACACAAATCAACAGGGTATACCCAAGCAAGAGGGCTCATACAGATACAGTCTTACAACCGTTCAACTTTATAGCTTATTGTAGCTTATGTAAATTGTAAAAATAAAGATTTGTGTATCTTATACACTGTTGGCTTCATATTTGCCACGTATGACATTGTTATAGAATCTACCAAACTAATGATCATTAGAATAACTCAAAATACTTCTCCGGACAATTCTACTCAGATGCATGGGTTGTATATGGGTTAAAGTAAGAAATAAAGAAGGCGACAAAACTTTCAAATATTGTTTATGGCGCTTATGAAAGTGTTACATAAAAATTTAACTTTAAAACTCTTGCACTATTCTTGCAATACATACAACTATATTTGCTACTATATCTCTGCACCACAACACCACTTTATCAATGTCAAGGTTACAAGCTCATAATGGATCTAAATCATTAACCACATTGAAACCCCTTCAACGTATTGTTCAACATTGATTATATATATAGAAGATATCACACTGTCATGCAATTGTATACAAGACATATACCTTGCACACAGTAGTATAGATCCTCAGCAGTCCTTCACGCCACAGATACGCATTTTCGCGCATGCGCAAACAGACGAGTAGACCGAGATCGGCTCCTTTAAGGGTAATTGTTTGATCTGTTTGCGTATGAAATAATATCTATCTGATTCTACAATTTCTGCCATGTAGTCAAAAACTTCTCTTTTAAAAGTTTAGTTAATTAGTATGCATGACTTTATTGTGGCTTACATGAATATTCATGGTGAAAAGGGTTAACCCTTAATTGAGGAATAGGCCTGTGATAATTTAATGACAGCATGGATACGAATTAAAGGAACCTTATAATGGCGTTATTAACATTAGATTTTTTAACCCTTTCCCTCATATAAATGTGTTTTCATGCACTTGCAAACAGAGAAGACCCAGATCAGACGGCTCCTAGAGGAGCCGTCTGATCAGGGTCTGCTCTGTTTGTTAATATAATTTGATAGATCTGTTTCTTTGTTTTCTAAAATGTCTATAATGCAACACCTTCCAAATTTCATTATAACTATTTTGTTCATGAAAATTCAGTGGGTATTGAACTTTGGCCTAAATACAGAACAGGGAAAGGGTTAAGACAGCAGAAACTGTAGAATCAAATCAATATACATGTAAAGTAAATCCCCGCTAATGCGACCACCTAAAATAGATATAATTCTGGATGCTAGATGCAGGTGGTAGCTTAATGCAGGACACAAGTAACGCAGAAAGCTTCTACATGAGCTTTCTGCTTTATTTTGCCCCTGTATTAAGCAACCACCTGCTTATACATGGCGTCCCAGAAAAAATGCAACCTGATTTCAATTCCCTATTACTCTAAATCTGTTCTTATAGAAACATTTTATATACCAGTTTTCAGGTTCGACAGTGGTTCAAATTTGTGTAAAATTACAGCTAAAATACTTTTATAGATTTTGGGATATTGCGTAAATACTGAAGGCACCCTGTTTTCACTCTTCCCAGAAATTTGAATTTCGTCACACATTTACCCTGTTGATAATATATATTGTTTAGCGGATAAGCAATATAACATTTTTTGTACCCAGAATAATACTTACATGTGTGTCAATGGCACATATCATATCCCAGTATTAAATCTTCCACTTTTACGGTACCTTTAGTCTTTTACGAATAATTCAGGCCAGTGCAATTTGTGCATAGATAGACAGATAAATCTTTTATTTTATTCTATTGCATATGTTCAGAGATAACAAACAATTGTCAGTATTAAACAATGAAAATACGGAGTCGCTTTATTAGGCGGGACTTTCAAAACAGATTATCTTTTGAACTGTATTACGGTACTTGTTGAAATAATAATCACTTAAACCATAATGGATCAATTAATTTTCTTGAACAGTTGATAACGTTTTACTACGTCATGTAATACTTTCAGTATTTCTGTGATAAATTTATTAGGACTTCAGTTAATTAAAGGAGATCACATTTGATGGACTTATTAATATGTTATATTTTCTTGTAAATGTAATATTTTAAAAGTGTATTACAAAACTTTACATTTGTTACAAGTTAATTTGTTTAAATAAACATTGGGGACACAGTTTGTGATGAATAATTGAGATAAAATGCGAAGTTCTTTTCAAAGGTACATGTACTTATTATATCCATAACCCTATTTCTGGGAAAATTGAAAACAGGGTGCCTTTCGTGTTTACGCACTATCTCAAAATCTATAAAAGCATTTAAACTGTAATTTTACACAAATGTTGTACCTACAAACTGGTATGTAAAACTTTTCTATCGGGTAAATATATTTAGAGTAATAAGGTAACGAAATTGGGTTGCATTTTTTCTGGGACACCCTGTAGAGACAGCTATGGTTATTTGTTTTCAATTAACAAGTAGAGCACGTCCTGATCAGGCAGATCTTACAGCCTACTATGTTTTTCAAAGGTGACAAAAGTTGTATAAACAGAAATACCCGTCTATACCGGAAGCTAGTAGAGAAAATATTTAAATACTTTTAGGCAGGTGACTGCTTAATGCAGGGGGTTGGGGTCGTGCAGAAAACTCCAAGAGGAGCTTTCTGCATGACTTTCACTCTGCATTAATCTTCAACTGTCCCCAAGACAGATAGTTATACTAAATTTAGCGTCCGGTTAAGAGGAATTTATTTATGTGGAAAAGGGATGAAGCGACCTTGAATGTGTTCAAGACAAGTGGCTGCTTAAGTCACATCGGAAGTAATACAGAAATCTCCTCCAGAAGCGTTTTAAAACTCATCGTGACATGTCCGTATTACCATCGTCCGACATTAGCTTCACGCTATCTGTATAAGCGTATTTATTTCAGAGGTTGATTGTTGGATAATATTTACTGCATAAATTACAGTATATACAACAACTTCAGGCTGAAGTTCAACCATTCATTGACTGTCACCCGTTACTCTATAAATACGCCGTTGTATGCCGGGTAAGACGGGTCTGTTATGTTTGCTTATGATATAAAATAGATATGATTCTACAGTTTCTGCAATGGCCAAACATTCTAGAGTCAATGTGCTATCATAACAATAAATGTAATAAATATCCATGATGTCATTAATTCTTTCATGAATATTCATGGGGTAAACGGTTAACCCTTTCTTATTACTGAATTATCACACTGAAATAGCCAATTAGTGCTTAACTAAAGAGTCATCACTAACTAACGAGTCATCACAGTCTTAGACAAGATATGGAGGCATGCACACTAAGTCTTACACACAAAACAGGCAGAAACATATATAGAAGTATTGTAAACTCCCTCTAAACCGGAATTCTTGCAGAGAAGAATTTATGTATGTGACTGCTTAATGCAGTGTGAAAGTCATGCAGAAAGCTCCTATAGGAGCGTTCTGCATGACTTTCACACTGCATTAAGCTGCCACCTGTCTCCAAGACCGATATCTCTATACTTGAATTGAAAACGTCCGGTTTAGAGGGGGTTTACTGTATATGATAACATTCGGTGACAAACTGAGTTAGTGTAAAACCGACCATAGGAAAACAAAATGTTGTCGCATATCTCGAATAAATATGTTCACTCATGGGTCGGTCAATAGGCTCTTCGCTTCCAAGACTGTCATTAATATTCTAAAAGCACGAGTCAATTCAGTCCTTATGTAAATGCTGAGAACAACCGATTGTCACATCAGCTGCAATAGTTATTCATTTTCGAGTCTTTCAAACGTTGGTGAAACGTTTGATAAATATTCGACCGAATAAAACAGTATGGACCCCTAGTAGACACAGACTGGATCCCAATCACTCAACAATGAGTCAGTTCGCGAATAGCTGGATAAGGATAACACAATTGCACTATGGACTAGTCTATGATACAATTCAACATTACAATTAAAAATTGTTTCACAAGGTTGAAAGTAAGTTCACTCAGGGACTTCCATAAGTATCGTGCAATGGGACTGTATCAAAATTATCATCCCTCTGTATTGGTCTTACTGTATTCAACTCAGTCCACTGCACGCGTAACTTGCTTTTATCTTTCGGTGTGCGTGATGTACACGGATCACTTTGACACTGTAATATTCCGGCGGCTTCACGAGCAGCAAGCGACACAATGTCAGTATCGTCGGGGACCGTGTCGTACCACTGCTCTTCTTCATCGTCAGATTTGCATATAACGCGTGGTATTGGATCACAGTCTTCGTTTTCGTCATCAGCATCAACGGTTTCTTCACTAATCTCGTCGTCTTCCTCATCGTCGTCTTCATCTTCAGTTTTTTGGTCTCTTTCTTCCTCTGGTGTTTCCCCTGACATATCTTTAAAGAGCTTAACGGTGTCTGGGTCTTGTTGGTTCTTCTACAAGAATAGGATAAAATGACGTCAACACGCATAGCCTATATCCAACACTATAATCCTCTATAGTTAATGTATATTTATTATGTGTTAATACAGTTCAAACCTCACTTATCCAAACAGAGAAATAAGTATCATTATCAGTTTTTATGACAGGTGAAAGTTTAGTACAAGGTGAAAGTCATGCCGATATTTATACCAAATTGAACGTCCGTTTTAGAGAAAGTTTACTATATTTGCATGAGTACATTGGGCTGGTAAAATTATATTGCATCATGAACCATTGAAACCAGCATGGATGGTTGACAACAGGTTGACAATAGGCGTTGTCTACCTGAACAACATTTAGCATGTTTGTGTAGCTTTTGTATTTACCTTTGTGTCGGCGTCCATTATTTCCTGGCCTATAACAACAGCCTCGTGTACAGTAAAGAAAAGGCGACTGTGATCCACCATCTTATTGAAATCGGCCTTCTTCAGCATATTTCTGACATCCGCTGAAAATAGTTTGCACATGTTTCAAAATGTCAGTTAACATTATACAGTAAAACCTCGCACATTCACAATGATAAGGAAAGATGCTGCTTGTTTTGAAAATAATAAGAGAAAACAATTGCTGCGGAAACCAGCAGAAACGTGTCCGCCATTCATCGGAATCTGTCGTAAAACCAAATACATGTACTGGACGTATTCAATTCGATGTACATGTATGTACACTAGTACGCTAATATAAAGTAGGCATTTTCTTTCGCAATGTTTAACTCTTGACAGGCCTGTAGCGTCAGTTTTGTTGTGATCATCTGTCTAATATTCTAACTTGTTCCGACATCTATGGAACGCCATTCTGTCAGACTATTTGCTAAATGCTAAAAGCAAAATGCGAAATGCTTTTTGCCAACTGTGTAAATTGTTAGGGAAAGAATCGGAATGTTCCAAAGGATGGATGTAAATGACAAATGCGAAATGCTTATTGCTAAATACATCTTTGCACTAATAGCATTGAACGGCGCCATTTTTAATTTAACAGTGCATTAAGCAACACACTTTAATGTAAATAAACATACATTTAGCAAATGTACAGTCACTTTAAAAATGGCACTGTTCAATGCGTGTAGTGCAAACATGCATTTAGCAATAAGCATTTCGCATTTCGCATTGGACCTTTACATCCATCATTTGGAACATTCCCTAGCAATTTATACAACTGGCAAAAAGCATTTCGCATTTTGTATTTAGCAGTTAGCATGGCAGAATGGCGTTCCATAGAAATCAGAACAAACAAAACATTTGCCAGTCGGAGTTTACCCGAACATGTCCGTCGATTTCCATAGTCTGTCTCTTAAAAAGACGGCGAGTTTTGCTAAGGTATTTAGATATCGGTAATATTTAGCTGAATACATATATACTATAGAAAATGGGCAATTTGCATTATTTTAATAATGTGAGTATAACTTTTGCTGTTAATTGACTTTTGCGATAAAAAAGATCATAATACAATTTTAAGAAATACACTGCATTAACACTTCTCTAATCTTCTTTACTAAAAGTTTGAACTACCCGGTAGTTTAACCCTTTGCTCAATAAATACGCATTTCTTGTCAAACAGAGTAGATCCATATCAAACGGCTCCTGTAAGAGCTGTCTGATTAGGGTCTGCTCTTTTTGCTTATTTTACAGTTTCTGTCAATGCAAAAAAAACAAAACTGATTCTAATTAATATTCATGAAGTCATTATTTCTTTCAAGAACAGTCATGGAGTAAAGGGTTTAGAAATGATATATTTTCCGAATGCATCACGACATAAAATGTATTTCTTTACATATATGAAATGGATTGTTTCTACATTGTTTAGACTGCATCACGGTTGGAACACGCAGATCGCTTTGAATTGTCACGCGACACATGTTTGACGAAAGGTTCCTGCAGAGTGGTCAATAATCAAATCGGCAAAAGTAGTATGCTGAAAATGGGGATAGTGAAGCAGAAAGCGGAGATAGAGAGAAACAGGGGTTGAAAGCCTGAAAGAAAGAAAGGGAAGAAGCGAAGACGAGACGAGAGAAAGTGTAGGATGAGACAAAGCATTTGAGGAAAAAAAGTAGAAAAAGAAGGCTGAGAGAGGTTTACAATGTATACAGCAAAACAAACAGTGGCCTATATAGGAAACACAGATAGAGAAAGGATGAAGAAGAGTGTGGAGAAACAGGTAAAACACAAACAATATAGTCAATAAAAACAGGCCGAGTGCGGAGAAACAGGTGAAAACACAAACAACATACATAATACAAAAGAGGTGGAGTATGAAGAAATGAAGACAAGACCGAGAAAAAATTTATGTGCAGATATTTAAGAAGAGTTAACTTACGTTTGCATCCAGCAATGAAAACCTTTATTCCCACTTCTTTATATTCTTCTACAATCTGTAAAATATAAGGAATATGATATTAAACTGTGTATATTACTGATGATAATACAAGATATAAAAGAATACTATGATCAACATTTTACCTCATATGGACACCATTGTGATAAATAGAGTATTTGCTCCAACTTTGTCAGTAGACGCGGAGGTCTTTGAGAGCTTATAACTGCTAAATTTAAACGGAACTTAAGTAAAGCAGAAAACGCCATTTTTGTGCTTTCTACATAGCTTTCAACTGCATTCAGCTGCCAGCTGTCTCTAACCCTTTCCCTCACGTAAACATCTTTGCAAACAGCGATAACCCAGATCAGATGTCTGCTCAGTTTGTTTATGAATTACAATAGATCTGACACTACAGTTTCTACCAACACCAATAAATACCCTGTGCATATACAGAGGTCCAGATAAGAGGCGTATATTTAAACATCTTCAAGAATAGCTCCTTTATTTCTCCACCAAATCCTATACTGTGACCCCTCTTTAGAATCGTCTCGAAGAGACGATTCTAAAGAGAGGTCACAATATAGGGTTTGGTGGAGAAATGGCGATTTTAGTTTTTGTGTACACACCTTTATCTGCATATATGTCATTATATAAATTCCGCTGTGTCATTATTTCTTACATGAATATTTGACAAGGAAAGGGTTCAGATATCGACAATTAGACTTATATAGAAGTCATAATGTTATGATAGTTACTTAACCCTTTATTCCATGAATATTCGTGTTAATTACACCATGAATAGAATATTTTTATAATGACACATGAAACTATAGATTCAGGTCTATATTATTCTGTAAGCAGAGAGAGCAGATCCTGATAAGACGGCTCCTATAGGAGCCGTCTGCTTTGAATCGTCTCTGTTTGTAAAAGCGTAAAAAGGCGTATTTATGGAGAAAAGGGTTGAGTGCCTCATGCAAGATTGGTTTTACCAAATGTGTACCCTCACTAAATAAAGTCTTTATTATTATTACTCTTATTATATTATAATAATTATTAAGTGAATATGAAAAAAAGATATGTTTTATCATAACAGGACTTGGATATCATTCCTATAAGCATGCAGAGTAGACTCATATATGAGGTGTTTGATCTGGTTCCACCCAATTTACAAAGGTGCATAAAGCAGGTATTATCCAGAACAAAACAAACTGACGGTTTAACCCTTTCACTCATATAAACGTGTGTTCACGCATTTGCAAACAGAGTAGACCCATATCAGTCGGTTCCTATATGAACCGACTGATCAATGTCTGCTATGTTTGTTAAATTGATTGATAGATCTGTTTCTTTACTTTAAAAAATGTCTACGATGTTCCACCTTCCATATTTCTTTATAACTATTTTGTTAATGAATATTCAGTAGCGATTGAAATTTGGCCTAAATACAGAACATGGAAAGGTTGAACTACATAAAGACTTTCTACGCCTTTGTAAAGGTAACTTCTTGAAACCATTGTGATAAATAGAGCATTTGCTCCTCAGGAGCAAATGCTCTATTTATCATAATTGTTTCTATACTACACAATTCTAATATTTTCCTTTTCTCTAGTAAAGGCTCCTTTTCGGTAGATTCATTCAAAAGAGGTTGGGTCAAAAAATAGCCAATGAGGGAAAGATTAACTATATAAAGACTGTACCCTCCACAGTGTTCGGACAGCAACTGTGTCAACATAGTTCACTACAGACAGGTCAATAATGAGGATCTTGATTGGTGGTTGCCAGGCCTTTGCAAATCTCTCCAAGATCAGTCTGTTTTCAGCCATTTTCTTCATGTTCTCTTCGTATGGGTCCACCGGCTGCTTGCCTGTCACGATCTCAATCGCGAAATTTGTAAGCCCTGACGCAAGCTGAACAATAAAAACAAATCAAGTGTAACAAAAGGTATTCGACACATTTTGTTGAAAATGTTGAGTGAAAATGTAATTGTTTGGTTTGGATTCAGATGAGCCATCGAGTAACTGTGCGTCTCAGTAACATTGAAAATGGGTGACATTGGCCGTGGTTTGTAGATAAAGAAAGAAAGCGCAATAATATATAGTATACATGTATATGAAACTTACTGTAAATATTCAAGATTTTTAAGAAAATTGTAACATGTCAAACAGTGCAGATTCTGATGAAAGGCTCGCTTTAACATTAACTTAGGATACACAATCTGGGTCTACAATGTTCGTAAAGGCGTTAAAAGGCGAATCTATGAGGTAGATGACTAAATGTAACTTGACGTAATCGATATTACTATCGACTATTATTTCCTATGAATAGTCTCCAAGATGATATTGGTCTTTTATAAAGTTTTACTACTCTCATATGTTACATCGATGTCTTTTAGATAAAACGATAAAACCTGAACACATCGAGTGAAGACCCAACGTTGCATTCGATATCTATACAATAAATGAACTGCAATTATTTAACCCTTTCCCTCATATAAACATGTTTTCACGCATCTGCAAACCGAGTATACCCAGATCAGACGGCTCCTAGAGGAGCCGTCTGATCAGGGTCTACTCTGTTTGCTAATCAAATTTCAAAGATCTGTCTTTACTTTCTAAAATGGCTACAATGTTCCACCTTCCATATTTCTTTATAACTATTTTGTTAATGAATATTCAGTAGGTATTGAAATTTGGTCTAAATATAGAACTGCGAAAGGTTTAAACCGAGCAAAGAGCGTAGTCAGGTATTAATATCGTCATTTCTCCACCAAACCTTATGGTGTGACCTCGAAGAGGCGATTCTATTGAGTGGTCACAACATAGGGTTTGGTGGAGAAATAAAGAAGCTATTGTTGAAAACGTTTTAATTACGCATCTAAATGGACTTCTGCGATTCTATCTAACTTGTCATTTGTCACACTCCAGCAGTGCTATGCAATTTACAGGTGATACGTTTTATTATAAATGTATGACTTGACTATCAGCTTACTCGTTGACGCTTTCTTTCCTCCTCTGCTTGCTGCAGTTCTACTTTTCGGCGCTGCAGCGTGAAATGCATAGCCTTGCGCTTCTTCTTAAGGAGTTTACGGGGAATCAGTTTTGTCTTTTCGTATAGACGATCACGGAAATGTTCGGCGTTAGCGAAGTAGATCGACGTTTCGAATCGGAAGATTTTCATACCACCGACTTCTTGTACCTGTAATATTGATTTAGAAAGTTTTACAAATGTATGCGAATTATGTACACATGTATATGTGAAGTTAGAACTCTAACACAGATAAGTATTACATAAATCAGCTTGAAATACAAATGAAACACATTGCAATGGACAGAACTATAATATATTATAACAGAATCCTTTAACGAATTATCAATATAACTAATAGTGTGTCGATTTGTTAACCTATCAATATTAAATTCACATATAAATTAGTATAGCCCATTACCTCATAGGCTACTTTTGGTACAGACTCTTTGAATTAATCTACCGAAAAGGAGCATTAATAAGAGAAAAGGAAAATTTAAGAATTTTGTAGTTTGAAACCATTGTGATAAATCTCTATTTATCACAATGGTTTCACAAAGTGACTTTTACAGAGTCGTCAAAAGTCGTCAATATGAGGGAAAGGGTTAAAGCAGACAATGGTATATTTCGTCATACCATGCTACAACACCCCATAACATTTGTACCTTTTTGGTGGAAGACGTATCTTTGTAGGCGCCAGTTCCTGGAACCTGTCCAAGCTCACTCATCTGTGGTCTGTGAAGGAAAAGAAAACAGTTTATAAATTAATAAACCTGTTTTAAGCGCCCAGTTACTCATTAAAGGTAATATGTCTATAAACGATGCATTTAAGAAGTCTGTAAAACGGAATCAAGAGAGAGAAAGAGAGAGAGAAGAGAGCGAGAGAAGAGGGAGCGAGGAAATCTAATTCATAACCCAATATCTTACTTTTGAGAATGTCTGAGTACAAAATACAGGGAGAAGACGATTCCTATCAACAATCCAAGAGCCACATCCAGCACCACAACGGCAGTGAACGTTACCACCCAAACTGCCTGAAATAAGAATAATATATACATGTATGTACGCTATCAGTGTACTGTCTACCTAAACCTGACACAGAGCCCATACATGCATAACTAGAGTAAAACCTCTCTATAACGGCCACTAAATGACATCAAGTATTTTGTATTAAAGGCAGTTGGCTGTTTAAAGCAAGGTGAAAGTAAAAGCGTTCTGTTTTACTTTCACCTTGCTTTAAACAGCCAGCTGCCATAAATACCAACTAATTAACACAATTTAGTGGCCGTTATAGATAGGTTTTACTGTACATTGAAAAACATTCTAATATGTAGATTACAAGAACACTCAAACGAGTAGATAAACAGAAAAACAGTGTAATGGGCAGAGAAAACGAAAAGGTTGAGAAATAAAAGATTATATGGCACAGTGACAGAAACGTTAAGAAATTGAAATATATTTTAAGGGGTTGAGAAAATCAGAGAATATTCCAGAACTTGGAAACAAAGAAGCATTTTCTAATGGTGATAGAAATAGAACCATACACAGAAATAGAGGAATTATAAAAAAAAAAAAGGAAAGAAAAAAAATAGTTCGCACTTCTCTGTCGTCCATGTTTTATCATAATTATTATCCTGCAATCGCTCACTCTTTCGAAGTTGGATCATCGGCTAATAGCCGCGTGAGATCCTAGTAATTGCCTAAGCTACTGCATGCACCATCTCCTAGTTTTGTACCTATGCTAATACGCACATGATCTCGCTGGCTATGCGTTAGTTAGTGTTACCGATGCCACAGTCAAAGAAAGCGTTATAAGTCATGTTTTCCGAAAACTTTCTTCCGTGTTATTTACATGGTTTATGCTCTTTCACTTCAGAAACACAGAAAAATACAGAAACCATATGCACTGTTTTTACATTCGAAGTTAATATCCAAATCATTGGAAGTCAGTTAGTGAGACGGGGCAATTTCAAACTTTAAATTATTAATTTTGCTTGTCATGGTAACATCATTCAAGCGCTACATGTTTCTATGTAGGCCTACGTGTTTATTTAGAGACACCACTGTCTAAAGCGATACCGCCGCAGCGTCATATACCTGCATTAGCATAACGGGACTATTATCAATACGTTCATTAACATTATATAAGTGATTGCTAAATGGCATTTTCTTTCCTTCTTTTCATGGAAGATTTTTCTGCATTTTTTCTCACAAAACCACCAGAATTTTAAACAGATTGAAACCCGATGAGATGCCGATTAATTGAAGCTACTGCCTTATTTGACAGTGTGACTTTAATTCCTCCGCTGCCTAATATCGTCTACAAAAAATGCCGTCTACTATAATCTTCATTGCTTACTTTTCTCCCATATTCTTTCAGAAACATTATGACAGTATCAAATAGTTTGGATTCTGATGAGACGCCGAGCTACTGGATTGGACGTGTCATCTGGGTCCAAACTGTTTGCATTGGTAATCACGGTCTCGACACTGGCAGCGAACGAGTTAACGCGTCATGTAGTCCCTGGGGGACAGGTTCACCAGAACATGTCGCTTAGTGTCTGGTTAAAGATTTAATTATTCATCGAGTCTCAAATGGTTCAGTAGCTTGTGACACAATAAACATCGACATTCAAGCGAGCCCTATAGACATTATAATAAAATCTCTCTAAAACGACCACTAAACAAAAAGCAGGTGAGCCTGTAACCCATTCCCTAAAATTGACGACTTTTGACGACTCTTAAAAGTCACTTTGTGAAACCATTGTGATAAATAGATTCTTTGCTCCTACAGGAGCAAATACTCTATTTATCACAATAGTTTCTAAACAACAAAATTCTAAAGTTTTCCTATTCTCTAGTTAATGCTCCTTTTCCGGTAGATTATTCAAAGAGGTTAGGTCTGAAAATAGTTATGATGGAAATGGTTTAGACATGTGATAGCTAAATGCAGTGCTCAAGTAAAGATCTATATCTTTATAGGCATTAATTTCGTGCTGCCATCACCTGCTTTTAAAAGTAGTGTTGCTTATTCATTTAACAGTCACTTTAGAGAGATTTTACTATATTCATTATTGATCTTATCTAACCTTTCAACGCCCACTTTTCAAATGGACAGTTCCAAACACCACAAAGAGTATGCCTACCGTGAATATTCAGGGATGTTTTTAAAGAAAAGTGTAAAATGACAAACATCTCATACACTGGTGAGAGGGTTCCTCTAGGAGTCCCCTCATCCGAGTCTACACTGTTTGCAAATGCCATTATTGACCCGTTTCCCGCACTGAAATGGTTAAGAGGAATGTCGATTTTTGTCATTTTTGCAAACACTAAAGACCCGGACTAGTGGCCGAGCTGGACACGCAATGTTAGATCAGAGGCTATACTAGTAGTAAACATTGATAAAGAACTGTAAGTGATGACCAGTGCGTGGTAACCCTTTCCCTTATGTTAGCGCATTTTACGCATCTGCAAACAGAGTAGACCCAGATCAGACGGCTCCTATGGGAGCCGTCTGATCAGGGTCTGCTCTGTTTGCTTATGATGTAATATAGATCTGATTCTACAGTTTCTGTCTGAGCCAAAATGTCCTATGTTCATATGCCAATATAAAAAAAATAATCTTATTAATAATCATGACGTCGTTATTTCATACATGAATATGAAACAGGGAAAGGGTTAAACAATTATGGTTTACATTGTTTGTAGATATCTAAGCAGATTTCCCATTGACGCCGCTCGTATTAAAGTTTCGGAAGGCGACATCGTGCACGCTTATTTTATCTTCGTTTAACCTTTGACCTGAGAAATAATAACTCCATGAACATTAATTAGCTATTTTTTATAATGGTATATGCATGAATGCATGAATGACTGAATGAATGAATGAATGAATGAATGAATGAATGAATGAATGAATGAATGAATGAATGAATGAATGAATGAATGGATGAATGAATGAATGAAACACATGATACGGACATATGTGTGATGATATCTACGAAAAGAAATGACCTAGATGAATGGATAATCCCTTGGGTGGCTCTTTCTGAACGGGGTTATGTATGTTTACTGTTTAGTAATGTTTTATTAAACAGAGGATCACACGTTTCTAATAAATCAATCATGATAAACGTAAGTGGTTCCTGAATACATTATTGACATATTATATAGATTTGGGAAGACTGATTGTGTCGTATTTTAAAAGCGATCTGATAAGTTGCTCGATGTCATTACATGATTTATTAGGCGAAAAGGTGTGTGAGAGAGTTCGAAGCCTGGCCATATCACGGCTTATTGTTAGTCTCACTATGTAATGCAGATACTCCTATTGTTATTGCACATGTCATTCATATACATGTAGTTATTTTATTTAGCAGAGCTACAGCTATAGGTGTGTATCCAAATACTAATATCGTCATTTCTCCATCAAATCCTTAACTGTGACCACTCTTTAGAATCGTCTCGGATAGACGATTCTAAAGAGTGGTCACAGTATAGGGTTTTGGTGGAGAATTAGAGGAGTTATTCTTGCAAATGCTTAAATTTACGCATCTTCTCTTGGCCTATATAATAGTCATTATTTCTCACGTGAATAGGGTTGATTAATGAACTGGGTTACATATAAAACTGCCCCTCAGTGTTTGCATTGTTATTTTAAATTAAATTATTGTTCACCGATAGCAATCGCCTAAAAATATATTTTGTATCAACGACATTTACTCAGTAAGCTAAGGCGAACTGGTTGGTGAAACACTTACAAAGTCTCTCTTAGACAGTCTCCAGAGTCGTTTCAGCTCTCCGAACTGTAGGAACATCCCTTTCAACGTCACAATAACAATACTGGCTAGAATGCACTGAAAGGTGAAAATCAAATAATATGGTGTAAAAATTCTAACTATTTAGGGGTTTCCGGTATCCTTAACCTTTTCCTCCATAAATGCGCCATGAGAGTCTGCTCTGTTTGCTTATGATATAATATAGATATATTCTACAGTTTCTACTTTGGCAACAATTGAATGTGTTAATATGCCGTTTTAAGAATTAATCTAACAATTCATGATGTCATCATTTCTTACATGAATATACATGGAGTAAAGGGTTAAGGACTCTTATGATCTAGGTCTACACTGTGCGCAAATGTTCAATGTATGGTATCACCGGAGTGTACGCGTTATTAATGTATTCAGTTTACAATGTGTCCATGTTCAAAACTTATTTGAAGAATCTGAACAACACCTTAACCGTTCTGAGACACTTAAAAACAACAGTATTTACATTGAAGGCAACAAAGCAAAGAAAATGCACCTAATTTAAGATAAATTATAAAATATATTTTGCAGGTCAAAATATAGGTAAGTCTAGTAATTATCGGCTGGTTTCCATGTTTTGGTTTATAGTTTTCTTACCTCGGGAAGAGTCTCAAATAGAGGACCGATATACATGAGTACGACAAGTACTACCATGGAGGATACAAGGCCCACGACCTGAAATATAAATAACACTTGACATATCCATGCAGAATATAAGAGTAGGGGGGGAACTCTTACCACACTATGTGCAAAATCAAACAACATTTCGAACCATCATCACGTCTTATTCATTCACCAGGCATTTTGTTTTGAAAAGATGTAAAAGTAAGACTACAACAAAGACAGAAGACAACTACTGCCATGCGCTTAACCTTGTATGAACTATCGACCAAATTTCGCCAGATCACCGTTTGAGCATACGTTATAATAAGGTTCGCCCTTTATTCTGTAGAGACGTACTATGGCACCTTTTCAATTAGAGTAGACCCAAATAAGACGGCTCCTGTATAAACCCTCTGATCATGGTCTGCTCTGTTTGCTTTTGAAATATCGTAGATATGCAGTGGTAAATATGTCATTATAAACATTCAGCTAATTAATATTCATACATTTCTGACATAAATATGCATGCTGTTAATGGTTAAAGGCTTAACAATAGGACATGAGCTTAGGCCCTACCTGGGTTTTTCCCCCCACTGAGTCCTGGACTAAACTATCTTTAGGAGATCCCACGCAGACGGTGGCCGACATAATTGACCCTATCATGTTACAGATGCCGTAGGCTAGCATGTCCTATAAATATACAGAGTGAAACAAGGGTTGACAAGATCTCGTACCTGAGTTTTACCGCCCGCCGTGTCCTGGACGAGACTTCGAGACAGAGACGCTGAACAGCAGTAGGATTGGAAAAAGGAACTGACGAAGTTACAAGTCCCTAACGCAACCAGTTCCTACAAAAACAATGGTTTGAAAAATGGCGTTAGAATCGGCTTTTATCTCATTGCAGCCTCGTTTTCTACGACCATTTGCTAAAATCTGTATCAGGAATAAATATCACTTTTTAGAATTTGTGAAGCAATCAGTGGGGAGTCAGATCAGAAGTCTCTCACAGGAGTCCTCTGATATGGGTAACTAAACTGTTTGTTTATGTCCCCTTTTTAGGCACACTATGCATAAATGGATTCAGTAAAACACCTCTAAACCGGACGTTAAATTCATTATAAATATCGGCATTGGAGACAGGTGGAAGCTTAATGTAGGTTGAGCGTCATGCATAAAGCTCATCTAGGAGCTTTCTGCGTAACTTTCACCATGCATTAAGCAGACGCGTTTCTAAAAGTATCTTAATTCGTCTCTACTTGAATTCCGGTTTAGAGAGGTTTTAATGTACCAAGAGATTTATTTAACATATCGTTAAGATTAATCAGTTCTGTCAGATATTAATTGTGTACTTGTGTTTTATGTAAAACGATTTGTTTCTAATTGAACTCTTGACAAACTACATGTATATTGAATATTGTAACACATAGTTTGTTGCATTGATATTAAAGAATAATATATCGGGTTATCATTCATATTGATACTATCAAAACATTCTCCATAAAGCATAGGCTATAGATATATATTGCTTAGAAACTCATTGACAGAGTAAACGCACATGTTTGAAACACATACAAATGATAAATAAGATATATATTTAAGATCGTCAGTCCCAGATGAAGGCACTCGGACATTGCATACAAAGAAGATCTCAATCATACATCGCTTTAGAACTACAGAGACTGGTTGGTATATACATGTACACTGTTTGCAACAGTACATACTTTGTTAACCCTTCGCTTGCTATTCACGCCAATATACCTACCAGTAAATAGTGAAGACCCAGATGAGACAGCTCCTGCAGGAGCTGTCTCATCAGGGTCTGCGCTATTTACAAGTTGATTGTGCAACCAGTGCACTCCACAGCAGTGATTGCACAGCGAAGTAATTGTACACAGTGAAGATATATATGTAATTATACAACAGGGCATGGGTAAAGAAGGAGAAATGTGTCTTAAAATTCAGCAAGCGAAGGGTTAACATTTAATTTGCGACAAACTGTATTGACCCTGAATAGAAGTCACTTTCGATTCTAGACGACTGACATTGACTGAATATGTCCGAGGCTCGTACATTTGTACTTTTACCACGAGTCAGCTAATTTGATGTGACTGGTCGTTTGCTTACCTGGTTGGCGTTTACTCTGTAGCCATGTCTGTCAGCTAGAATTTTCGCCATGGAGTAAGATATAGCATATGCTATAAATCCAATAGTGAGACCATCTCCAAGCACTTCCGGTACATACTGCAGGTTCTTAACAGAAGGCAGTGGTAAACTGAAAGTACACGTTTACAAAGATATCAACGGCATGGAGATAATTACTAAAGTGTAGACCCATGCAGGTAGGTCACCGCTTAGGAAAGCCGCATCTGTACATATTGTTGGCTATAATGTTGTTATAAAAAGGCTATAAACATGATCTGAT
This sequence comes from Azorinus chamasolen, assembly GCA_963576725.1. Taxonomy (NCBI): domain Eukaryota; kingdom Metazoa; phylum Mollusca; class Bivalvia; order Cardiida; family Solecurtidae; genus Azorinus; species Azorinus chamasolen. Next base: position 56,328,920 of record OY755244.1, read on the forward strand.
CAAACATCTCCTTGAAAAGCTCTGGCCGATCCGGGTCATCTCTGTTTGCAGACTCTGAGTGTCACTTTCACTTTCATTCCGACCATATTGTTTGGCAATTACGACGTATACACAGAGAGGAACAGTAAAAAATGGGATATATGCTTATATTCGTATTTGTATACATGTACATTGTAATATTTGTATTAACGTCACATCTATATTGACACATTCAACTCCATCCTGCATGGACATTTCGGGCGTAAAGAGAGTTTAATAATAGAAACTAAATTTATTGTTGTAAAGCAGGTGGTTGCACAAGTAATTCTGAAAGTTCCTATAGGAGCTTTTTGCATTACTTTTGACCTCCATCAAGCTACCACTTCCATACAGACCCATGATTAGGCCTCTTTTTGATGGCCGCTTTAAACTTCTAAGGTGTTCAAAAAATATTTCACCTACCCTGAAGGAATGTCCCCTACTACTTCAACGGAGAATTCGGGCCCAAGATTTGTATAGTGGGAAACTATTGTACTGATAGATATCTAAAATAAGACAGAAAATATACATGGAAACTAAGTATAAAATTTAACATTTACAGCTATATGTAGATAAGTATGGAAACACCGTGTTGAATTGTTCATTCTATATTAATTGCCAAACAATAGTTGACGCGTCATTGAAGTCCATGTTTTACTTCATTATATTTAATCCTTAATCTGCTAAATAAAATTAACCCTTTCTACGCCTTTGCAAACAGAGCAGACCGAGATCAGACGGCTGCTATAGGAGCCGTCTGATCAGGGTCTGCTCTGTTTGGCTTATGACGTTTTATAGATCTATTCATGGACTACAGTTTTTGCCACGGCCAAAAATGCAAGTGTTCAATGTTCATACACCATTATCAAAATTAAACTAATTACATGTATTATTCATAGAAACATTATTTCTTACATAAATATTCATGGAATAAAGGGTTAAAACTGTTCCCTCTTTTTTAACATTATTAAAAAGGTTTTATCAAAATTTACCGCAAAAGACGCTGATCAAATGGTTCACCGTTTTCAAAGGTCTTCTATACATGTACACAGTTCCCGTACTTTAAGCATTAGTAAAAGTATTTTATTTTAACCATGTTAACTCTACACGACAATATGTATGAGATACACTTCTGAGCGAAATATAAAACTTCGGTGCTAATAGCAAAACTTTGGCCAGAATATTGGGAAAAAATCACAATAGAAATAATTATGTATCCTGTATAACATTTATCTGCTGTACCTCACAAAAGATTGAAATGCATAAGCTGATTAACCCTCTCCATGATGTAGTTTCAAATGAACTATTCCAAAATTAAAAATGTCAATCTTGCCGTGAATAATTCATGGATATGTTTTAATAAAAGTGAAACATGACAAACGGTGCAAGCCCTGATGAGAAGGCTCCTCTAGGAATCCTCTCATCTGAGTCTACACGGTTCGCAAAGGATGTTATTGACTCGTTTCCCGCCCTGAAATGATATATAGTTTAGGTAGATAGATAGATATTCTTTATTTCCTCCTTAAGGGGGGTTCACAATACAAACAAGAATACATTTCAAAGAATGGAAACATTGTTAACAATGAAAGTAGGCCCATATGAGTAATTCTATATACACGTAAATATATTTTCATTATATATAAGGACAAGTCCGATTGGCCATTAATCTAACAGCGGACATTACAAAGTCTTACCACAATTAGTTCTATTGGGACAGGCATGAGCAGGTGTGGCTTGCAGCTCTTGTTGTTGTTGATGCCTTCCTTTATCAGCACGAGCACGAGCAGGCACGTGAGGGAAGCGGTGAAGGTCACCATGTTTGTTTTCCGAATGTTCAGGAAGAATTCGGAGTAGAACTGAAAACAGTGCATATATTGTGAAACAAAACAAATCTTATCACTGGCATTTACGAATAGATTTAGTCGTCATCCTGTGGCAAAGTAACGCAGCTTCTAATTAGCATCCAAACACTACACTGATACTGAAGTATTCGACGCACAAGCTTTTCTAAGATGGCGTTTAACCCTTTCCCTGTTCTGTGTTTATACCAAATTTCAATATCTACTGAATATTCATGGACAAAATAGTTATAATGAAATATGGAAGGTTGAACATTGTAGCCATTTTAGAAAGCAAAGAAACAGATCTATCAAATTCTATTAGCAAACAGAGCAGGCCCTGATCAGACGGCTCCTCTAGGAGCCGTCTGATCTGGGTCTACTTTGTTTGCAAATGCGTGAAAACACGTTTACATGAGGGAAAGGGTTAACTAGACTTATCAATAATGGTAAATGGAACAAAATTTTAGAATGTAGTATTGACTATAGTAAAATTCTTTCTTTAGGATCTGAGTATCTAAAGAAATGTGAGAAAGAAATATCGAATCCATTTTGGCAAGATGTCATAAAAAGCTTTCCATAAAATACAAACGTCATACACTCCTGAAAACCTAGCAGAATTAATGGCCGCACCATTATTCTATAACAAAGATATTCAAATAGGTGGAATGTGTGTGTTTTACAAACCTTGTTTTATAAAAGGGATTTCACAAATAAATGATTTAATCACCTCTGAAGGAAATTTCTATAATTATCAATCATTTTGTGAAATCTATAATATACATATTGACTTTGTAAAATTTTATGGTCTTATGAATGTTATAAAACTTTTTTTTAAACAAGTTTAGCTTTACAGAAACACCGCAGAAAATGCAAAATCCATTACTCCCATTAAATGCTTCAATACTACTAAAACAATCAAAAGGTTCAGCTCATTTATATAACATACTGAATAAAAATAATGAAAAACCTACTGCAGTGACAAGGTGGGACCAGTTTTTTCAGATAGAAGATAATGATTGGAAAGAAATCTACAATGTCATATTTAAATACAAATTCAGCACAGAAATAAGGTGGTTTCAGTATCGAATAAACCATAGAATTCTTCCAACACAGAAATACCTTTATAACATCAAAATCTCTGACAATCCTAATTGCAGAGCTTGCGGTGAAATAGAAACAATTCAGCATATGCTTTGGTCATGTCCAGAAACAGAATTATTTTTAGCAAAAGTTCAGCAGTGGTTGAAATTAGCAAAATGTATCAATTATATAAATGAGAAGACATACCTATTCAATTTACATAATTCCTACTCAATGGCTGACATGACTATTCTACTAGAGACAAAGTACTATATATATTTGACCAAAAAAAGGAAAGGACAACTCTCAATAATATCATTAAAAAACAAAATAATAGCTAAATATACAGCTCTGAAATACATAGCAACACGGGATAATTACCTTGAACAGTTTGATCAGATATGGTCAAAATATTATTATCTTTTACAATAATTCCTCCATATATACTACGATAGCTAAAAAGTAAAATGGCCTTGGCAATTATCATTATTTCCTGTACATTTTTATAAAAATAAGAAAACAACATGAAACCGAAAAATGGTTGAAATGAGAGAACCCCATCAAGCACGTTTTTTTTCTGTTTTTTATTCTGTGCGTGTATGTTTTTGGGTTTTTTGGGTTTTTTTTGGTTGTGTTTTTTTCTCTCTCTTTAATTTATATATTATCATGGGTGTATAAATAATAATATTATTATTTTTTCCCAAATGGCATCGTTAATTTGTTAATTTATGTAACTATTACACTCACCATAAACATGACACAATGCTACTAACCTACAATAATCATTGTGAGGTATGATGAGGGGTGGTACTCCCCGACCCTCACATACCTATGACGGGGAGAATAAAGCATTAAAAAAAAAAAAAAAAAAAAAAAAAAAAAAAAAAAAGAATATTCATGGACAAAATAGTTATAATGAAATATGGAAGGTTGAACATTGTAGCCATTTTAGAAAGCAAAGAAACAGATCTATCAAATTCTATTAGCAAACAGAGCAGGCCCTGATCAGACGGCTCCTCTAGGAGCCGTCTGATCTGGGTCTACTTTGTTTGCAAATGCGTGAAAACACGTTTACATGAGGGAAAGGGTTAACTAGACTTATCAATAACAAATCGTTTCGAGAAGAGATTGAGAGTAAGAAAGAAAGAAAGACGAGAGGAGATAATGAGGGAGAGAAATGTAATATAAAGATAGCGTTAAACCCATATTTAGTGACACAGAGTAAGATAAAAGATATATTATGAGAAAAATAAAGAAAGGGAGACAGAGGCAGAACGAGAAAGAAATATGTAACGTATGAGTGTTATTTTCATGCTGACCGCTTACTTACGTATATAAGTGCAAGTGGCCCATAATACGGATGTACTTTTACACCAAACACGTGCTTGATCTGACTGGAGAACACATGTATGGCAGCTCCGGTGGTGAACCCGCTGATGAAAGGGTCTGACATGAAGCCTGCCAAGAACCCCATTCTGAACGCTCCAAGCAGAAGCTGCAAAACATATAGAAAGGAATAAGACACCTTTACAAAACCTTTTGGTCGTGATAACTGGTTTACAATAAACATTCAACGGAGCAGCAGCAACAATAATAACACAATCACCAGCAACAACAATAGATCATTGTAATGTTAGATGTACTGAGAGCCAGCGCACTCGTTAAAACTCGCTTTGCAAACAGAGTAGACCCAGATCAGACGGCTCCTATAGGAACCGTCTGATCAGGGTCTGCTAAGTTTGTTGATGGACTTTGATAGATATATTTCTTCAATTTCTACAGTGGCTTCCATAGTCCATGAATATCAGTAGTATAGGTATTGAAATTTGGCATACATATAGAAGGGTTTAGAGACAAACTCTAATTCATAAAGTATTGATCTGAAAGTATATTTTTCAGACGTGTACACAGACTAATATCGGTAATATTTAGAGTCCCTATTCTTTTAGAGATAAGACATGGAAATCAGCGATACAATAGACAATGCTTACCTGCATTACACCCACGACAAAGGTCACGGACAGGGCGAAGCCCAATTTGATTGGATCTGCATACCCATCGAGATGCGCAATGTGGTGTATGGGGACAACGGAGGGACCGGAACCGGAACTAGACAGGTTCTGGACTGGCGGTTGGGCATTGGTGCCGTTGTTCAGTAATGTCAACTGCTCGCCCACGTGGGTGTGATATCCGCGGTTGACCACTTGTCCGACCATGAGACTGACCACGGCAAAGGTACCTTCATATATAGTAATACGTCTAAGAATTGTTTTCGAAAATGTTACAGTTTAATACAGATCAAATGTTGTGCAGAAAGCTCCAAGCATACATTTCGTTTTGCATCAAACAACTACCTGGACCCATGTTTTTAAAGCTTTTTAATTGAGTCTGAGTTCGTTCTCAAGCTTTTGATTGGTCAGATATGAGTTCTCAAGCTTTTGATTGGTCAGATTTGAGCCAAAGGCTCAAATCTGACCAACCAAAAACTTGAGAACGAACTCAGACTCAACTAAAAGTTTTATAAGCATGGACCCAGGTATTAACCCTTTACCTCAGAGATACAGTAAAATATCTCTATAACGACCACTAAATTACATCAAGTAGTTTTTTAAAGGCAGGTGAATGCTTAAAACAAGGTGAAAGTAAACCGCTCCTATGGAAGCGTTCTGTTTTATTTCCACCTTGCTTGAAGCAACCACCTGCCCAAATTACAAACTAATTAACACATTTTAGTGGTCGTTATAGAGAGATTTTACTGTACACATTTCGACACATTTGCAAACGTAGTACAATAGATCTTGTCCTAAGCGACCATTCATTTATTGAACATAGAAATCTTATAAAGAAAGTTGTTGCTTTATTCACAATTCATCGCTAGCGTACAATTACACTTCAGTGTTTAATATTTCATGAGGTAATTATTTTCCATTGCTGTCAAGCTATTTACTTCTTATTTGACACCATCAATCTTGATAATGAACAGACCATATACTCCTTAAAGAGCGTGGTGTATATAACATGTTGGTAATTACCTGTAGATAGTTCTGTCTCGTTTCGTCTTAACCCTTTCCCTGTTCTATGTTTATTCTAGATGTCAAAAACTACTGAATATTCATGAAAAAATAGTTATAACGAAATATAGAAGGTGGAATATTGTAGCCATTTTAGAAACTTAAGAAACCGATCTATCAAATGCCATTAGCAAACAGAGCAGACCCTGCTCAGACGACTCCTATATGAGCCGTCTGATCTGGGTGTACTCTGTTTACAAATGCGTGAATACACGTTTATATGAAGGAAAGGGTTACGATACCTGTTTGGAATGGCAAAATAGCATGAATTTTGAATAAATGCCCAGCTACTTGGTCCAAAACGTCATTTCATATATACACCTTTTAACGTTTCTATGAACAGACTAGACCAAGATCAGACAGCTCCTGTGGTTTGCCCTGTTTGCTTGTGGAATGGTATATAGAGTTTGATGCTATTGTCGGGGCGATACATTCCTGTGTTCATACTCCATTATGAATATGCATCTACTTAAAATGTATGGTATCATTATTTCTTACATGAATATAAATGAAATAAAGATTTAACTGTGTACAACATCCAAACGTATACTCACCAACAGAGACATGCCGAGATGACCCGAAGAAGAAGTACAGTAAGACGGGAAAGAACGAAGTGTACAGTCCGTAAATTGGCGGAAGTTGTGAAAGGAACCCATACGCCATACCTGTAAATATTTGAAAATTTGAAGAGAAACTATAATTGAGATACATTTGAACCTTATTCAAACATCTGAAAAAAAAGAGAAGTATTGGCATTGCATACAATATAGATCTGGATAAATCAGAAAACTTGGAGGGAAGCCCTCAGATTAGGATATGTACTGTTTGTCATTATAAACTTTCTCGCAAACCATACCCTTATACTAAATGGGGTCTACAGTTAACACATTCCCTCATAGGCTATTTTTAGATACATGTACAACCTCTTTCAATAAATCTACCGAAAAGGAGCATTAACTTGAGAAAATTAAAACTTTAGAATTTTGTAGTTTGAATCCATTGTGATAAATAGAACATTTGCTCCTATAGGAGCAAATGCTCTATTTATCACAATGGTTTCACAAAGTGACTTTTACAGAGTCGTCAAAAGTCGTCAATATGAGGGAATGGGTTAAAATATTTTGGCCATTCCACTTTGAAAATTCGGCATTCAAAATGTTAATAGCTTTTACTTAGAAACTTGGCGAAACGGTCCGAAATTAATAGATATTTGCAACATATGCGCTTACAAATACAATAATAATATTACGTTAATTCTTTGAATATTGAATGCTTAAAATGGAATACACCACCCGTCTTTTACTTTAGAGTAAGCTACAATTTTCGAGAGGATTTTGGATGACTAATAGGGGTCCCTCTGATCTGGATCTATACTGTTTGCAAATGTCAGATCAGTCGCTTCCTGCAGTCAACGAGTTAATGAACAAACAAGAAACGAAAACGATGTACAGATGAGTTGAAGCTAGGACGAGTTACCGCTCGTTCATTTACAAATGCACGCATTTCTGCATTTATACTTTAAATTATAAACTACCTAGTACGTTTTGCAAAATAGATATATGCACAAATGCATGTATGATTTTAGACCATCAGTGTCGAGCTATCTGTCGAGTGATATGCGTTGCAAACAGTTTGGATCCAGGCACACGGCGTTTCACAAGAAGCCAAACTGGTCGACCTTGTGACCGTACTTAAAACATACATTTTAGAATGGCTTACTCAAGTTTAAAAATATTGTTTATGGATAGTTATTAGTTGACAGTTTACTTAAGTCCTTCTAAAGTAGTTTCTTAACCCTTTCCTCCATAAATACGCCTTTCCATGTCTTTGCAAACAGAGTAGACACTGTTTGCTTATGATATAATATAGATATGGTTCTACACTTTCTGCCATGGCCAAACATTCCTGTGACTATGTGCTATCATATCAAAGTAATCTAATTAACATTCATGACGTCATTATTTCTTACTTGAATATTCATGGAGGAAAGGGTTAAGTTAACCATTTACCTCACAAATACGCCTTTTGATGTTTTTGCAACAACAGAGTACACACAAATCAGATGACTCCTGTATGAGCCGTCTGATCAGGGTCTGTTCTGTTTGCTTATTGGATAAAATAGATCTGATTATACAATTTCTGCAATGAGGTGTGCATATGTCATTAACACAGTCCCTCCTAGTGACGCATTTCCTATAGGAGCTTTTTGCATTACTTTTGACCTGCATTAAGCTACCACCTGCCTTACAGACCCATAGTTAGACTTCTTTGGTGGTCGCTTAAGACAGATTCTACTGTAAATAGATTTAATCCAGATATGATGTCATGTCACTTGGCATCTCGTCAGGCATTAAACCGTTTGACATTCTGATAGTTATGGGGTTTCCAAAAGTAATGGGAGAAAGTATTTTTCGAATAATAACAGGCCATAAAACATTTTGCTTGGATCCGAGATCATCATTCTCAAGTACCTGATTGGTCTGATTTTGAGTAAACTCAATATCTGACCAATCAAATACTTGATAATTACCTCATATACAGACTCAGGTGTTTTATAACCTCGGAACTTGGTTTCATTTTAGACAATGACGCGTCAGATAAAAGGTAAAAGTAGGTAACTACACGAACCTTGGGGTATGTGCATGATTCCCACAGTCATGCCCGCCACAACGTCCTGTAACAGGTTCTTGCGGATGCTGTAACGGCGCATGATCCGCAGAAACGGGAACAGTTCGTGCAGTACATCACTTGTGCATTTCCTGGAACATTGTAATTTAGGACAGCACTTTCTGGTCTCGCTGACAATGGATTTCGCATGTTGTTTGATGTGAAGTTTGTTCTCAATTCCGTCTCTCAAACGCTGTTGGGATTCGTTCAGCATCTGGACGCGAAACTTTCGCTTTTGAGTCCGTGACAAGAGCGCCTCGCGGAGATCCCGATTTATGTGCGCCATTTTGATGCCTTTAATAGTACCTTATGATGCTATTTCTCATATGAATATATCATTAACTAATCCTATCACTGTCAAATGCAACTTTTAATTAAATCTTATCATAGATTTAGTGTCACATATATGTTTACGTATACATTGGATGAAAACCAATGATTTTAAAATATTGGTGGCTGATAACACTTTAAGAACGATTGCAAAAAAATGGTTTAACTGTTTATAAAGGTTAGGAAAATAAGCGAGAAACGTTTTCCTGTATTATAACTGTTCATATATCAGAACTGTCAAGGTAAAGCATGTCGTAAAGCACATCAAAATTATACCTCAAGAGTGCAAATAGATACTGAAACGTAGTTGATACCCACAGAAGAAACATCAGCACAAACATCGTTTTTAAAAGTCACGCAGCCTTTCAGACTAAACCTTCCACGTTTGATCTATATTCAGAATTTCCTTTCAAACTATTGTTTGGCATGTCCATAACCAGTTATTCCACCATAGAGCACTAACACGCAGTGTACTCTCAAAAGGTCGTGGTCACTTTCAGTTCTTCCGATTCAATGAAATTTTACAAGCCATGAATAGGTCTTTATAAACCGAACAGCAAAAATGTTATTTTGAAGTTTGGACACAATTCACCATTATTTATCAAGGTGACATGTGATAGAGCAAATCGATTTCAGATCGATCACAGCACGTGAAACCTATAATTAATGACAAATTGCTCCTGATTGGCAGCGCCTTAAGGCGATTTAAACAGAATACGTATCATGTATTTTCAGCTAATTGTCATGCACTGCATCTTTAACAGCCCTAAGATAAATAATACCTTTAGTGGCACATGTCACACTTCAAAAATGTTTCTAATTTCAGACTTTAACTTTTTCTGTAAAATGAAAAGTTAGTAACTTACAAATACGATTACCATATCTCAATGCAAGAACTGTATGTCATACAATTAGAAAAGCAAAGTTTACCAACAATTGAAAAAACTAAATGCAATATAAACGAGTAAATAAAATCAGACAGTTTGAACAGTAAAACAAGTATCATTAATGGGGTTTAAGTTTAACCATTTCCTCCATAAATACGCCTTTCTACCCCTCTGTAAGTCACTATATGAAACCATTGTTGTAGATAGAGCATTTGCTCCTATAGGAGCAAATGCTGTATTTATCAATAACTAAATTCTAAAGGTAGATTTTTCAAAGAGGTTGTATCCAAAACTAGCCTATGGGGTAATGTGTTAAGGCAGGCGGCAGTCTAATGCATGGTGACAGTGATGCAGAAAGCTCCCCTGGGAGCTCTTTGCGTGACTCTTACACTGCATTAAGCAGTAACCTGCCTAAAAGGGCACAACATCTTCATTACTAAAATTTAATAGAAACGAGTCTATACTGTAAAGGGTTAAGCAATCACGTTCATTTATCAGCAGTTTCAAGGTTCGACCTTTAACGTAAACATGCCTTTAAGGTCAATGTTTTAAGGCAGACCCTTTGTTGTTTTTATCAGTATAAATGATCACATGGTTAACCCATTGCCTAATGGGCATTTTACATGAATTAATCACTTTATGGATATTCATAATAAGGCTTATATACAAAAAACTAGGCGATAAAATCTACATTATTTTAATATGCAAAAAGAGCAGACCCTGATCAGACGGCTCCTACAGGAGCCGTCTGATATGGGTCTACTCTGTTTGCAAAGGCGTGAACAAACGTTGGTTAAATATCTTAGAAACGGTTGATTCATTTGTTGGCCTGTTTCTGCTCTAGATCTGCAAACGTTACAACTAGTCTGTTCAGGAAGGATGTACAGAACATTGAATGTTACACATACAAGAACTTCAACACTATTTGGTATTAACACTTAACCTCCTGGATATTTAGACAGAATTAATCATTTCATTGTTCTATATTTATTACAAATTTCAATACTTACTAAATAGTCGTGGACTAAAAAGTTATAACGAAATATCAAAGGTGGAACATTATAGCCATTTTAGGAATTAAAGAAACTGACCCATCAAATTCCATTAGCAAACAGAGCAGACTCTGATCAGACGGTTCCTAGAGGAGTCTTCTGTGTTTGCACATACGTGAAAACACATTTATATGAAGGAAAAGGTTAATGAATGTATGTATATCAATTAGCTGTATGTTTGTAATGGCATTATGAACAGGAGCATATATACAGTGGAAGACACTGTAGAATCTAAACTGTTGTTCAAATGACAGTCAGGCTTTATATAATGTCCTCAGCAAACAACGCAGACCCTGATCAGACGGCTTCTACAGCACCCGCGTGATCTGGATCTACTCTGTTTGCAAAGGTGTGTGAATATGCGTTTCTATGAAGTAAAGGGTTTAAGTTTGTCTCGCGCAAGGTTGAAAAGGGGAATCTAGCCATTTACCTCATGAATATTTATACAATAATACATACCTTCATGAATATTCATCAGCTGAAATTTTTCTAACAGTCAGTGAACAAAGGAATGTTTGGACCTGGTAGAAACTTAAGAAATCGAGTATATTCTATTTCGTAGTTAACAGAGTAGATCCGGATTAGACGGCTCATATAGGAGCTATCTGAATAAAAAAAACCTGGTCTACTCTGTCTGCAAAGACGTACACGTGCGTCTCTGTGAGGTAAAGGAGCTTTCCACAGTACTTAAGTCTTGCATTAACCTATCAGTGCCCAGTGTCCCGTAAAAGGTATATAGGCAAACAGTGTAGACCCAGATCAGAGGGCTTGTTCTAACAAATAGTTTGTTTGCTGTATCCCCCTCCACATGAAAAATGGATTGGTTCCAAGGCAATATCTGGGCGGGTTTTCTTTAGATAATTTGGGAATAAATGGATTGTGTAACAAACTGCTTGTAAAGACACCGATATCTATTTATTAAGTGACTGGTCTCTAAAGAGAGGTTCTACTGTATCAGCAAATTACACCATATGTAGTCATTTGTATGTTGATGTACATGTATTCTCATTGACAATAATTTGTTCACATACTATTTAGTGTTTTAACTCACCTTACAAAACACATGGGGTGTGTTTTGTCCATCGTGCTCAATTCCCGTGCTATCTTGACATTTTCTCCATTTTCCTCGGTCATTGAAATATATTAAAGCCCCTCTAAACTGGAATTCTGGTAGGGAAGAATTTACATACTTTTAAGCAGGTGGCTGCTTAATGCAGGATAAATGTCACGCAGAAAGCTCCAAGAGGATCCTTCTGTGTGACTATCACCCTGCAAGTACGCTGCCACCTGTCTCTAAGACCGATATTTATACTAAATACAACTTCCGATTGAGAGGGGTTTTACTGTACTCAGATGGTTTCCTCTGCCTACGCCCTTGGGCGTTTGGTCAATTCAGACAAGCCTTAACAAAAAATTCTAAACGAACTTGCCAGAATAAGTATTCTGAATAAGGTTTTCTGCAAGAAGTATCTTAACATGTTGAGCTTAGAAGGTTAGGTTCTGATCAGACGGCCCCTGACCCCTAGTAAACTGGTCCTACAAGCAGTCCATGATAATGGTCTACATAGTCATTGGAAGCATAATGTCCCCTTCTAGAGACACGAGTCGTAAATCGGTAACCTTCCTCAGGCTAAGCGCGACCTGGGTCCAAGGTTATAAAACTCTGAGTCTGAGATCATTCTCAAGTATCTGATTGGTCAGATTCTGAGCAAGCTCAGAATCTGACCAATCAGATGCTTAAGAATGATTCAGATCCACGCAAAAGGTTTTATAACCCCGAGGCCTGACTGTCATTTGAACAACAGTTTAGATCCAGATGAGAAGTCAAATAACCCGGGGTGTCAACACTGTCCGAGCTGTTTGACGCTATTCTCACTAGCTTGAACGATTCTGAGGTCAGTAAAAATCAGAGCTTGAACAGACAATTTTTAGCTTGAGAAGGTTTGCTCTTTACCTGTATCCTAATGGTCTCAGACCCAAACAAAAACGTTTATAATCCCAGGACCTGATAAAGGCGTATTTTCACGCCTTTGCAAACAAAATAGACACAGCTCAATTATGGTTCCTGTAGGAGCCGTTAATCAAGGGTTGGTCTAACTGCTTATGCACTTATTTAGATCTATATCGTTTTTGTTGTGGTCAAATACCCTGTGTTCAAACTTTATTATATTTTTTCAGTTTGTAAATATTCTTTATGTTTTGTTTTTATTTCTTACGCGAATATTTGTCAGGTAAAGTGTTGATAGAATCAATATGTACGGCACGCACACCCTGCGTGATCATCTAAATGTAACATTGGGCCATGTTTAACACTTTCCCTGTTCAATCTTTATAACAAAGTTGCATACCTACTGAATATTCATGGACAAAAACCATGTAATGAAATATGTAAGGTTGAACATTGTAGCCATTTTGGAAACTAAAGAAACAGATCTATCAAAGTCAATTAGCAAACGGAGTAGATCCAGATCAGATGACTCATATAGGAGCAGAGCAGAATTTGACCAGATGGCTCCTATAGGAGCCATCTGATCTGGATCTACTCTGTTTGTAAATGCGTGAAATGCGTTGATATGAAAGAAAGGGTTAAGTTGAATAATACCTACGCTGTCCACTGACATAATGCTTAAGGCTATACGCCATCACTTTGAACTGGTATGCGCTACTATTTGCAAGTCCGACCAGTAAATTTATGATAGTAAAAAAGTTTCAAACACCTGTCAGACACACGCATTCACACTGATACATGTAAAACGCTTTAATAAGATCGCACTCACCGAAAATAATTACAAAATTGTAGCTCAACCACTTACAGAGTAGACCATTTTCAAAACGAATCTAATTAATATTCATGATCTCATCCTTTCTTATATGAATATTCATGGAGTAAAGGGTTTACCCCAAAACTACGCTTTTACATGTATATACCAGTTTGCAAACAGAGCAAGCCCAGATCAGACAGACCAGTCTGATCTTGGTCTGCTCTGTTTGCTTATGATACAATCTAGATATGAACCTACAGTGTCTGCTATGACCACTCTTCCCTTTGTCCATATGCTATTATAACCGTTAATGCAATTAGTATTCATGATGTCATTATTTCTAACATGAATAGTCATGGAGTAAAGGGTTAAGTCGATCCCTCCATAGTTCAATACTGAAAACTTGTATGCGGTGACAGTACATGTAAAACCTCTCTAGAACGGCCACTAAATTGTATTAAGTAATTGGTATTTAGGGCAGGTGGCTGCTTAAAGCAATGTGAAAGTAAAACAGAACGCTCCTACAGGAGCGTTCTGTTTTACTTTCACCTTGTTTTAAGCAGCCACCTGCATTTAACACAAACTATTTTATGTAATTTAGTGGCCGTTATAGAGAGGTTTAAATGCCCTAAATACCAACTAATTAACATAATTCAGTGGCTGTTATAGAGAGGTTTTACTGTACAATTAGCCGGAGAATAGTCCAATATAAATATTCTGATTAGAATACTGGAAACGAACCTATCGGCATTTGCAAACATTGTAGACCCAGATCAGAGGGCTCACTGGGGAGTCTCTGATCTGGGTCTGCACGGATTGTCATTAAAAATCTTCTTACAAATTTAAGCCTATCACACTGAATGGACTCTGTAGTTAACCCTTTCCCTGTTCTATAGTTATTCCAAATTTCAACAGCTACTGAATATTCATGGACAAAACAGTTCCAACGAAGCAGGAAAGGTAGAACATTGTAGCCAAAGTCAAATATCAAAGTCCATTAGCAAATAGAGCAGACCCTGATTAGACGGCTCCTCTAGGAACCGTCTGATCTGGGTCTACTCTGTTTGCAGATGCATGAAATACGTTTATATGAAGGAAAGGGTTAAACATAAATGAACCATTGCACTTTGAATATTCAGCACGCAAAGAGAAATTTGGTCGAATTCTTGTTTACCTTACTATATGGGGTTAGCAAACAACCAACACGTTATTATTTTACTGCATACATGTTTCGCTTTAAATTTTCATCAGTGCATAAAAACTATATACGGGCACTACATCGAGTCCAAACTGTATATTAACCATGTGTCCCATGAATATGCATATCATAAATGATGACATCATGAATATTAATTAATTAACTATATGAACGCATGAACTGTTTGCTAAAGTAGAAACTACATGTATAAAATCAGATCTATATTATTCCATGAGCAAACTGAGCAGACCCTGATCAGACGGCTCCTCTAGGAGCCGTCTGATCTGGGTCTACTCAGTTTGCAAATGCGTGAAAACACATTTATATGAGAGAAAGGGTTAATTAATCAGCTGAATGTTTATAATGACAAATGTTCAGATGATTGTTTGCTATTGGTAGAAAGGTAGACACTGTGGGGTCAGAGCTATCAGAATTTCATTTTCACACAAAGCAGACACTGATTAGACGGATCCTACAGGAGCGGTCTGATCAAGGTACAGTAAAACCTCTCTATAACGGCCACTAAATTACATCAAGTGTTTTGTGTTAAAGGCAGGTGGCTGCTTAAAAAGCAAGCTGAACGTCAAACAGAACGCTCCTATAGGAGCGTTCTGTTTTACTTTCACCTTGCTTTAAGCATCCATCTGCCCTAAATACCAACTAATTAACACAATTTAGTGGCCGTTATAGAGTGGTTTTACTGTATTTTCTGTTTGCCATGGACACAGTATCAAACTGTGTGGATCCTGATGAGACGTCAATTTAATCGGCGTTTAACCTAGATCTAGATCGCTTGACAAGAAAACGCACCTTCTCAAATGACAACGAAAAACTAAAGCGGAAAGTGTTTTAACCCTTTCGGCGCCAAATTTCTAATTGTCGTCTGCAATCCAAGTTTGTTAAATCATTCAGTAAAATAAGGAAATGAGATAAATAAATGCAACTTTCAAACGAATAAAGCACATATATAGAAATGGAGATAGAGGCAAATAGTGAAATCCCTGATCAGACGCCGCCTTGAAAAGGTGTTTGTCGTGGTGCGGTGGTGAAAGGGTTAAAAACTGAAAATGGGAAAACATTTTGGTAGAGTTCACAGTTTTAATAAGTGCACAAACGATTAAATTATGTCATAGAATATTAATGTACTGCAGTTTCAATGTCATCCGGAAAAGTGTCACCTGCAAAGGTACTTTAGTCTGCTGCAATTATCAAAATTACGGAAGCCCTGGAGGGACATTTTAGTTACTTATTAGCACTTATTAGTTATTACTTATTTATTATTAGTTATTTGTTATTAATTATTTGTTATGAATTAATGTGCGGTTCCACCATTTTTAAAAAATGAACAATTTTCCACACATGTCCAAGATTTTATTCATTATAGATTTGATATGTTATATACAAAGCAATTTGTTTCGTGCACAGGAGATTCTCTGGGGTCTTCCTCCACCTGTAATTAGCTGGACGTCGTGATATGACTGAAATACTGTTAAAACGATGTAAAACATGATAAAACCAAACGAAACAATTATAGAAAAAGCTTGACCGAAGTAGCCTATAGATCTATCTCATTCACAATCACAACAAGAAATACCAACTGTAATGTATACGTATATTTACACAACAAAATGCACTTCAGTATCAATATAATTCTTTGGGGGACATTTGTCACTTATTGTGACACTGTTCTTGTTGGCGTCTTAACTAAGCGTAAATTATTATAAACGCATCTCTCTCCAGATATATTTAAAGTTTTGGCTTGAACAATGTATTGTTGATATTTCAAGACCAACGTCAAAGGAACAAAAATCAATTCACAGAACAGACAGAAGAAAATGATGAGAGGAAAGAAAAGGGAAGCATTTGAAACTACTAAGTAAAGTAAACTACTTAAAAAAAAATCTACGTATTACTAGGTAGTAACACATAAGTACTAAGTAGTAACTAATAACAAATAAATAGTAACAAATAAGTACTAAGTGTTAACTAATAACAAATAAAATAGTAACAAATAACAAATAAGTACTAAGTGTTAACTAATAACAAATAAAATAGTAACAAATAACAAATAAGTACTAAGTGTTAACTAATATAAAATAAGAAATACCAGTATTGCTTCAGTCTGCCTGTAGGTCAATGTCATTGATTGTCAAATGTCAATCAGAACTGTCTTGGAGTGCATGTCTTGCAGTGTATTTGTCTGTTTTAGCAGTACTACTTGTTATTCTCTGCCGAGAGAGGAGGGCTGTAAATTTGACATTGTCCGAACATTTTTTGTCATTGATTTTTTACCTTAAATATTCTTATTGAGCAAGAGAATTTAATTCAACCAATTTGCTTGTTTGTAATTTTGTAATTAAACACAAGAACAACATGCTTTTCATATATTTCAGTCCGTTCAAATGCAGCATGCACAAATGTCTACATGTTTGGAAAATTGTCGTTCATTTTGCAAAATGGTGGAACCACACATTAATTCGAAACAAATAAGTAATAACAAATAACTAATACTAAATAAGTATAACTAATACGTAAGTGCTAATAAGTAACTAAAATGTCCCTCCAGGACTTCCGTACAAAATAGTTTTCAATTCTAGTTGACAAGCATGTCAAAACATTTTAACCCATTCCTTCATATTGACGCCTTTTGGCGCCTCTGTAAATGTCACTTTTTGAAACCATTGTGATAAATAGAGCATCTGCACTACAGCAATCATTTCGATACTGCACAATTCTATTTGTTTCCTTTTCTCTAGTAAATGCTCCTTTTCGTTAGATTTATTGAAAGAGGTGGAGTCAGAACTAGCCTAAGAGGTAATGGATTTAAAGGTTTTCGTTGACACGCGCTAATGTGTGAACCAGTTTATACAGGAGAAGTTTGTATCTAGACGAGCCGTCGAGAGACTCGATGTTTGATCAGGATTCATTATTTGATACTGTGACTGTATCTAAAATACTCGACGACGAAAACTGAAGCAGACGGCGAATTTTGCAGACGACAATAGTTGACAGTGAAAGTTTTAATATTTGAATGCGCAACATGCATGTACAGTAAAACCTCTCTTTAACGGCCACTGAATTGTGTTAATTAGTTGGTCCTTAGAGCAGGTGACTGTTTAAAGCAAGGTGAAAGTAAAACAGAACGCTCCTATAGCGTTCTGTTTTACTTCCACCTTGCTTTAAGCAGTCACCTGCCTTTAACACAAAATACTTGATGTAATTTAGTGGTCGTTACAGAGAGGTTTTACTGCACTGCCATTTGCAAACAGTCGTAGACCCAGATCAGAGAGTTCCTAGAAGGGTCCTCTGATCTGAGTCTGCACTGTTTGTCATTCATTATTCTCAAACAAGTTTGACCCTTTCACTGTTCTATGTTTATTCCAAATTTCAATATATACTGAATATTCATGGACATATTAGTTATAATGAAATATGGAGGGTGGAACATTGTAGCCATTTTTGGAAGTAACGAAACAGATCTATCAATATCGATTATCAAACAGAGCAGATCCTAATCAGACGGCTCCTATAGGAGCCGTCTGATTTTGGTCTACTCTGTTTGCAAATGCGTGAAAACACGTTTCATAGAGAGTGGACTCTACAGACAAACATTGCTAGGTATTTCTAATCTGAAAGTTCAGTTTTGACAGGGTTACTAAGTGAATAAGGACAATGCCGACTATCAGTAACCAATCCGTATGTCAATTTATCACAAGTATCAACATCGCACGTCAAAAAACCTAATAATAATGATAAAATGCTACACGTGAAGCTTACATGGGCTTACAGAAGGACCTTGTGACTCTTGTGATATAGTATATCATGAAGGAATTAATTAGTTTAAAATGAATGTTAATATTTGAAATGACTTGTTTTTAACCTTAGCGCTTATTTTATCGATATATAAATTACGCCAGGATTCCATTGGTATCTGATTATCAGACATCGTATTGGTTATAAAACATTTGAGTTTAAGATCATTTTCAAGCGTTTGATTGATCAGATTTTGAGTATGCTCAAAATCTAACCAATCAGGTGCATCAGAATGAACTCAGACTCTGAAGTTTTATAACATCGGAGCCTGGCTTGGACTATTGGCTGTTCATTACCTCCGGGTCCTTCGGGGGTATCCAGGATGCCGTATCCTGCCTATCGTTTCTTCCGCCAGTTTCGGGGTATCCCCGGTATGTCACCGAGATTATATGAGACGTGTTCACAATTTGATTTATCGAACACTTTAATAGTTCATGACTCACGCACTAGACTGTATATTACGCACGAGCGTTTTCGTGCACACCATTATTTATCTATTCACTGGATAAACGTCACATACATGTATATAATGGGTGATTTCTGTCCCAGCCCGAAGAATATAACAGGTGGGATAGTAATAACGTCAAAGCCGTACTCTAATGGTGCATTCGCTGTGTACCGGTGTTTGTCTGGTTACGTCATGTCTGGCACACCTTACGTCACGTGCACATCCGGGACGTTTACGGGCACGTACCCCACGTGTTATGTGCAGAACACCAATTCTGCGACGTTCAACAAGAACGACGGTTCCGACGGTAAGCTATTAATTAACTAACTTCTTCTAAAACGCTTTTAAAGCCCTTACCTGTTGAACATTATATAAAAAATAATTACTGCATCAATATTTTAACACATTACCCCTAGTGACGCATTTTTGCGCCTCTATAAACTTCACATTGTGAAACCATTGTGATAAATAGAGCATTTGTTCCTATAGGAGCAAATGCTCTATTTATCACAATGGTTTCAAACTACAAATTCTAAAAATTTTCCTTTTCTCTAGTTAGTTTGATTAAAAAGGTTGGGTCTGAAAATAGCCTAGGAGAGAATGAGTTAAGTGACAGAAGTTTTATAACGGGGTTATGAACAAGGGACATTTTGAGCATGACAGACACTACTGTATTTGAAGTTCACTTGCATAAACATGCATTATGTACCAATATGATTTTATATTAATGATGGTGCCGATATAACCGTTTGAACATAATTTGTGAAGAAAACTATACATGTAGACCCTTTAGGAGTGCTCTGATATGTTGCTTTAAACATATTTTATTTCTATTATTTACACCATGCATAAGTACAGTAAAACCCCTCTAAACCGAAATTCTAGTAGAAAAGAATTTAGATACTTTTAAGCAGGTGGCTGCTTCATGCAGGGTGAAAGTCATGCAGAAAGCTCCTAGAGGAGCTTTCTGCATGACTTTCACCCTACATGAAGCTGCCACCTGTCTCCAAGACCGATATTTATACCAAATTTAACGTCCGGTTTAGAGGGGTTTTACTGTATACAAATTGTCTTAGAAGGATTGGAATGAAAACTCTCCTTGGTATCCAATACTTCACAAAAGCAGCTGTTCATCAAACGAATGATAAACATTAGTCAATATAATAGCATTCCAAATGTCATGGATTCTTGAAATACCTGTTGAATCTTGAAATAAAAGAGAAATCATAATGAAACAGAATGAAATCATTGGACCAAAGAGCGAAACGAAGAAAGAGTTAAAGCCTGTGTTGGATACAAGACATTTCGTACAAAGAGTAAGTTACATTCTCCTGTTGAGACAGTAGTAGATACATATCTATATAATTATATCTGACATTTTTTAAGACGTGAAACGTCTAAGTTTTTACCGATGTATTGCTGCACTGTTGAAAAATTTGGGTACTCATTTAAACTGGAACCCAAGATCTCCGAATAGCATAATTTAGAGTTTGGTGTACAAATAATTGTGATGCTATTAAACGAACTCCGCACTTCATTGTAAAGTTGACATGAAAGTAGATAATGCTCAGTACTTTCGACGTTACCGCGCCGACAACCTACCAGGTTCTTCTGGAACGAAAACAAGGTTGAGCGAACTGCAGTTTGTTCGTAAACAAGTGTGTACTATTTGTTCTTTTCGGCTTTCTCGGAAAGAAAAGGACGGTGATTTTTATGTTCTGCATTGTTTCAGCGAGTTTTTAAAGCTGTTAACAAATATAGAGGTTTTAATATTGTGGGGCAAAGAATTCCACATGCTTATTACAGAAGGAAGAAATGACTCGGCATAGAGTTTAGTTCGAGAGAAAGACATTCTGAGGTTACTGGAGTTTCGCAAACTGCATTGTGAGAATTCCCTGACACGTGATGGAATCAGCGATGACAAATATGCTGGTGTAAACTGGTGTACCATTTTGTAACTAACTTAATATGCTTTTGCCGTCTAGATTCAAGTGTCTCCCAAAATAGAACTAACTTAATATGCTTTTGCCGTCTAGATTCAAGTGTCTCCCAAAACAGAACTAACTTAATATGCTTTTGCCGTCTAAATTCAAGTGTCTCTCAAAATAGAACTAACTTAATATGCTTTTGCCGTCTAGATTCAAGTGTCTCCCACTCTGTTTCAATGTATAATTCTCGGAGTGATATCAGTTGTTTGTTGGGTTGTTACGTTCTTCCCAGTGGTGCCTTGTGCATTTGTCCCACGTCACATCGTTGTATTCAAGAATCGGTCTAATAAAACAAAAATATACTCTTTCTAAGGATTAAATTTTCTTGCCAAGAAGAAATTTTAATTTTCGCATAATATCTATACGCGGCCATGCTTTCGATTTTATATAATCGATGTGAGATTGCCAACTTCCATTGCTCGAAAGAAGAACGCCTAAATGTCTGTGAGACTGAACCTCAGAGATATTTTGATTCAATATTGATAGAGATGGGTGGGGTTACTGTTATACTTACGTGAGATAGGAAGATACTCTGATTTATTAGGATTGAAAGATACCAGCAAAGTTCTTGTCCAACCAGTAACCGTCTGTTCCTGGGTTAACGGTGTTTATAGGACATCGCAGAGGGGAGGATGGTACAGAAACACATTATTTGTTTTGCCTGCTAATCTTGTGCAGATAAGAATTACTGGAAGTTGACTTAACAGAAACTGTTGAATCAGATCTATATTGTTCCATAAGCAAACAGAGCTTACCTAGATCAGACATCTCCTAAATTAATTGGTCTGCTTTGTTTTCAAATTGGTAAAACTCCTTCGAAATCTATTTAATCATTTGCCATATACTGTAGAACCTGACCTAAGCAGCCATTCATTTATTGAACACAGTAGTCTTAAAAGCAAGTGGTTGCTTGATACAGGACAAACGTCATGCAGAAAACTACCAGACTGCCATACAGATCAATGATTACACCTCTTATTGATGGCCGCTTAACCCTTCCCTGTTCTGTGTTTATTACAAATTTCGATACCTGTTGTATATTCATGGACAAAATAGTTATAATGAAATATGGAAGGTGGAACGTTGCAGCCGTTTTAGAAAGTATAGAAACAGCGATCTATCAAATTCCATCAGCAAACAGAGTATACCCTGATCAGACGGCTCCTGTTTGCAGGTGTGTGAAAACACGTTTATATGAGGGAAGGGTTAAGACAGGTTCTGCTGTATGATAATTAAAACAAATCTAGATGTCATTATATAGTTACTGTAAGCGGTCGTCAACGTGCCAATGGTAAAGCAGATACAATCTGAGAGTTTGAATCATACCCAGTCAGAGAGAGAAAGAGACACAGAGACAGAGAGATAGAGAGAGATATTTTTTATTTATATTACAATGTATAAGCCATTCATAGTGTTCATATAATGAACAAAACTGAACTACGTATGTGGCACAAGTACTTTCGAAAATGTCCGATGCATTGATATACTGTAGAACCCGTCTTAACTCTATACCCCATGAATATTCATGTGAGAAATAATGACATCATGAATATGAATTATATATTACTTGTTATAACACCACAAGGACACAGGATATTTTGGCCATACCAGAAACTGAAAAGATCATATCTATATTATGTCATAGGAGCCGTCTGATCTGGGTCTACTCTGTTTGCAAAGACGTAGGAAGGTGCATTTATGGAGTAATGGGTTAAGCGGCCATCATTAAGTGGTATAATTATGTGTATGTAAGGTAGGTGGCAAATGTAATGAAGAAAGCTCCTATAGTAGCTTCCGGCATAACCCTTGACCTGCATTAAGCAACAAGCTGCTTTATACGACTCCTATGTTCAATATACGAATGACCGCTTAGGACAGGTTCTAATGAAGTAATATCCGATCTGCCATTTCAGATAGTCCGCCCTGGCTGTTTTACCTCATTGCGGCTCTTGTTGGCCTACTCATTCTCCTAATCGGCACCTGTATATTCGTCTGCTGTTGCCAGCTCCTAGGGTGAGTTAAATAATTAATCCCGATCATGTTATCCTCGACCTTGACCTTTACTCCGCTATCCGCGACCTTGACCCTTATCTCGCTATATACGACCTTACGTCAGATTGGCATCTCATCAAGATCAACACTGTTTGACAATCGGTCATCTTTTCTTTTGAACGGGCTAGAAGTAGTCAAAATTGCACCTGCTACAAATATCAGCATACATTATTTTTTCATAGAGGGTAGGAACTATATGTGATGAAGACAATGAGTTGACAAGGTGTTCTGATGAACATACACTTTTGGTGCAACAATAGTTTTAGCTCGCTGCAGTATTTAACCCTTTGGATTCTGAATATTGAATGACAAACCTACAGACGCCAATAGAGGACTCCTCTATTGGACCTCCTTATCTGGGTCTGCACTGTTTGCAAATACCAGTACACTTGTTTCCCGCGTTAAAGTGGTAACTGTTTTAACCCATTCCCGCATATTGACGCCTTTTGACGCCTCTGTAAAAGTCACTTTGTGAAACCATTGTGATAAATAGAGCATTTGCTCCTACAGGAGCAAATGCTCTATTTATCACTGGTTTCAAACTACAAAATTTTACAAGTTTCCCTTTCTCTAGTTTATGCTCCTTTTCGGTAGATTTATTCAAAGAGGCTGGGTCTAAAAATAGCCTACGTGGGAATGGGTTAAATATAACAGTATAATGAGCATGGTTTTCACATTCAACTATGGGTAATATTTCAGGTTTTACGTATAACTATGTACTACATTGTATATTTCAGACGTTAGGATAGTACAGCTGACCGAATGTAACATATATGTCAGGTGTTAAGATATTATAGCTGGTCGAATGTTACATAATATATGTTAAGTGTCAAGATGGTACAACTGACCGAATGTTACATACTATATTTAAGGTGTTAGATAGTACAGCTGACCGAATGTAACATACTATATTCCAGGTGTTACGGAGGTGGTGGGCTCTTTGGTTCGGCGAAATTTGGAAATGGCATGTGCTGGCGTGGAAACAGCTACGATCAAGAGAGGTACAAATTACGGATTAAACGATCAAAACCTATCTAAATCATAGAATATTAATATAAATTTATTAAAACTGTCTTTGATAAAAGCACAAGAGATTCCATATTACTGAATATAGTGCTATTTAACTTTTTAACTTTTTGTACCTTTGCAAACAGAGTAGACCTAGATCAGACGGCTGATGTAGGTGCCATTTGATCTGTTTGATTAACCCTTTACTCCATAAATACGCATTTCTATGCCTTTGCAAACGGAGTAGATCCAGGTCAGACGGCTCCAACATGTATTAAATTATAATCATGTGTTTATATGTCATTTTGAAATTTCATCTAATTAATATTAATGACGTCATTATATTTCTTACATAAATATTCATGGAGTAAAGGGCTCAAGAATATTATAGAACCAACTTAAAACGTGTTCCACTGTAAAAAAAAACGTCTGTACAAATTTTGATATGGGTAATTTTGACTTCTGTTTAACTCATTCCCTCATATTGACGACTTTTGACGACTCTGTAAAAGTCACTTTGTGAAACCATTGTGATAAATAGAGCATTTTCTCATATAGGAGCAAATGCTCTATTTATCACAATGGTTTCAAGCTACAAAATTCTAAAGTTTTCCTTTTCTCTAGTTAATGCTCCTTTTCGGTAGATTAATTAAATATGGTTGGGTCTAAAAATAGCCTATGGGGTAATGGGTTAAAACTCGTTTCTGAGAAACAATTTGACGAGTGTCAAACAGTTTAGATCCTGATTAGACGCCGAATCACTCATTCCATAAGGATCCAAGCTGTTAGCAAATTTATGTGATTCAGGTCGAGCTTAGGGGGAAATGGTTAGTAAACTTGGTACAGTTCAGTATTAATGTTACAGACAAAATGACGGATACCAGCGACACAATAACGGGTACCAGCGACACAATGACGGGTACCAGCGACACAACCACAGACACCCAAACGACAGAGTGACAGTGGTCCCGGCAGAGGATAGGGACGCCGAGGTGACCAGAAAAAGCATGTTGTAAAACTCAGAAACGTAGATAAGAGTCGTAATGATCAAGCAAAATCACTTAAAAACCTTCCATGTTATCTGTTTATTCCATATTTCAATACTTACTGAATATTAACAGAAAAATATAGTTACAGTAAAACCCCAAATGCGACCACTTCATGAATAAACATGGCTGTCTTTATAAGCATGTGGTTGCTTAATGCAGGACAAAAGTAATGCAGAAAGCAGGAACTTTCTGCATTACTTTTGTCCTGCATTAAGCTACCATCTGCCTTGTCACTGTGAATTATGCCCCTTTTAGCTAGTCGCATTAGAGGGGGTTTACTGTACAATGAAATCTGGAATGTGGAACATTGTAGCTATTCTAGAATCTAAGAAAACAGTCTTGGGACTATCAAATTATGTTAGCAAACAGAGCACACCATGGTCAGACAGTTCCAACAGGAGTCGTCTGATCTGGGTCTACTCTGTTTGCAAATGAGTGAAAATGCGTTTATTTTAAGGAAAGGGTCCCTACATTCGACCCATTTCAAAAATGCCTAAAATATACAAAACTCATTTGTTTATATGCTGAAAGACGTATATCGCTAGAAAACCAATCGAATTCCTCTTTAACACATTATCTCCTAGGGGCGCATTTTTGCGCATCTATAGCAGTCACTTTATGAAACCATAGTGATAAATAGAGCCTCTATAGGAGCAAATGCTCTATTTATCACAATGGTTTCAAACTACAAAAATCTGGGTTTTTTCCTTCCCTCTATTTAATGCTCCTTTTCGGTAGATACATTCAAAGAGATTGGGTCTAAAAATAGCCTAGGAGAGAATGAGTTAACCCTTTCAACCCTGAATTATCAGATTGGAATAGCATTCAACTATATAGTCGATTTAGTATGAAAGGCTTAAAATTGCTAGAAGATTTTAATGACAAACGGTGCATACCCTGATCAGGGTCCTCTGATATGGATCTACACTGTTTACAAATGACAGCGAACGTGTGTTTAGTGTTGAGATGGCTAATTATTGGCCACATCCTTATTTTGATGCAAACCATCAGAATCACTTCTCCGAGTTGTACCAAGATAGAGTTTGATGGAGAAATATTAGATATACATGAAGTTAAAAAGAAATATGTCCTGGTCACAACAGTTGACCTAAGTTGGTATATACATGTAGCTAACAGTGAAGACCCTGAACATATTGCTCTTTCAAGAGCACTTTAATTTGGGTCTACACTGTTTTCCCATGACCACCAAAAATGGGCATTTATAAGTCTGGGTAGCAGAAGCAGGTGGTAGCTTAATGCAGTACAAATGTTATGCAGAAAGTTCTTATAGGAGCGGAAACTGTATAATGGTATCTATATTATTCCATAGGCAAACAGAGTAGACCCTTATCGGGCGACCCCTAGAGGAGCTGTCTAGTATGTGTCTACTCTGTTTACAAAGGCGTAAAAAGCCGTTTTTACGAGGGAAATGTGTTAAAAAACAATGAGTTGGCAGTTTAAACTGCTATAGCAAGTACTTGATCGATTCGTGTTCTGAAACTTTTCAATGTTTGGGTCATTGCAGTTATATTCAGTATTTGAGTCTGTGGTTGTGTTCAATTTTTTAACTGCTGCGATTGTATTGTGTCCAACAGTTTGAATTCTTAAGATATAACGAGCTAATTAACATATCCACCCAAATCTAACTCGATGCTTCGTGTGCTGAAGGTTAATGAATGCTATTAACACTTTACTCCATAAATACGCCTTTGCAAACAGAGAAGATCCTGTTCAGACGGTTCCTATGGGGTCGTCTGATCAGGGTCTGCTCTGTTTGCTTATTATATAATATGGATATCATTTTACAGATTCTGTCATGACAAAAATTGCAGTGGTTATTTACAAATAAAATAATTGATATTCTTGATGTCATCATTTCTTACATGAACGTACATAGAGTATGGTTAAAAGATTTATTTTTCTCTCGTTTTAGGACGGATCTGTCGAAGTTGTCAATGAAGCCAACCACAAAAAGGCCGTACAGGTGGTGGGTACATGGATGCCACACACACACCCTGTACGTAACATAAACACGAGCACAAAGTGATACGACAGTCGAACAACCTCGGCTACTATAGAGAGCTCTATGCCGACTTTTTGAAAGACTTGATTTATGAACAGTTTAATTAGTTGTGTCCGTCCATACAAATGATACACCACCGAGAATGTCGACGCCCCAACAGCCTCCACATTAGATACGCTTATTGAACTTTAACCCTTTACTCCATTAATATGTATGGAAGAGATAATGGCATCGTGAAAAATTAATAAATTAATTGCTATAATAACATATGAACACGGGAACATTGTGCCATTGCACAATTGCAGAATCATATCTACACAATTGAACTTCGATATCTCGAACTCCGAGGGACTATACAAATTAGTTCGAAATAACGAAGTTCGAGTTATCGAATTTCTAATCTGGACAATTTCTCGAGTTGACAGCTTAATGCAGGTGTAAAGTAATGTTGAAAGCTCCTGCAGGAGCTTTCAACATTACTTTACACCTGCACTAAGCTGACACGTGTGTTTCTAGATATCCGCAGTGATACATTTAAGAGCAATTCTGTATTGTAAGTTTTGGAAGGACCGAAGTTTCAGTTCGAGTTATCCTGAAGTTCGAGTTATCGGAGTTCGAGATATTTAAGTTCAACTGTATATTATATCATAAGCAAATAGAGTAAACCAAGATCAAACGGCTCTTATAGGAACCGTTTGATCTGGGTCTACGCTGTTTGCAAAGACATAGAAAGGCATAATTATTATATAGTAAAGGGTGAAAAAAAGGAAATGGAAGTTAAACATACATGTAAATTTTAAACAGTACAATTATATCAAAATTGTTTAAGATTCAGACTCATACAATAGTATTGCGCCTCATCCTAGAACTGCAAGCTACTTCTGTCATAGCTTTGTGTTACGGCTTAGAATTGTCATTTCCGCTATATGTCTGTATAACTTGATTGTAATAGTGATAACTTGGTGGGTAAATGTCTTTGTCTTTTCTCATTTTTTGAAGATATACAGCTCAGTGTTCGTGGTGTTATTTTGGAGGCAATCTTGATATGTGGATACTTTATTTGAAGAATTTCTGTAGAGTTGTCTTTGATGTCACATGGACCAAGATCTAATGTTTTATTTTAAATCTGTTACAGCAAACTTATGCGCAACACACAATTTCTAATTTGTCCCCGTTAAACCCATTCCCTCATAGGCTGTTTTTAGATCCAACCTTTTTGAATAATATTTCTAAAAAGGAGTATTTACTAGTAAAAAGGTTTTAAACTATTGTGATAAATAGAACATTTGCTTCTATTGAGCAAATTCTCTATTTATCACAATGGTTTCAAAAAGCGACTTTTACAGAGGCGTCATAGTGTGACAATATGAGGGAATTGGCCCAAATGCGTTAATATGAAGGAATGGGTAAAAAGGCGTTAATATGAGGGAACGGGTTAAAACTTCAAGGGCATTATTTAAAATGAGGGAATGGTTTAACCGTAAGCATTATTCTGGTGTCTTTGTGATAACATTTGTGGATAGTTTCGATCCAGATGAGACGTCGAGTAAATATGTACCTTAACAGGATCCAAATTGTCTGTCACAGCTACTGTATTTGAAAGGAAACAGAAGAAATATATACCTTTTAGAACTGAAGCAGACGGCAATATTTTCAGACGAAAATTACTTAGAGTGCAGACGGCGGTTAACTTTTATTTAGCAAATACATGTACCATGGATGTTTTGCCAAACGAACAGGTCAATAGTGGGAAAAAAGCTGGATTCATTATGAGCAAATGTTTCGACGTTATAAAAGTTCTGAATTCCAAAGTACCTGACCAATCTGTATCCATGTATCAGGTTCAACTTAAAAGCTTTATAAGCATTGACCCAGAAGTTCAAAGTATCTGACCAATCAGATGCTTGAGAATTATCTGAGACTAATATAGAACGAAGTCAGACAAGGGATGCTATATGAAAGTCCAAAGAAACCGCAGAAACACATATGGCATGCACGCACACACTAACATGCTTAAATGTGTACTCTTTGTTTCCTGTAAGATACACAACTCAAATTTAAAGTGATACGGTTGCAGATTGCTTTATTGATGTATAAATACATTAATCGGCGATAGGCATTGGCAACACTTGCTAAACAGCATGTTTGAATATGTACGTCAACCGAACATGTTGGATTACATTGTGGTTTCTAGGCGAACTAAAAACAATCCGCGAAATGATTAACGATTGAAAAGATTTTTTCCCGAAGAAAAACCGTGTTGCATTCCAAGTTTGGTGTAGTATATACATGTACATGTCACCCATCGTTGAAGATAAATACTATAAAGTTTTCTCAAAAATTTAAACAATGACAACTAGAGGTTTTTGTCACAAAAACGGATGTCTCCCCTCTAATAAAAACAATATGTAAAGGGAAATCACTAAAAATGTTATGGACTTGATGATTGATACTTCCCCTGATTATGCGCTTTCCACGCCACATTTTTCAAGAAGAAAATGATAACAGCTAATAACTTCAAAAATATTGATACCAGAGTTATGGCCCTTGTGCATGACGCTTACTTTCATCATGCTCTTTCCATAAATGAAATGTCATTCCAATAGCATCAGTCGAAGAGGAGTTATTGATCGGACAAAAAATGTAACAAAGGGCAATAACTCCAAAAGCATTGAAGCCAGAGTCATGGCCTTTGTTCATGACACTTTCTCTCATCATGCTCTTTCCATGTATAAAGTTTCAATACAATGGCAAGAGCCATGTAGGAGTTATCGTCCGGACAAGAAAGCGTTAAACAAATGTACAAGGGGCAATAACTCTCAATTTATTGAAGCCAGAGTTAAGGACCTTATGCATGACACTTTCTCTTATCATGATCAATCCATGTATGAAGTTTCACTCCAATGGCATGTGCCATATAGGAGTTATCATCCTGACAAAAAATTGTGTGTTTTTTTTACAAAGGGCAATAACTCCAATATATGTGAAGCCAGAGTTATGGACCCTGAGCATGACACTTTCTCTTATCATGATCTTTCCATGTATGAAGTTTCAACCCAACGGCATGAGCCATATAGGAGTTATCGCCCGGACAAAAAAATTGTTGAAAAAATTACAAGGGCAATAACTCCATTATTAATGAAGCCAGAGTTATGGACCTTGTGCATGACACTTCCTCTCGCCATGATCTTTCCATATATGAAGTTTCAATCCAATGGCATGAGCCATATAGGAGTTATCGTCCGGACAAAAAAGTGTGCAATTTTTTACAAGGGGCAATAACTCCTATATTAGTGAAGCCAGAGTTATAGACATTGTGCATGACACTTCCTCTGATTATGCTCTTTCCTTATTTGAAGTTTCAATCAACTAGCATCAGCCATATTGAAGTTATCGTCCGGACAAAAAAGTGTGATTTTTTTTACAAGGTGCAATAACTCCTATATTAGTGATGCCAGAGTTATGGACCTTGTGCATGACACTTCCTCTCATTATGCTCTTTCCATATATGAAGTTTCAATCAACTGGCATCAGGCATATTGAAGTTATCGTCCGGACAAAAAGTGTGACGGACAGACAGACAACTCTCACGAAAACAATATGTCTCCCCCATATAAATATGGGGGGAGACATAATTAGAATGCTGATATTCATGTAAAAATATATAGAACATTTAGTTTGCTTCTATGGATGATGAGAATAATGTATCTGACAGTCTTGCTTATAAGTTGAATTAACTGTCTTGGAATATCTAATTTATAGCTCATGCTTATGTTATTCGTCGTTCTTTTTATACCCCACGCAACAAAGTTGCACGGGGTATATAGTTTTTTACCCATCCGTCTGCCCGTCTGTCAGTCAATCCGCCCATGTATCATGATACAATGTTGCTCATCTAGGACTTTCATTTATTGACAAGTTTTTCTCAAATTTGCTAGTCCCTGACGCCCTGAGATCCAAAAATCACACTTTGGTGTTTTTCATACAGCGCCCATCTATTTGAAAGAAACTGGACTTAAAAAAGTTTCAAACGTAAGCGTTCGTGTTAAATTACATGTTTTTTAATCGATGAACACGAAAGTAGGTTTGAATTTAGAGACTGTTTGCAACGTAAATTTAGACAGTGAGGGGGCTCAACCGTGGTCTTCCAACGCGACGCCAAATCTTGTATTGTTTGCTATCGAGCCACGAATGCGTGAAATGTTCGCTAATTTTAGAGCGGATATTTATAGTATTTTATTGAAGATGTTTCACAAAAATACAGCGCGATATATTTTAGTATTTGATTGTTGTTTTTCAAATAAAAAGCAGATATAATGAGCGGTACATTCACCATACATTAATGGAAAAGCGTTCGGTGACTTTAAGCATTGCCATGCATTAAAGCTTGAATGGGCTTTTTCAGAGGAATCTGTCATGGGGAACCACTATTTTTGTCTGGCAATGTGACGTAAAGGGGTATGTGAGCCTGCTCACTAGATTTGTCTGTTATGTTACGAATGACCCTTTGACAGGTAAGGTGTGAGTAGAAAACATTTTATAGTTCACTGGTTACAAATATTTATATATCTCTATGTTGTTTCTGTTCTTGTTATTGCTGTTCTCTGTAGTTACATTTCTCCATATTGATATATTTTTTGTATGAAAGAATAAATGGATTTTGTACTGAGTTGAATAGCAACAATTAACATGTTCAGTACACTACTACACTGTGGAAGCTCTATCCGAAGCCAGTTGCATCATGCAGAGCACTAGAGAAACCTAAGATCAGTTTAAGATTTATTTCAAATTGGTAACCCATTTACAGCCATATTATTTAAGGAACCCCCATCCAGATCTGACTCCATAGTTTCTAAACATTCTAAAATTTCATTTGTAGCTAATAAATATTCATGATGTTATTATTTCTTACATGAATATGTGACATGGGAAAGGACAAAACTACCATCAAAAAGGTCTAATTGCGGGTCTGTAATTCAGGTGGTAGTTTAATGCATGTCAAAACTAATGCAAAAGGTTCCTATAGGAGCCTTTAACATTACATTCCCCCTGCATTAAACAACCGCCTGTTTTTTAAGACGTTTATGTTCAATAAATGAATGACCTCTTACAACAGGTAAATTCTACTGTATATCACATTCACGTCCCACTGTGGAAACAGCAGATCTCAAATAGCCGCACAGTTTTAAAGACTGCAGGCAAAATATGCAGTGCTCAGTTATGATCTGAATGACCCGCAAGAACGTTGTACGGTCACACTGTGGTTTAAGTGCTACTGAAATGTCGCGATGACCCATAACCTTATGGATATACCTGTAAGAACTAATGATATCATGAATGATATTAGATATATTTTCATGGCGCGTATGCAGACAGGAACAGAAAATGTAGAAACAGAACTATATCATTTCAAAACACAGAGCAGATAGCTACGTCCGTCTGATCTGGGCCTACCATGTTAACAAGACGTGAAAAGACGTCATACCACTTGCAACTACTGCAATGTGTCTACCTAATTGGCATGGAATTCATATACAAGTCATCGTGCAGTGTAATTTTGCGGCTGCTGAAACATCCTAGCGGATGTTCGGTTCCCACAAATACATCCTATGATTTCACACGGCTTTCCATACTCTTAACCCTTTCCCTCATATAAACGCGTTTTCACGCATTTGCAAACAGAGTAGACCCAGATCAGACGGCTCCTAGAGGAGCCGTCTGATCAGGGTCTACCCTGTTTGCTAATAGAATTTGAAAGATCTGTGTCTTTACTTTCTAAAATGGCTACAATGTTCCACCTTTCATTATAACTATTTTGGCCATGAATATGTAGTAAGTACTGAAAAATGAAATAAACATAGAACAGGGAAAGGGTTAAAGTAGCTCAAGCCAAGGTAAACATACAACACTTGTATGTCGATCTACAGTGTTTGCAAGGAGCTTGAAAAGCGACCTTACTATGTAAACGCATGGTCACCCTGCAGGCATGCATCCAGTTCTGCATCTATGAATATGTAACAATGGCGTACTGAGAGGACGTTATCATCACACCCAGTAGCAGAATCTGGCACATACTCCTAAACCATTCTGTAAAGTCCGTGACCATACATCAAATATTTTGAAGTTATTGGCAAACAAGAAATATCTTTAAAAAAGATATTCAGCGGAATTCAAATATTGACATAATGTACAAAACAATAATGGTATTAAATTTCTACCATATTAAATTCAATGTTTGGAGATTTTATAGTACAGGGAACTAGATCTATGAAGGTTGGTTATTATTATACTAACAGACAGGCGTGCAACTGAAATGACTTAAACAAAAGGTAGATCAATTATTTCAGTCAATATACTTTATGGTTATGTCTGTTTAATAGTGAATTCGGAGGCGATGCTATTAAAATATTTAAATATACTGCAATGAGTTGGAGCCCTGGTCTGACTGCATATTTGTTTTTTAGGCGATTATAATGTTTGAAAAGAATAAGTGAACGTGGAGTAGATGAAACAATTATTGAAAAATTTCAAGTACCTTTTATAGGAAATCACTATTAACTTGTACATGAAATGCAAAACAACCATAACAGCACTGCTAAGATGTCTGTGGATGGCCGCTGGAAAATGTCAGAAGCACGTTCGGAGCATTTGTCCCACGTCACATCGTTGTATTCAAGAATCGGTCTAATAAAACAAAAATATACTCTTTCTAAGGATTAAATTTTCTTGCCAAGAAGAAATTTTAATTTTCGCATAATATCTATACGCGGCCATGCTTTCGATTTTATATAATCGATGTGAGATTGCCAACTTCCATTGCTCGAAAGAAGAACGCCTAAATGTCTGTGAGACTGAACCTCAGAGATATTTTGATTCAATATTGATAGAGATGGGTGGGGTTACTGTTATACTTACGTGAGATAGGAAGATACTCTGATTTATTAGGATGAAAGATACCAGCAAAGTTCTTGTCCAACCAGTAACCGTCTGTTCCTGGGTTAACGGTGTTTATAGGAGACCGCAGAGGGGAGGATGGTACAGAAACACATTATTTGTTTTGCCTGCTAATCTTGTGCAGATAAGAATTACTGGAAGTTGACTTAACAGAAACTGTTGAATCAGATCTATATTGTTCCATAAGCAAACAGAGCTTACCTAGATCAGACATCTCCTAAATTAATTGGTCTGCTTTGTTTTCAAATTGGTAAAACTCCTTCGAAATCAGAGACTATTTAATCATTTGCCATATACTGTAGAACCTAACCTAAGCAGCCATTCATTTATTGAACACAGTAGTCTTAAAAGCAAGGGGTTGCTTGATACAGGACAAACGTCATGCAGAAAACTACCAGACTGCCATACAGATCAATGATTACATCTCTTATTGATGGCCGCTTAACCCTTCCCTGTTCTGTGTTTATTGCAAATTTCGATACCTGCTGTATATTCATGGACAAGATAGTTATAATGAAATATGGAAGGTGGACCTTGTAGCCATTTTAGAAAGTATAGAAACAGCGATCTATCAAATTCCATCAGCAAACAGAGTATACCCTGATCAGACGGCTCCTGTTTGCAGGTGTGTGAAAACACGTTTATATGAGGGAAGGGTTAAGACAGGTTCTGCTGTATGATAATTAAAACAAATCTAGATGTCATTATATAGTTACTGTAAGCGGTCGTCAACGTGCCAATGGTAAAGCAGATACAATCTGAGAGTTTGAATCATACCCAGTCAGAGAGAGAAAGAGACACAGAGACACAGAGATAGAGAGAGATATTTTTTTATTTATATTACAATGTATAAGACATTCATAGTGTTCATATAATGAACAAAACTGAACTACCTACGCGGCACAAGTACTTTCGAAAATGTCCGATGCATTGATATACTGTAGAACCCGTCTTAACTCTATACTCTATGAATATTCATGTGAGAAATAATGACATCATGAATATGAATTATATATTACTTGTTATAACACCACATGGACACAGGATATTTTGGCCATACCAGAAACTGAAAAGATCATATCTATATTATGTCATAGGAGCCGTCTGATCTGGGTCTACTCTGTTTGCAAAGACGTAGGAAGGTGCATTTATGGAGTAATGGGTTAAGCCGCCATCATTAAGTGGTATAATTATGTGTATGCAAGGTAGGTGGTAGCTCAATATATGGCAAATGTAATGAAGAAAGCTCCTATAGTAGCTTCCGGCATAACCCTTGACCTGCATTAAGCAACAAGCTGCTTTATACGACTCCTATGTTCAATATACGAATGACCGCTTAGGACAGGTTCTAATGAAGTAATATCCGATCTGCCATTTCAGATAGTCCGCCCTGGCTGTTTTACCTCATTGCGGCTCTTGTTGGCCTACTCATTCTCCTAATCGGCACCTGTATATTCGTCTGCTGTTGCCAGCTCCTAGGGTGAGTTAAATAATTAATCCCGATCATGTTATCCTCGACCTTGACCTTTACTCCGCTATCCGCGACCTTGACCCTTATCTCGCTATATACGACCTTACGTCAGATTGGCATCTCATCAAGATCAACACTGTTTGACAATCGGTCATCTTTTCTTTTGAACATTATTTTTTCATAGAGGGTAGGAACTATATGTGATGAAGACAATGAGTTGACAAGGTGTTCTGATGAACATACACTTTTGGTGCAACAATAGTTTTAGCTCGCTGCAGTATTTAACCCTTTGGATTCTGAATATTGAATGACAAACCTACAGACGCCAATAGAGGACTCCTCTATTGGACCTCCTTATCTGGGTCTGCACTGTTTGCAAATACCAGTACACTTGTTTCCCGCGTTAAAGTGGTAACTGTTTTAACCCATTCCCGCATATTGACGCCTTTTGACGCCTCTGTAAAAGTCACTTTGTGAAACCATTGTGATAAATAGAGCATTTGCTCCTACAGGAGCAAATGCTCTATTTATCACTGGTTTCAAACTACAAAATTTTACAATTTTCCCTTTCTCTAGTTTATGCTCCTTTTCGGTAGATTTATTCAAAGAGGCTGGGTCTAAAAATAGCCTACGTGGGAATGGGTTAAATATAACAGTATAATGAGCATGGTTTTCACATTCAACTATGGGTAATATTTCAGGTGTTACGTATAACTATGTACTACATTGTATATTTCAGACGTTAGGATAGTACAGCTGACCGAATGTAACATATATGTCAGGTGTTAAGATATTATAGCTGGTCGAATGTTACATAATATATGTTAAGTGTCAAGATGGTACAACTGACCGAATGTTACATACTATATTTAAGGTGTTAGATAGTACAGCTGACCGAATGTAACATACTATATTCCAGGTGTTACGGAGGTGGTGGGCTCTTTGGTTCAGCGAAATTTGGAAATGGCATGTGCTGGCGTGGAAACAGCTACGATCAAGAGAGGTACAAATTACGGATTAAACGATCAAAACCTATCTAAATCATAGAATATTAATATAAATTTATTAAAACTGTCTTTGATAAAAGCACAAGAGATTCCATATTACTGAATATAGTGCTATTTAACTTTTTAACTTTTTGTACCTTTGCAAACAGAGTAGACCTAGATCAGACGGCTGATGTAGGTGCCATTTGATC
This sequence comes from Azorinus chamasolen, assembly GCA_963576725.1. Classification (NCBI taxonomy): domain Eukaryota; kingdom Metazoa; phylum Mollusca; class Bivalvia; order Cardiida; family Solecurtidae; genus Azorinus; species Azorinus chamasolen. The sequence goes on from OY755244.1 coordinate 56,365,830, forward strand.
TGTTTGATTAACCCTTTACTCCATAAATACGCATTTCTATGCCTTTGCAAACGGAGTAGATCCAGGTCAGACGGCTCCAACATGTATTAAATTATAATCATGTGTTTATATGTCATTTTGAAATTTCATCTAATTAATATTAATGACGTCATTATATTTCTTACATAAATATTCATGGAGTAAAGGGCTCAAGAATATTATAGAACCAACTTAAAACGTGTTCCACTGTAAAAAAACGTCTGTACAAATTTTGATATGGGTAATTTTGACTTCTGTTTAACTCATTCCCTCATATTGACGACTTTTGACGACTCTGTAAAAGTCACTTTGTGAAACCATTGTGATAAATAGAGCATTTTCTCATATAGGAGCAAATGCTCTATTTATCACAATGGTTTCAAGCTACAAAATTCTAAAGTTTTCCTTTTCTCTAGTTAATGCTCCTTTTCGGTAGATTAATTAAATATGGTTGGGTCTAAAAATAGCCTATGGGGTAATGGGTTAAAACTCGTTTCTGAGAAACAATTTGACGAGTGTCAAACAATTTAGATCCTGATTAGACGCCGAATCACTCATTCCATAAGGATCCAAGCTGTTAGCAAATTTATGTGATTCAGGTCGAGCTTAGGGGGAAATGGTTAGTAAACTTGGTACAGTTCAGTATTAATGTTACAGACAAAATGACGGATACCAGCGACACAATAACGGGTACCAGCGACACAATGACGGGTACCAGCGACACAACCACAGACACCCAAACGACAGAGTGACAGTGGTCCCGGCAGAGGATAGGGACGCCGAGGTGACCAGAAAAAGCATGTTGTAAAACTCAGAAACGTAGATAAGAGTCGTAATGATCAAGCAAAATCACTTAAAAACCTTCCATGTTATCTGTTTATTCCATATTTCAATACTTACTGAATATTAACAGAAAAATATAGTTACAGTAAAACCCCAAATGCGACCACTTCATGAATAAACATGGCTGTCTTTATAAGCATGTGGTTGCTTAATGCAGGACAAAAGTAATGCAGAAAGCAGGAACTTTCTGCATTACTTTTGTCCTGCATTAAGCTACCATCTGCCTTGTCACTGTGAATTATGCCCCTTTTAGCTAGTCGCATTAGAGGGGGTTTACTGTACAATGAAATCTGGAATGTGGAACATTGTAGCTATTCTAGAATCTAAGAAAACAGTCTTGGGACTATCAAATTATGTTAGCAAACAGAGCACACCATGGTCAGACAGTTCCAACAGGAGTCGTCTGATCTGGGTCTACTCTGTTTGCAAATGAGTGAAAATGCGTTTATTTTAAGGAAAGGGTCCCTACATTCGACCCATTTCAAAAATGCCTAAAATATACAAAACTCATTTGTTTATATGCTGAAAGACGTATATCGCTAGAAAACCAATCGAATTCCTCTTTAACACATTATCTCCTAGGGGCGCATTTTTGCGCATCTATAGCAGTCACTTTATGAAACCATAGTGATAAATAGAGCCTCTATAGGAGCAAATGCTCTATTTATCACAATGGTTTCAAACTACAAAAATCTGTTTTGTTTCCTTTCCTCTATTTAATGCTCCTTTTCGGTAGATACATTCAAAGAGATTGGGTCTAAAAATAGCCTAGGAGAGAATGAGTTAACCCTTTCAACCCTGAATTATCAGATTGGAATAGCATTCAACTATATAGTCGATTTAGTATGAAAGGCTTAAAATTGCTAGAAGATTTTAATGACAAACGGTGCAGACCCTGATCAGGGTCCTCTGATATGGATCTACACTGTTTACAAATGACAGCGAACGTGTGTTTAGTGTTGAGATGGCTAATTATTGGCCACATCCTTATTTTGATGCAAACCATCAGAATCACTTCTCCGAGTTGTACCAAGATAGAGTTTGAAGGAGAAATATTAGATATACATGAAGTTAAAAAGAAATATGTCCTGGTCACAACAGTTGACCTAAGTTGGTATATACATGTAGCTAACAGTGAAGACCCTGAACATATTGCTCTTTCAAGAGCACTTTAATTTGGGTCTACACTGTTTTCCCATGACCACCAAAAATGGGCATTTATAAGTCTGGGTAGCAGAAGCAGGTGGTAGCTTAATGCAGTACAAATGTTATGCAGAAAGTTCTTATAGGAGCGGAAACTGTATAATGGTATCTATATTATTCCATAGGCAAACAGAGTAGACCCTTATCGGGCGACCCCTAGAGGAGCTGTCTAGTATGTGTCTACTCTGTTTACAAAGGCGTAAAAAGCCGTTTTTACGAGGGAAATGTGTTAAAAAACAATGAGTTGGCAGTTTAAACTGCTATAGTAAGTACTTGATCGATTCGTGTTCTGAAACTTTTCAATGTTTGGGTCATTGCAGTTATATTCAGTATTTGAGTCTGTGGTTGTGTTCAATTTTTTAACTGCTGCGATTGTATTGTGTCCAACAGTTTGAATTCTTAAGATATAACGAGCTAATTAACATATCCACCCAAATCTAACTCGATGCTTCGTGTGCTGAAGGTTAATGAATGCTATTAACACTTTACTCCATAAATACGCCTTTGCAAACAGAGAAGATCCTGTTCAGACGGTTCCTATGGGGTCGTCTGATCAGGGTCTGCTCTGTTTGCTTATTATATAATATGGATATCATTTTACAGATTCTGTCATGACAAAAATTGCAGTGGTCATTTACAAATAAAATAATTGATATTCTTGATGTCATCATTTCTTACATGAACGTACATAGAGTATGGTTAAAAGATTTATTTTTCTCTCGTTTTAGGACGGATCTGTCGAAGTTGTCAATGAAGCCAACCACAAAAAGGCCGTCCAGGTGGTGGGTACATGGATGCCACACACACACCCTGTACGTAACATAAACACGAGCACAAAGTGATACGACAGTCGAACAACCTCGGCTACTATAGAGAGCTCTATGCCGACTTTTTGAAAGACTTGATTTATGAACAGTTTAATTAGTTGTGTCCGTCCATACAAATGATACACCACCGAGAATGTCGACGCCCCGACAGCCTCCACATTAGATACGCTTATTGAACTTTAACCCTTTACTCCATTAATATGTATGGAAGAGATAAAGGCATCGTGAAAAAATAATAAATTAATTGCTATAATAACATATGAACAAGGGAACATTGTGCCATTGCACAATTGCAGAATCATATCTACACAATTGAACTTCGATATCTCGAACTCCGAGGGACTATACAAATTAGTTCGAAATAACGAAGTTCGAGTTATCGAATTTCTAATCTGGAGAATTTCTCGAGTTGACAGCTTAATGCAGGTGCTTAATGCAGGAGCTTTCAGCATTACTTTACACCTGCACTAAGCTGACACGTGTGTTTCTAGATATCCGCAGTGATACATTTAAGAACAATTCTGTATTGTAAGTTTTGGAAGGACCGAAGTTTCAGTTCGAGTTATCCTGAAGTTCGAGTTATCGGAGTCGAGATATTTAAGTTCAACTGTATATTATATCATAAGCAAATAGAGTAAACCAAGATCAAACGGCTCTTATAGGAACCGTTTGATCTGGGTCTACGCTGTTTGCAAAGACATAGAAAGGCATAATTATTATATAGTAAAGGGTGAAAAAAAGGAAATGGAAGTTAAACATACATGTAAATTTTAAATAGTACAATTATATCAAAATTGTTTAAGATTAAGACTCATACAATAGTATTGCGCCTCATCCTAGAACTGCAAGTTACTTCTGTCATAGCTTTGTGTTACGGCTTAGAATTGTCATTTCGCTATATGTCTGTATAACTTGATTGTAATAGTGATAACTTGGTGGGTACATGGCTTTGTCTTGTCTCATTTTTTGAAGATATACAGCTCAGTGTTCGTGGTGTTATTTTGGAGGCAATCTTGATATGTGGATACTTTATGTGACGAATTTCTGTAGAGTTGTCTTTGATGTCAAATGAACCAAGATCAAATGTTTTACTTTAAATCTGTTACAGCAAACTTATGCGCAACACACAATTTCTAATTTGTCCCCGTTAAACCCATTCCCTCATAGGCTGTTTTTAGATCCAACCTTTTTGAATAATATTTCTAAAAAGGAGTATTTACTAGTAAAAAGGTTTTAAACTATTGTGATAAATAGAACATTTGCTTCTATTGAGCAAATTCTCTATTTATCACAATGGTTTCAAAAAGCGACTTTTACAGAGGCGTCATAATGTGACAATATGAGGGAATTGGCCCAAATGCGTTAATATGAAGGAATGGGTAAAAAGGCGTTAATATGAGGGAACGGGTTAAAACTTAAAGGGCATTATTTAAAATGAGGGAATGGTTTAACCGTAAGCATTATTCTGGTGTCTTTGTGATAACATTTGTGGATAGTTTCGATCCAGATGAGACGTCGAGTTAATATGTACCTTAACAGGATCCAAATTGTCTGTCACAGCTAGTGTATTTGAAAGGAAACAGAAGAAATATATATACCTTTTAGAACTGAAGCAGACGGCAATATTTTCAGACGAAAATTACTTAGAGTGCAGACGGCGGTTAACTTTTATTTAGCAAATACATGTACCATGGATGTTTTGCCAAACGAACACGTCAATAGTGGGAAAAAAGCTGGATTCATTATGAGCAAATGTTTCGACGTTATAAAAGTTCTGAATTCCAAAGTACCTGACCAATCTGTATCCATGTATCAGATTCAACTTAAAAGCTTTATAAGCATTGACCCAGAAGTTCAAAGTATCTGACCAATCAGATGCTTGAGAATTATCTGAGACTAATATAGAACGAAGTCAGACAAGGGATGCTATATGAAAGTCCAAAGAAACCGCAGAAACACATATGGCATGCACGCACACACTAACATGCTTAAATGTGTACTCTTTGTTTCCTGTAAGATACAAAACTCAAATTTAAAGTGATACGGTTGCAGATTGCTTTATTGATGTGTAATTACATTAATCGGCGATAGGCATTGGCAACACTTGCTAAACAGCATGTTTGAATATGTACGTCAACCGAACATGTTGGATTACATTGTGGTTTCTAGGCGAACTAAAAACAATCCGCGAAATGATTAACGATTGAAAAGATTTTTTCCCGAAGAAAAACCGTGTTGCATTCCAAGATTGGTGTAGTATATACATGTACATGTCACCCATCGTTGAAGATAAATACTATAAAGTTTTCTAAACAAGAGGGCCATGATGGCCCTGAAATCGCTCATCAGAGGGAAAGATTTTTAAAGTTTCAACTACATGTATGTTTCTAAACAAAACTGGACACCTGTTTTGTGGGGTGTTATTTGACTCTTTCTCTGTTTAATTATAATGGCAAGCTTTCTGGGATGATTTGCTTTATTATAAATATTTTCTAAGTCCAATACCGAACGTTTACCGACCGTTAACTTGGAAAGCATAATATATCGCACAAAAAATATGTGGAAAAGTTTCATTTTCCATTACATATTACTACGCATAACCTAACAACTCCTTGATATATTGCGTATTTAGAAACGAACGACAACTCTTGTAGAGCACGTTTCGTAACAAAACCAGTTCACACCTGAACGTTTCGAAACCCTTCAGAATTAGAGTACTGATGATTGTTTCAAAGCAGAAATTGTATAAAAATCGCGATTTCAACAATTGATACAAACGGAATTGTTATGGAAATGGAAAAGTAAAACTTGTTAACAATAACTGGTGATAATAACCATTGTGATAAATAGAGCATTTGCCTTAGTGATAAATAGAGCATTTGCTCCATAAGAGTAAATGCACTATTTATCATAATGGTTTCAAATCTACACAATTCTGAAATTTTCCTTTTCTCTAATTAACCCTTTTCCTCATATAAACATGTTTTCACGCATTTGCAAACAGAGTAGACCCAGATTTACCTCTTTGAATAAGCAGACAACATTTCTAACAGATGACAACCCTATCACAGCTTAGCAGGACTTAACCAAAATTAGCACACAGTTTGAACTCAGATCTGACACAGACCGGTATGTAACTTTATATGTGGTTTGTATATGAGTTAATTTACTCCTATGGAGCAAATGCTCTATTTATCACAATGGTTTGGAGCAAATGCTCTATTTATCACAATGGTTTGAAATCTACACAATTCTGAAATTTTCATCTTCTCTAATTAATGCTCCTTATCAGTAGATTTATTCAAAGAGGTAGGATCTGAAAAAGGCCTTTGTGATAAATAGAGCATTTGCTAACCATTGTGATAAATAGAGCAAAAGCTCCATAGGAGTAAATGTTCTATTTATCATAAAGGTTTCAAATCTACACAATTCTGAAATTTTCCTTTTCTATAATTAATGCTCCTTATCAGTAGATTTATTCAAAGCGGTAGGTTCTGAAAAAAGCCTTTGTGATTAATAGAGCATTTGCTCCATAGGAGTAAATGCTCTATTTATCATAATGGTTTCAAATCTACACAATTCTGAAATTTCCTTTTCTCTAATTAATGCTCCTTATCAGTAGATTTATTCAAAGAGGTATAATAGTCACTTTATGAAACCATTGTGATAAATAGAGCATTTGCCTTTGTGATAAATAGAGCATTTGCTCCATAGGAGTAAATGCACTATTTATCACAATGGTTTCAAATCTGAACAATTCTGAAATTTTCCTTTTCTCTAATTAACCCTTTTCCTCATATAAACATGTTTTCACGCATTTGCAAAATAGAGTAGACCCAGATTTACCTCTTTGAATAAGCAGACAACATTTCTAACAGATGACAACCCTATCACTGCTTAGCATGACTTGACCAAAATTAGCACACAGTTTGGATTCTGATCTGACACAGACCGGTATGTAACTTTATATGTGGTTTGTATATGAGTTAATTTACTCCTATAGAGCAAATGCTCTATTTATCACAATGGTTTGAAATCTATACAATTCTGAAATTTTCCTTATCAGTAGATTTATTCAAAGAGGTAGGATCTGAAAAAAGCCTTTGTGATAAATAGAGCATTTGCTAACCATTGTGATAAATAGAGCAAAAGCTCCATAGGAGTAAATGTTCTATTTTTCACAATGGTGTCAAATCTACACAATTCTGAAATTTTCCTTTTCTATAATTAATGCTCCTTATCAGTAGATTTATTCAAAGAGGTAGGATCTGAAAAAAGCCTTTGTGATAAATAGAACATTTGCTCCATAGGAGTAAATGCTCTATTTATCACCATGGTTTCAAATCTACACAATTCTGAAATTTTCCTTTTCTCTAATTAATGCTCCTTATCAGTAGATTTATTCAAAGAGGTATAATAGTCACTTTATGAAACCATTGTGATAAATAGAGCATTTTCTCCATAGGAGTAAATGCTCTATTTATCACAATGGTTTCAAATCTACACAATTCTGAAATTTTTCAAGAGGCAGATTCTGAAAATATCCTATGAGGGAATGGGTTGAAACTGTGAACAAACAGAGACTAATTCTGAAGCAGACAACATGATAGAATTTTGACCAGGAACTTGACCTATTCAGTGATTATGCAACACAGATGGAGTGACCTCAATCCCTCTAGTTCAGAGGAACCTTTATAGTGTAAAATAATATTTTAAAGTATAACCAACAGGGCAGGGCCAATTTTAACCTCAGAACTATGATATTTACCAATGTCAATAAGGTATACTAAGTAAATCTATACACCAAATATCTAAGCTCTGTGACATGTAGTTTTTGACAAGAAGATTTTTGAAGTTTTCCCCATGCCTAACCTAAGTGAGCCCAGCATTCTGCTACTTGTACAGAAAACAACAGTCAGCTAGAAAAAACTGGCCACCCCTGGGACCGTGGCGGGGCCAATTTTGACTCCAGGGACATAATTTATATAACTTTTGTAGAGGACCTATAGGTGATGCTATGAGCCAAAGATGAAAGCTGAGAACCCTGTAGATTCAGAGGAGAAGACTTTTAAAGTTCAAATTGTTGACGACGCACGACACACGACGCACGACGCACACCGCACGACAAACGCCGACAGACGACGGACATCAGGCGATCACAAAAGCTCACCCTGAGCACTTTGTGCTCTGGTGAGCTAAAAATTTAAACAATGACAACTAGAGGTTTTTGTCACAAAAACGGATGTCTCCCCTCTAATAAAAACAATATGTAAAGGGAAATCACTAAAAATGTTATGGACTTGATGATTGATACTTCCCCTGATTATGCGCTTTCCACGCCACATTTTTCAAGAAGAAAATGATAACAGCTAATAACTTCAAAAATATTGATACCAGAGTTATGGCCCTTGTGCATGACGCTTACTTTCATCATGCTCTTTCCATAAATGAAATGTCATTCCAATAGCATCAGTCGAAGAGGAGTTATTGATCGGACAAAAAATGTAACAAAGGGCAATAACTCCAAAAGCATTGAAGCCAGAGTCATGGCCTTTGTTCATGACACTTTCTCTCATCATGCTCTTTCCATGTATAAAGTTTCAATACAATGGCAAGAGCCATGTAGGAGTTATCGTCCGGACAAGAAAGCGTTAAACAAATGTACAAGGGGCAATAACTCTCAATCTATTGAAGCCAGAGTTAAGGACCTTATGCATGACACTTTCTCTTATCATGATCAATCCATGTATGAAGTTTCACTCCAATGGCATGTGCCATATAGGAGTTATCATCCTGACAAAAAATTGTGTGTTTGTTTTACAAAGGGCAATAACTCCAATATATGTGAAGCCAGAGTTATGGACCCTGAGCATGACACTTTCTCTTATCATGATCTTTCCATGTATGAAGTTTCAATCCAATGGCATGAGCCATATAGGAGTTATCGCCCGGACAAAAAAATTGTTGAAAAAATTACAAGGGCAATAACTCCATTATTAATGAAGCCAGAGTTATGGACCTTGTGCATGACACTTCCTCTCGCCATGATTTTTCCATATATGAAGTTTCAATCCAATGGCATGAGCCATATAGGAGTTATCGTCCGGACAAAAAAGTGTGCATTTTTTTTACAAGGGGCAATAACTCCTATATTAGTGAAGCCAGAGTTATAGACATTGTGCATGACACTTCCTCTGATTATGCTCTTTCCTTATATGAAGTTTCAATCAACTAGCATCAGCCATATTGAAGTTATCGTCCGGACAAAAAAGTGTGATTTTTTTACAAGGGGCAATAACTCCTATATTAGTGATGCCAGAGTTATGGACCTTGTGCATGACACTTCCTCTCATTATGCTCTTTCCATATATGAAGTTTCAATCAACTGGCATCAGGCATATTGAAGTTATCGTCCGGACAAAAAGTGTGACGGACAGACAAGACAGACAGACAGACAGACAACTCTCACGAAAACAATATGTCTCCCCCATATAAATATGGGGGGAGACATAATTAGAATGCTGATATTCATGTAAAAATATATAGAACATTTAGTTTGCTTCTATGGATGATGAGAATAATGTATCTGACAGTCTTGTTTATAAGTTTAATTAACTGTCTTGGAATATCTAATTTATAGCTCATGCTTATGTTATTCGTCGTTCTTTTTATACCCCACGCAACAAAGTTGCACGGGGTATATAGTTTTTTACCCATCCGTCTGCCCGTCTGTCAGTCAATCCGCCCATGTATCATGATACAATGTTGCTCATCTAGGACTTTCATTTATTGACAAGTTTTTCTCAAATTTGCTAGTCCCTGACGCCCCGAGATCCAAAAATCACACTTTGGTGTTTTTCATACAGCGCCCATCTATTTGAAAGAAACTGGACTTAAAAAAGTTTCAAACGTAAGCGTTCGTGTTAAATTACATGTTTTTTAATCGATGAACACGAAAGTAGGTTTGAATTTAGAGACTGTTTGCAACGTAAATTTAGACAGTGAGGGGGCTCAACCGTGGTCTTCCAACGCGACGCCAAATCTTGTATTGTTTGCTATCGAGCCACGAATGCGTGAAATGTTCGCTAATTTTAGAGCGGATATTTATAGTATTTTATTGAAGATGTTTCACAAAAATACAGCGCGATATATTTTAGTATTTGATTGTTGTTTTTCAAATATAAAGCAGGTATAATGAGCGGTACATTCACCATATATTAATGGAAAAGCGTTCGGTGACTTTAAGCATTGCCATGCATTAAAGCTTGAATGGGCTTTTTCAGAGGAATCTGTCATGGGGAACCACTATTTTTGTCTGGCAATGTGACGTAAAGGGGTATGTGAGCCTGCTCACTAGATTTGTCTGTTATGTTACGAATGACCCTTTGACAGGTAAGGTGTGAGTAGAAAACATTTTATAGTTCACTGGTTACAAATATTTATATATCTCTATGTTGTTTCTGTTCTTGTTATTGCTGTTCTCTGTAGTTACATTTCTCCATATTGATATATTTTTTGTATGAAAGAATACATGGATTTTGTACTGAGTTGAATAGCAACAATTAACATGTTCAGTACACTACTACACTGTGGAAGCTCTATCCGAAGCCAGTTGCATCATGCAGAGCACTAGAGAAACCCAAGATCAGTTTAAGATTTGTTTCAAATTTGTAACCCATTTACAGCCATATTATTTAAGGAACCCCCATCCAGATCTGACTCCATAGTTTCTAAACATTCTAAAATTTCATTTGTAGCTAATAAATATTCATGATGTTATTATTTCTTACATGAATATGTGACATGGGAAAGGACAAAACTACCATCAAAAAGGTCTAATTGCGGGTCTGTAATTCAGGTGGTAGTTTAATGCATGTCAAAACTAATGCAAAAGGTTCCTATAGGAGCCTTTAACATTACATTCCCCCTGCATTAAACAACCGCCTGTTTTTTAAGACGTCTATGTTCAATAAATGAATGACCTCTTACAACAGGTAAATTCTACTGTATATCACATTCACGTGTCACGGCCCACTGTGGAAACAGCAGATCTCAAATTGCCGCACAGTTTTAAAGACTGCAGGCAAAATATGCAGTGCTCAGTTATGATCTGAATGACCCGCAAGAACGTTGTACGGTCACACTGTGGTTTAAGTGCTACTGAAATGTCGCGATGACCCATAACCTTATGGATATACCTGTAAGAACTAATGATATCATGAATGATATTAGATATATTTTCATGGCGCGTATGCAGACAGGAACAGAAAATGTAGAAACAGAACTATATCATTTCAAAACACAGAGCAGATAGCTACGTCCGTCTGATCTGGGCCTACCATGTTAACAAGACGTGAAAAGACGTCATACCACTTGCAACTACTGCAATGTGTCTACCTAATTGGCATGGAATTCATATACAAGTCATCGTGCAGTGTAATTTTGCGGCTGCTGAAACATCCTAGCGGATTTTCGGTTCCCACAAATACATCCTATGATTTCACACGGCTTTCCATACTCTTAACCATTTCCCTCATATAAACGCGTTTTCACGCATTTGCAAACAGAGTAGACCCAGATCAGACGGCTCCTAGAGGAGCCGTCTGATCAGGGTCTACCCTGTTTGCTAATAGAATTTGAAAGATCTGTGTCTTTACTTTCTAAAATGGCCACAATGTTCCACCTTTCATTATAACTATTTTGGCCATGAATATGTAGTAAGTACTGAAAAATGAAATAAACAAAGAGCAGGGAAAGGGTTAAAGTAGCTCAAGCCAAGGTAAACATACAACACTTGTATGTCGATCTACAGTGTTTGCAAGGAGCTTGAAAAGCGACCTTACTATGTAAACGCATGGTCACCCTACAGGCATGCACCCAGTTCTGCATCTATGAATATGTAACAATGGCGTACTGAGAGGACGTCATCATCATACCCGGTAGCAGAACCTGGCACATACTCCTAAACCATTCTGTAAAGTCCGTGACCATACATCAAATATTTTGAAGTTATTGGCAAAAAAAAATAAAATGCGAGCCTCTTCTGTAGACTTGGTCCTTCATTGATTAAAACTTTAGATGATCTATGATATGGGCTATAACTCTAAGTCTTACTGAGTAAATCATTTATGGGTTTTGTACCTGTGATATAAAGAGGACATAAAACTGATAAGCAGTCATTGATTTCATTTTAATTTGTACAAATGTTTAAAATTCTGAATGATAAATGCAATAAATGCATTAAAACTTCTATTACTACAGACCTGAATGTATCCACGCTACATAGATGTCTCCATAAGGACCTGATGTGGCAAAGTACCACTTTATGAATACAGTAAAACTTCTCTAAACCAAACACTGAAATAAGTACCAATATTAGTCTTGAAGATTGGTGGCAGCTTAATGTGGGGTGAAAGTCATGTAGAAAGCTCCCAAAGGAGCCTTCTTCTGCATCACTTTCACCCTGCAATAAGCAACCACCTGCCTAGAAAGATCTCCTTTCTTCAATACTAAAAGTTCCATTTAGCGAGGTTTTACTGTATCAGCTATTCAAGTAATCAGACATATACACAATATGGTCTCATGTGTAAGACATCTCCTACTATTCCTCACCCTGTAGCATGCTGATCAAAATGTTATCTTGTATTCCCATTAACCCTTTCCTTCATATAATGCCTTTTCACACGTATGCAAACAGACTAGACCTACATCAGATCGGAGCCGTCTGATCATGGTCTGCTTTGTTTGCTAATGGAATTTGATAAATCTGTTTTTTAGTTTCTGAAATGGCTGGAATGTGTCGTCTTATTTCATTATAACTATTTAGTCCATGAATATTCAGTAGGTATTGAAATTTGGAATAAACATGGAACAGGGAAAGGGCTGAGAAAGCAACCAGAGTGCAAGTCATTTTGGAACACTTTGAGACGCCCAGTTCTTTTGCACCTCACATCGATCCTGACTGTTTGCAAAAGTTATCATGGAATTGCTCAAAGCAGGCTAAAGGTCGCAGTAACAAAAGCTGTAGAATTGAATTTATATCATGTCATCATGTAATAAAGTTACAAGTAAAAACAGTTTTTTCAGCAATTTAGGAGACATGGTTTAACCTTTTCCTTCAAATAAACGCCTTTTTCACACATTTGCAAGACAGAGTAGACCCAGATCAGATGGCACATCTGACTACAGTTTCTACTGATACCAAAACATCCTGTGTACATATACTATTATATCATAATATTTGGCCGAGTCCGTTATTTAACCCTTTACTCCACAGATAATTTTATGCCACTTAGTGCATTTGAAAACAGAGCAGACCCAGTTCAGAGACGGCCTCTGTAGGAGACATCTGATCAGGGTGTGCTCTGTCTGCTTAAAAAATACTATACATCTGATTGTACAATGGCCAAAAATTCCCATTTTCATATAAAATTTCAGCTAATTGATATTCATGTCATTATTTCTGACATGAATATTCATGGAGTAAAGGGCTAATTTAGAATGCCTCCATAGGAGACATATTATGTATAATGGTGTAGCTATGGCCAATGACCAATGTTACAACTCTCCTATAACCGAGGACATACCATAACCATACCCCAGATGTACAAGTTTACACTCTTTGACAACTCTTTGTGATGGAGTCTCACACCATTTATGACCTATGAAAACAGTTTGGATCCAGACCAGGCCCCATCAGATGTGGGCCCTGATCCAAGATCTAAAATGTTTGTCACTGAGGCTCAACTTCTACAAAAAAAAAAACCCAGAAAGAAAATTAGAGGTGTCATTGATAGGAATGATATCGATATATCATCAATTCATGTCAGTGGATCCGATATCGATACTAGTTTCAAAATATCGAAACAAATGGAGGACAAATAATCACCCTTACCACAGGCTATATTTCTTACATGTTGGTAACTTCTTACATACTTGCAGTGAAATTCTTGACTAGAAATATCCTGCAGGTGTTGTCTCAATATGGGTCTGCACTTTTTGCCATGAGAATTTGAGTGTAACTTCAACTTACTTGGTTACAGTTTGAAAAATATAGTAAAACCTCTCTATAACGGCCACTAAATTACATCACATATTTCGTGTTAAAGGCAGGTGGTTGCTTAAAGCAAAGTGAACGTAAAACAGAATGCTCAGGAGCGTTCTGTTTAACTTTCACCTTGCTTTAAGCAGCCACCTGCCCTAGATACCAACTAATTAAAACAATTTAGTGGCCGTTATAGAGAGGTTTTACTGTAAAGTCAAATAACTTAGAAGTGATGCAGTGTACTATAAGCCACAAAGGAAATACAGTATTCTTACATATAATTTTATGAGAGGGAGGTTGCTGTTGAGTAGAACGAACAATCTCAGCTTTGTTGTACAAACTTTAATTAGCTAAACCAAGGTTTCGTTCCCACACTGGGACTTCATCAGGGATTTAATAATTTTATTGAAAGTTTTTACTTTTTACACTCAGATCGATGTAATTACACAGCATAAATCATGTTCGTGTATAGAAATCAATATATTGATGCAGAATTTTCCATCAATGACACATCTAAAGAAAATTAATAGTTTTGCAGAAATTGCAGACGACAACTGAGCAAATGACCATATTACTTGGCATGCAAAAACATAATGATTAACTATCTAATTCTTACAAAATACACAAAAATTAACATAGTAGATGAATCATGGGAGCATTGAAAGCAATACCATAGTCCCCTACCGGCTGAATCTTAACTCCAACTGCTGTAATTCCATGACAAATCAATGTAGCATAAAAAAAATTCAAACTTAATCTGTAGCTAATTATAAGAAAGCTACATACCAAGTATACCAAAGTCCAACTGCTGTAATTCCATGAAAAAATCAATGTATCATAACAAAATTCAAACTTGATCTGTAATTCGTTATAATAAAGCTAAATACGCAATATCACTTCAATATCTGCTAGGGTTTAGAAAAAAAATCTGGAAAACCTAAAATTTCCGGATTTTTTTTTATGTCCAACAGCAGCTGTAATTCTGTGAAAAACCAATACAGCTTATCAAAATTCAAACTTGATCTGTAACACATTATAATAAAGCTAAATACCCAAATATCACTTCAATATCTGCAAGGGTTTAGAAAAAAATGTGGAAAACTTAAAATTTCCTGAAAATTTCTAAGTCAAACTATTGAAATTCCTTGAAAATTCAATGTAGCTCAACACAATTCAAACTCATTATAATAAAGGCAAATACCAAATATAACATCAATATCTGCATTGGTTTAGAAAAAAAATCCCGAAAACCTAAAACTTCCCAAAATTAAAATTTGATCTGTAACTAATTATAATAAAGCCACATGCCAAAATCACTTCAATATCTGCTACGATTTAGATAAAAACTTCGGAAAATTTCGAAGTCAAACTGCTGTAGTTCTGTGAAAAATCAATGTGGTGTAACAAAATTCAAACTTGATCTGTAACTCGTTATAATAAAGATACATATGAAATATCACTTCAATATCTGCAAGAGTTTAGCACACTAGCGGACAGACGGAGTGCAAACTTATAGTCCCCTCAGCGTTGCCAGTAGGGGACTTATCACTAATAAAGTCCATTAATTGAAGTTGTGTATTAAATTCTTGCTTAAAACTCTTTATTCTGCCAAAAATTCCAATTATTATATATCGGCATATTAAATATGCAAGTATGGTTAAAATTCACTCTGCCATATATTATATTTATAATGTAACGAGCTTGTAATGGCAAAATAAATTGAGCACATTAACTAAGTGGTTACTTAACCCTTTCCTCCATAAATACACCTTTCTGAGCCTTTGCAAACATCACAGATCCAGATCAGATGTCTCTATTAGGAGCCATCTGATCAGGTCCTGCTCTATTTACTTACAGAGTAATATATACAGTAAAACCCTTTCTAATGCGACCACCAAAATGGGGCATAATTCTGGGTGGCAGAGGCAGCTTAATGCAGGACGAAAGTTATGCAAAAAGCTCCTATAGGAGCTTTATGCATAACTTTCGTCCTGCATTAAGCATTAAGACGACATCAGTGGCTGTTTATTAAGTGGTCGCATTAGCAGGGTTTCACTGTATTATCTGCTTCTGTAGTTTCTACTTTGGCAATACTTGCATGTGCTGATATGCCATTTTAAAAATTAATCTAATTAATATTCATGATGTCATCATTCTTAAATGAATATTCATGGAGCAAAGACTTAAATTTCTTTGTTAAACTATGACGATTCCACATCTATTCTGTTTATTCCAGTTCTTCACTTTTATACAGTGGATTTCCAAAGTTTGTGTTGCCAGGCAATCCACTGGTAGAGTCTTCATCAAGCTCGTTGAAGGTCAGTGGAGCTTCAAGGCCTGAGGTCTCAGAGTCCTAAGAAGAAAATTACAAACTTCTGTGAATAGCTTTTATGAAAAAAAACAAGAATTATCACTAAAGGTGATGGAATACCCCCGCTCCGCTGCCTTGATCACAAATCAAACAAAACCTTAACCAAAATTTTCTGATTTAAAAAAGGGGCCATAATTCTGTCAAAATGCTTGACAGAGTTATGTACTCTTGCCTACAGATGAAGCTTGTGATGTTAAACAAGTGTTCCACTAGTTTCAAAGCTTTATATCACAGGGTTATGAAAATAAGTGGACTTTAACAATAACCTTAATCAAAAATTTTAAGTTAAAAAGGATCATACACAGTATGCTTGACAGAGTTTTTATGCTTGTCTACAGATGAAGCTTGTGATGGTAGGCAATTGTGTAAAGTTTCAAAGCTTTATCTCAAAGGGTTATGTAAATAAGTGGACTTAACCAGATTGTGCCACAGACAGACAGAAAGACCAACGGACACACCGACTCCTATATATACCCCCTCTCAAGCTTCATTTGCGGGGGTATAAAAAACATCAAATGTTGCAATCACTCATAGTCTATAAAACCTTTACTCCATAAATATTTATGCAAGAAATAATGACACCATGAATATTAAAAAGATTAATTATTATGGCTCACGGACAAGAGAAATTGTGGCAACAGAGCAGACCCTGATCAGGTGGTCCCTATGGGAGCATCTGATCTGGGTCTACTCTGTTTGCAAAGGCATAGAAAGGCATTTTATGGAGTAAAGGGATAACCAGACATTTGCAAAAAGATGTCAGATGAATAACATGGAAAAGACTTGACACTGTAACTACTAGTTTTAAATATGATATGGAATGAAAATCTGATTTAAACAAGAGCCGTGTGCGGCGCAAACACTAGTCTGATTGGTGTTTGTTCAGCTAAATTAAAACTTTTTGAAAAAATAAAGGGCCATAAATCCAAAATTTTGAAATCAAGAGTTATGGCTCTTATGTGGGGGCCTTCTCCTTAATGAGATCTAACCACCTATCAAGTTTCATATTGATACCTCTTATACTTTTGAGTAATGAGCTACATTAAAGTTTTTGCACGCTGCCACGGACGACGACACCCCAGTGATAATAACAATAGCTCAACTTTTCTTTAAAACAAATGAACTAAAAAATGATGCACTACAATACTTTTCAGACAACATTCAATAATTGAAAAGTTAAATCCTGCACTATATGGACTTGAAATACTCCGAGGCATACCTTTCGTTTTGGATTCCAGTTCTGTATCAGTTTCCAGTACCTGAACTTTGATCTCTTGTAGACTATCACCCCAGCTACAACAACTACAGCAATGACAATCAAGGTGATAACTACTCCAACTATAGTTCCTACAGAAACCCCTGCGCTAGGTCTAGTCTCTGATGGTGCAGTCAAGGGAGATGTGAATGCAGAGGCCATCAGATGAATCTGGCCATTGACGCAAGGAATGTTTCCCTCTAGAACTGCAGTGTTGTTCACATAAAACTGCAAAACGAACAATATCAAAACAAGTGAAATCCAAGAAAACAGACCATTAACCTATTCCACCATATATACATATTATCACGCATTTGGAAACAGAGTAGACCAGATCACATAGCTCATATAGGAGCTGTCTGACCAGGGTCTGTTCTGTTTGCTAATGTAGTTTGAAAGATCTGTTTCTTTACTTTCTAAAATGACTATAATGTTCCACCTTCCATATTTCACTATAACTTATTAATATTTTGTCCATGAATATTCAGTAGGTATTGAACATTTGGAATAAACATAGAACAGGTTAAAGTGTAAGATTTTTGAATGGGTAGATATTTAATATGCAAAACTGGTCAGCATGAATATTAATTCTTGTCTTAAAAAGGTAAGAATATCTATGGCCATGGCCAAACATTAGAGAATCAGATATGCAAACAGAGTAGACCCCGATCAGACAGCTCCTACAAAAGCTGTTTGACCTACTCCGTTTTACCCTTTCCTCCATAGGCTATTTTTAGACTCAACCTCTTTGAATGAATCTACCGAAATGGAGCATTAACTAGAATTTTGTAGTTTGAAACCATTGTGATTAATAGAGCATTTGCTCCTATAATAACCTGGAACAAATGCTCATTTTATCAAAATTGTTTCAATGGGTGACTTTTACAGAGGCATAGAAATGCATATTTATGGAGGAAAGAATTAATAATATGTTTAACAGTGGTGTTATCAAGTAGAGGACTAAACACTCAACATGAACTTTTGGCCATGGCTGTAGAATCATATCATATCGTAGAATTATATGTAGAATCATATTAATTTTATATTGCAAACAGAACAGACCCCAGTGCAAGACAAAGACAGGTGAAATTATGGAGGAAAGGGTTAAATAATGATGTGCTCAACATAAACAATTAACAATCGAATATGTTTGGTATACTTACAGTTCTACTTTCAGCATCAAACCGTATTGACAGCGGTCTTCCTGACATTGTAATCAGAGTTTGGTTTTGGATACCGTCACTTGTTAGCTCAATAGATTGGTTCGCCCTTACTATCTGACTACTTAGGCGCTGTGCATCTAATGGCTGAAAAATGTACATACAGCAGAACATAACTGTTTAACCCTCCTCTTGCTGAATGTTAAAAATATATTTCTCCTTCTTTACTCATGTCCTTGTGTATAACTACATATATCTTCTCTGTCTACACATATGTTTCTGTGCAATCCCTGCTGTGGGGTGTACTGGTTGCACATTCAACTTGTAAATAGTGCAGACCCAGATGAGACAGCTCCTACAGGAGCTGTCTCATCAGGGTCTTCACTATATACAGAAAGGTATATTGATGTGAACAGTAAGAGAAGGGTTAAACCATTTCCTTCATATAAATGTGTTTTCACCCATTTGCAATCAGAGTAGACCCAGATCAGATGGCTCCATCTGATCAGGATCTGCTCTGTTTGCTAATTGATTTAAACAATCTTTTTCTTTGCTTTCTAAAATTGACACAATTTTCCACCTTCCATATTTCATTATATCTATTTTGTCTGAATATTCAGTATGAATTGAAATTTGGAATAAAAATAGAATAGGGAAAGGGTTAAGCAGCCATTTATCACAATGGTTTAAAACTACAAAATTCTAAAATTTTACTTTTCTCTTGTAAATGCTCCTTTTGGGTAGATTCATTCAAAGAGGCTGGGTCTAAAAATAGCCTATGGAGGAAAGGGTTAATAAGCAAACATGGCCTATTTTGACAAATTCTCTCATAGGCTATTTTGACATTATGACACAACATTCTGCAGAATATGTTACCACTATATTGGTTCACCGTTTTTAGCATTAAAGTCTCAAGCGGTGCAACTATGTGAAAACCAACGTTTAGGTTATGCAAATACATGTAGTGTAGAATGATCACGACAGCACATTTAAACCTTTACTCCATACATATGCATTTCTACATCTTTGCAAACAGAGTAGACCCAGATCAGATGGCTCCTATAGGAGCCGTTTGATCAAGGTCTGCTCTGTTTACTTATAATATAATATAATACAGTTTTTGCCATATCCACAAAACAGAGTATACAGAGTATGGACTGACAATATCGTAAAATATTAACGAGAGAAAGGGTTGAAATACAAAGGAGAGACAGCTATAGCAATGTAAAACAGAGCAGAATCAAATCTAAACTGAAAACTGTGTCCATAGTAAATGGGTTACCCCCTGGCGATATTGTCTCTAAATTAAGCACTTTTCACTACATACAATATAGTGAAGAAAATTTCATAGTCCAATAACGCCAGTAAAATTTTCAGAGCAACAATTCTCTTCTTTACGCACATCTTCACATCAATATTGTTTTTTCATCTGTGAAAAGTTTAAACATTTATTTCATGAATATTTCATGTAAGAAATAAACATTTATTTCACGTATATTTCATGCAAGAAATAATCATGAATATCGACTTGATTCATTGTTATAACAACACATGGACACGTGAGGTGTTGGACAACACATGGACCAGGAGGTGTTGGACAACACATGGACACGTAATGTGTTGGACAACACATGGAAACGTATGGTGTTGGACAACACATGGACATGGGAGGTGTTGGACAACACATGGACACGTAATGTGTTGGACAACACATGGAAACGTATGGTGTTGGACAACACATGGACATGGGAGGTGTTGGACAACACATGGACACGTAATGTGTTGGACAACACAATCATGGAAACGTATGGTGTTGGACAACACATGGACACGTGAGGTGTTGGACATGGCAAAAAATGTAGAATCATACATGTATTATTTCATAAACAAACAGAGCAGAGCCAGATCAGATGGCTCCTACAGGAGCCATCTGATCTGGTCTACTCTGTTGGCAAAGGTGTAAAAAGGCATATTTATGGTGTAAAGGGTTACAGTCAATCCTGACATTAGTGTCCGAGTAGGAAACACAAGATTTGCGGGACAGATGTCTCCTACCTTGTGGGGACATGAAAATGGAAGTGAATCGTGCAGACCCTGATCAGCCAGCTCCTCCAACAGGAGTACCTGATCTGGGGCTACTCTATTTAGCAATACCTCTAAATGAAGTAAAAAGTTACCTTATCACCCAGACTGCTATCAACTGGCACAAACACAGTGTACTTGAAATCCTCAGAAACCCCATCAAACAAAGATGACTGAAGCTGCAAACTCTGAAAATAGAGGTACCACTTGGAAAATTTCTGAATATTCATGGATAATATCTACTGAATTTCATTGCATTAATTCTGTCAATCCGTTACAGGGATATGGCATTGGACGGGAATATGGCATTGGACGGGAAAAAAACCTAGAACTACCACTAAAGGTGATGAATACCCCCACTAGCACATTTGACACAGAGATGGGGGTTACAGAAATAAATTACTACAATATCTGCTACAGTTTAGAAAAAAAACTCCGGAAAACCTAAAATTTCCTAAAAATTTCTAAGTCAAAATGCTGTAATTTTGTTAAAAATCAATTTAGTGTAACAAAATTCGAACTTGATCTGTAACTCATTATTATAAAGCTACATACCAAATATCACATAAATATCTGCAAGGGTTTAGAAAAAAACTGAAAAACCTAAATTTCCGGAAAATTTCTAAGTAAAATCACTGTTTTTCAGTGCAAAATAAATGAAACGTAACGAAATTCAAACTTGATCTGTAACTCATTATACTAAAGCCACATAACAAATATCACTTCAATATCTGTAAAGGTTTTTAAAAAAAACTCCGGAAAACCTAAATTTCCGGAAAATTTCTATGTCAAATCACTGTATTTCCGTGAAAAATAATTGAAGCATAACGAAATTCAAACTTGATCTGTAACGCATTATAATAAAGCCACATACCACATATCACTTCAATATCTGTAAAGGTTTAGAAAAAAACTCCGGAAAACTGGAGAAAAAACCCAAAGGACAATAACTCCAAAAATACTGAAGACAGAGTTACAAACCTTATGCACTGCACTTGCCGTCAATGTAATCTATCTATATATGAAGTTTAAAGTCAATAGCTTTTATACTTTGGAAGTTATGATCCCGACAAGGCAGATGGATGGACGGACAGACAACCGGACGGACATGGTGACTCCAGTATACTCCCCAAAATCTTCATTTGTGGGGGTATATAAATTGCGTATAAAAGGGCAATAACTCCTAAATGCCGCAAGCAATCTTAATAGACAAAATAGTTATAACGAAAAATGGAAGGTGGAACACTGTAGCCATTTAAGAAAGTAAAGAATATCAAATTCAACCAGCAAACAGAGCAGACCCTGATCAGAAGGTTTCTATAGGAGCCATCTGATCTGGGTCTTCTCTGTTTGCAAATGCGTGAAAACATGTTCATATGATTGAAAAGGTTAATTGTAACTAATTTTACGATAACAATTGGAAAAGGGAGATAATGAAAAATGACTGATGAATAACTGTTCTTGTACACAGTACAGTTTACTCAGGCTTAAGATGTGCATGAAATAACAGAAATCCATATTACATAAAATAGATACCAGGCAAACATTATAGCTCGAGAAAGGGAGATAACTAAAACAGTGAGGCTACAGTTATAGTTCATGTAAATGACACTGCCTTACTCATGGTTAATGTGTGTGACAAATTATATTAAATTCTATTAACCCTTACCTCCATAAATAAGCCTTTCTAGGTCTTTGTAAACAGAGTAGACCCAGATCAGACAGCTCCTATAGGAGCCATCTGTTCATGGTCTACTCCATTTCGAGGGCTTGGTGGAAAATTATTCTAACTCCTTCACTTTAGTGAAGGAGTTAGAATAGTTTTGCACCAAGCCCTCGATTTGCTTATATGGAATATTATAGATCTGATTCTGTAGTTTCTACTTATGCCATTTTAAAAAATTAATGAACATGATGTCATCATTTCTTACTTGAATATTCATGGAGTTAATATTGTGGCTCAAACAAATATTAGACGGACACACATGTATACAAATATCATCTTTGACCAGTTTCCTCATAGGTTATTTTTAGATCCAACCTCTTTGAATCAATCTACCAAAAGGAGCATTTACTAGCAAAAGGGGAAATTTTAGATTTGTGTAGTTGTGAAAGCATTGTGATAAATAGAGCATTTGCTCCTAAGGAGCAAATGCTCTATTTATCACAATGCTTTCAAAAAGTGTTTTTCACTGTCAAAAAATGTCTGAATATGAGGGAATGGTTTAAGAGTGAAAAAGTTTTAACCCTGTCCCAAACAAATATTTATGCAGAAAAGGATTACTTTGTGAATTTTCAAGTAATCAACTTTCGGTAACGTCAAATTATAATGTAAAGTTTTCAAGTAAATTTTTTGGCTCAGACACAAAATGTAGAATCAGATCTCTATATATATATAATTTCTTAAGCAAACCGAGCAGGCAGTGATAAGACAGGAGCCATCTGATCTGGGTCTCTATTGTTTGAAACCGTTTACAGCATTGGAAAGCATTAGTATGAGGAAAAGGGTTAAGAAGATCGCATTTATATTGAATGCAAGGATCTGATATTTACCAGCAGGAAGATCTTTGCCTTCTCTATGGTTAGAAGAGTATTTATCAGGTCAGCATTGCACCACAATTTTCCATCACCAATAAAACCAGGTCTACAGTCACAACTTATTCCATCAGCCACCTGTAGCAAAGTGAAGTACAACACAAATCAAAAACACTTGGTAAATACAGCCACCTGTAGCAAAGTGAAGCACAACACAAATCAAAAACCCTTGGTAAATACAGCCACCTGTAGCAAAGTGAAGCACAACACAAATCAAAAACCCTTGTTAAATACAGCCACCTGTAGCAAAGTGAAGCACAACACAAATCAAAAACACTTGGTAAATACAGCCACCTGTAGCAAAGTGAAGCACAACACAAATCAAAAACCCTTGGTAAATACAGCCACCTGTAGCAAAGTGAAGCACAACACAAATCAAAAACACTTGGTAAATACAGCCACCTGTAGCAAAGTGAAGCACAACACAAATCAAAAACACTTGGTAAATACAGCCACCTGTAGCAAAGAGAAGCACAACACAAATCAAAAACACTTGGTAAATGAATATAAGAAACACAACATGTAACAAGATTACAAAGCTCTTTTGGCAGCATTAACAAGTGTCAAGAAGTATAATTAGGTCAATATGCCTTAACCCATTCCCTGATACTGACGACTTTTGACAACTCTGTAAAAGTCACTTTGTGAAACATTTGTGATAAATAGAGCATTTGCTCCTATAGGAGCAAATGCTCTATTTATCACAATGGTTTCAAACTACAAAAGTCTAAAAAAAATCCTTTTCTCTAGTTAATGCTCCTTTTCGGTAGATTTATTCAAATTTAAGAGATTGTATCTAAAAATATCCTATGAGGTAATGGGTTAACCACTTACTCCATGAATATTCATGTAAGTACAATGTAATGACTTTATGAATATTAATTGGATTAAATGTTTAGAATCATATCTATATTATATCATAAACAATTAGAGCAGACCCTGATCAGACAGCACCTTTCTTTGCAAAGGTGTATTTATGGAGTAAAGGGCTAAAGGGCCATAAAATTTCAAAATCTTGTGCACAGCTGCCGAGAAATTGTTATAACCTTTTACCCCATGAATATGCTTTTTACGCCTTTGCAAACAGAGTAGACCCAGATCAGATGGCTCCTATGGGAGCCGCCTAATCAGGGTCTGCTGTTTGCTTATTGAACGATATAGATCTGATTCTACACTTTCTTCCATAATCAAAAGTTCCTGTGTCCATTATGCTATTATAACTGTTGATCTTATTAATATTCACAATGTCATGGTTTCTTACAAAATATTAATGGGGGAAAGGGTTAATATATCTGATAACAAATAACTGAGAGCACAATTTTTGTACAAAATCTTGTGCATATTTTATGAAAAACTAGAACTGTTGAGTTTTTGATACATTAAAACTGCGTTCTCCCCCAGTGTGTGGCCAAATTTTCCAAAGTCCCATAACTCTGCAGAAAATCATCAAACTGGAAAATGAATAAACTATGCACAACTAAGCATAGTGCTGATCAATCCTATAATGTTTCATGATAATCCGATCAAATATTTTGGAGAAACCGCGCAGACAAAATTTTTCATGTAAAAATTCCAAAGTCTCATATCTCTGCAGAAAATCATTAAACAGGATCAAGAATAATACATGCACATCTGGGCATGGTGCTGATACATTCTATTAAGTTTCATGAAAATTCAATACAATGTTTTGGAGAAAGTGTGTGGACAAAATTTTCCATGTAAAAAATTCAAAGTCCCATAACTCTGCAGAAAATCATCAAACCGGAACAGGAATAAGACAGGTGGCAGTGGTCTAGTGGTAACGCGCTTGACTATCAGTCCGGAGGTCCGGGGTTCAAATCCCGGTCCCACCCGGGAATTTCAGAGAGGCTTTTCCGTGTCTCCCACCCGCACATCCTCTCCACCCAGGGGTTAAAATGGGTACCTGTGAGGGTCACTCGCCGGTACTGTGGCTGCATGATTGCGCCATATGTTAGCAGTGCTCAATATCGTAGGCCAATGACTCAATGATCAGGGGAGTAAATGTACAGTCGGCTGAGCTGTCATTCGGACTGAAAGTAGACTATAACTAGGTACTTTACAATTTTTTACTTTACATGCACAACTAGGCATGATGCTAATCAATTGTATGAAACTTAATGAATATTCAATTTGGAGAAACCCTGCAAACAAAATTTTCCATGTAAAAATTTCAAAGTCCCATAACTCTGCAGGAAATCGGGGGCAATAACTCCAATAGTATTGAAGCCAGAGTTATGAAACATGTGCATAACACTTCCTTTTATCACACTCTTTCTATAAATGAAATGTCATACCAATAGCATAAGTAGAACAGGAGTTATTGATTGGACAAACAAAATGTAACAAACTGCAATAACTCCAAAAATATTGAAGCCAGAGATATGGTCATGACACTTCCTCTCATCATGCTCTTTCTATGTATGAAGTTACAATCAAATGGATTGGGGCATATAGGAATTATCTTCCAGACAAGAAAGTGTGAATATTTTACCTTGAATTGTGAGCATGACCTTGAATTGTGACCTTGACCTTTGACCCATGTGCCTGAATCCTGCTGTCTGCACCTTGACTTGTTAAGGAGAACATTTGTGCCACAGCAATTTGGAATCCTTCCAAGGATTATACAGATGTGGAGCAGACATGAAAATTAAGGCTAAAAACTTTGACCTTGAATTGTGACCTTGACCTCTGACCAACGATTCTAAAGAGTGGTCACGGTATAGGATTTGGTGAAGATATAAAGGAGCTATAGTTGAAAAAATTTAAATTTACGCATCTTATCTGGAACTCTGTTCTTCTATACTAAAAGTCCAGTTTAAAGGGTCTTTACTGTATACAGAGAGGGAGAATAAAATTTACCTTGTAAGTGCATGTTGCATTTTCATGACATAAACTATCTATCTCACAGGGGCTGGTACAATTGTATCCATCACCACGGTAACCTTGGAAGCACCTGCAGATGATGTTTCCATCCTGCTCACGATGGCACATGGCATTTTTATGGCATCCTCCATTGCGATACTTGCATCCTGCCTTATCTAAACATACACATAAATGTTCTAGTGACTTATCCAAATTTGTTTTACCTTGGTGACAGTTTCGGTACTCCATTGGAGAACCTTCATCAGACTGTGACGTCCACAGGAGCATGATGTCACAGGGCGGGTTTACTACTGGACTGGTTCCCAGTAGTAAACAAAGGCCTGTAAATAAGGCTGATCTGGTAGCCCCCCTCGCCCCCTCACTCCCTGTTTATGACCTGTGGCTCTCTGATATGTATAGTGATTCTTGAGATGATTTTTTGCCATGGCCAATACTACAGAATAGATCTATATTTTTCGATAAGAGCAGACGATGATCAGATGGTTTCTACAGGAGCCATCTGATCTGGGTCTACTATGTTTGCAAAGGTGTTAAGGCATCTCCATCAGGTAAAGTGTTGAGCTAGTGCGGTAGAGGGAGAAGAAACCATGCCACTGCATGTGCAGTTATAGTAAACTAGAACTATAACGAAGATGATTAATACCCCCAAGAATGTGACTGTCACATAAAAAACGAAGGGACATAACTCCGTAAGAAAAAAACAACAACTTGAAAACTATAATTGAATGCGAAAGTCCTCTTTATGTTAAAGCATCATGCCAAGTTTCATTGGATTCCATTCAGCGGTTACATAGAAACTGTGCAGAATAAAATATCAACAGATGGACCAACACAAAACTTTTAAACAACCAGGCATAACTTTGTAAGAAGATCAATCAGCTGCAAAACTATAATTGGATGTGCATATCCTCTTAATGACAAAGCATCATCTCAAGTTTCATTGGATTCCACTGAGCAGTTGCTAAGAAACCATGCGGAAATAAGTCAACAGACCGACCGACATATCAAAATTCAAAGGGGCATAACTCTGTACAAGTTTTGTACAATTCCAGTCAGCAGTTGCTAAGAACTGTGCGGAATAAAAGACAACAGACCTAAACACAAAACTTTTTAACAGAGGGGCATAACTTTGTAAGAAAATCAATCAGCTGGAAAACTATAATTGGATGCGCACATCCTCTTTATGACAAAGCTTCATGTCAAATTGTATTGGATTTCAGTGAACAGTTGCTGAGAAACCATGCAGAAAAAAAGTCAACAGACTGACCGACAGACCAAAATTCAAAGGGGCATAACTCTGTAAGGAAATAGTTTTACTGTAAAACTATTACTGGATGCGTATCACCTCACAAAACTTTTAAATGAAGGGGCATAACTCTGTAAGGAAATCAATCTTCTGGAAAATTATATTTAGATGCACATGTCCTCTTTATGATAAAGCATCCTGTCAAGTTCCAATGAATTCTAGTCAGCGGTTAGTGAGAAACCATGTGAAAAAAAAAGTCAACAGACCGACCAACCAACAGAAGCTGACTCCTGGAGGAGCCCTTTGATCAGGATCTGCACTGTTTGTCATTCAAAATCCTCTGACTGGACTTATAAACCATTCTCATATAGGCTATTTTTAGGCTCAACCTCTTTGGGGCACAATTTTGTATAAAATATTAGACAGTTATGGCCCTTTGTCAGATTGTAACCCTTATAACAGTGAACAAGTGTGTGAAGTTTCATAAGATTTGCATGAGGAGGAAAGAATGTAATTGGTCAACGTTAAAGCTTCTGGATGATAACAATGAGAACGACAACATTGTGCACACCAGAATTACAACAATAGCTTGTATTTTTCAATTTGAATAACAAACTAAAACGGAAAATTTTGGAACTGTTCTATTTATCACACTGTTTTTAAAAAGTGACTTTCACAGAGGTGCCAATATGAGGGAATGGATTAAACATTCAGATAGGCTATTCCACTCTCAGAAATCAACATTGGAAGGGTTGAAGAATTCAGTGTGCAATGCTCTCATTGTGTTTTTGAAGGGCAAGTTTCAGTTCCTTAACCCTTCCCTCCATAAATATGCCTTTCTACGCCTTTGCGAAAAGAGAAGACCCAGATCAGTCATAGCTCCGTTTGTGGAATAATATTGATCTGATTCTATAGTTTCTACTTAGGCAAAAACGTCATGTGTTAATATGCCAATTTGAAAATTAATCTAATTAATATTCATGATGTCATCATTTCTTACATTAATATTCATGGAGTAAAGGGTTAAAACCTGAGGTAAACAACAAGTTGGACAGTTTTGCAGTAAGCAACCACCAGCTTTTTAAAACTCCAATATTAAATAAAAGAACAGTCGCTTAAGACAGGTTCCACTGTATATGGTCTATTTGAAGCCATGAACATCTTGTATAATTTCCCTTGTAATGCATGTTAGAATTTCACGTTACCTATATCACAGTTGGCCCCAGTCCATCCTTCTATACATGTCTCACAACCCGTCCCAGTGAACCTAGGGAGGCACGAACATACACCTGTACCATTGATTTTGTCATCACATTTGCCATGGCCATAACAGGGAAACTCGGGACCTCCTGGGCACTCTGCAAATACATATACAGTCGAGACTGTCATATGTGACCTTCCAAGGGACTTCATGAAAAAGGTCACATATGACAGGGAGTCTCTTAATACAGACCAAGGATATATTACATGACGTATACCGAAACTACATGTACATGTAAGAGATCTACTTAAGGGAAAAATAAAACTGTGTACTAATTCAGTCTAATACAATATAATTATGTATCTATTATTTAATACATTTATACAACATTTATTATAACAAATAAACGCTAATTTAAAACTTTAATAAATTAATAAATCATTCACTTACCAGAACATTAGTGCATGTACGATACAATGTACAAATATAATACACATATAAGTGCATGCACTAAATTCACCCTATCCCTGTTCTATGTTTATTACAAATTTCAATACCTACTGAATATTCATGGATAAAATAGTTATAATGAAATATGGAAGGTGGAACATTGTAGCCATTTTAGAAAGAAAAGAAACGGATCTTTCAAATTCCACTAGCAAACAGAGTAGACCCTGATCAGACGGCTCCACTAGGAGCTGTCTGATCTGGGTCTACTCTGTTTACAAATGCGTGAAAACACGTTTATATGAGGGAAAGGTTTAAACACTTAATGATATAAATATAAACTAGGTGCAGATTACCAAGCATACTTTCGAGTAATGTTGATAGAGACATGTATTATGCACATACTGATTAATATTTATAAAAACCGTTCTGAACTAAAGAGCCCGTAATAATCGCAAACCAGGTCGAATTAGTTGCCTTGTTTAAAGGTTGTTTGTCGTTCTTTAACAGTTTTGTCGATCGAAATCTCCTCCGGCGAATCTTGTATACGACGTACGTAGCCATGTTTGACACGACTGGTTTCCCGAATATTCTGCTCGCGTACATGTATCTGTAGAGCGGAAGTCGGGAACCAGCTAGTTCACGCGTGATTACAATCCCGGGTTTTCCCTAATTAATATGGTGTGAAAAACCGACGCGCTATGTAAACAAACAAAAGAAACTGTGATAATTGAATGTCGTTTAATACAGACCGAAGCCTATGTTTGGTTCGCAAAATCAGGGTCGCTTGTCACGTAAGACAGGGAGTCGCTTATTTCAGACCAAAATTATAGGAAAATACGTTGGGCGGGATGAAACACGGTCGCATATGAGAGGGAGTCGCTGAATCCAGGGGGTCGCTAAGGCAGTCTCGACTGTACTTGTCAATCATATCTTTGCCAGATCAGAAATTGTTTTTCTGCTCAAAACGGACAAACAAAATGTTGACCGACAAACAAAAGAATTAATGGACGGACACCACACCAATGTCCACCTTATTAGGTGGACGTATAAAAACTGTAGAATCTGATCGATATAATTAAATAAGTCAAGAGAACAAACCCTAATCAGTCACGGCTCCTACAGGAGCCATCTCATCTGCATCTACCGATTTTCTGTTTGCAAATTTGTGAAAATGTCTACTCTGCAAATTGCGTGAATAGACGTTTATATGAAGTAAAGGGTTAATGATAAAACCTCTATTTTTATCATTCAAGGACACCTATCTCTGGATTATCTAGAAGACAAACTGACTGACAGTAAAAGATAATAAACCCTTTCCCTAATATAAATGTGTTTTCATGCATTGCAATTTGCAAACAGAGAAGACCCAGATCAGAAGGCTCCTTAACCCTTTCCCTGTTCTATGTTTATTCAAAATTTCAATACCTACTGAATTTTCATGGGCACAAGGCAGTCCAAAGGACAGCTATATCTCCCACTGCCGCCACCTAAATTAAGACATTGACCTGGGTTTTAACGTGGTTGACATTCAAATAGGAAGCGGAAACAAATATAATGGAAACTGAAGGTAAGAACACCACTTTCAAATGTGACCTTGACCTTGAGCAGACATGACTGCCACATATGTTCTGCACATCATCTCAATTCGGTTAATATTTGACTCAAGTTTTATGAAAATCCTTCAAATGGTTTAGAAGATATGGAGCGGACACGAAATGTAATGGAAATTGAAGATTAAATCACTTGGCCTTCAAATGTGACCTTGACCTTGAGCCCACATGACTGCCACATATGTTCTGCACATTGTCTCAACGTGGTTAACATTTGAGGCAAGTTTCTTGAAAATCCTTCAAGGGGTATAGGAGATAACGAAACTATAATGGAAATTGAAGGTAAGAACACTTGATCTTCAAATGTGACCTTGGCCTTGAGCCAACATGACTGGCACATATGTTCTGCACATCATCTCAATTTAGCTAACATTTAACTAAACTTTTATGAAAATCCTTCAAAGGCTTTAGAAGATATGGAGCGGACACGAAAATGTAACGGAAATTAAAGGTTAGAACACTTGACCTTCAAACGTGACCTTGACCTTGAGCCAACATGACTGCCGCATGAGTTCTGCACATCGTCTCAATTCATTTAACATTTGACTCAAGTTTTATGAAAATCCTTCAAAGGGTTTAGAAGATATGGAGCGGACACGAAACTGTAATGGCAACTGAAGGTTTAAACACTTGACCTTCAAATGTGACCTTGAACTTGAGCCGACATGACTGCCACATATGTTCTGCACATTGTCTTAATTTGGTCAATACTTTACTCAAGCTTTATGAAAATCCTTCAAATGGTTTAGAAGATATGGAGCGGACATGAAATGTAATGGAAATTGAAGATTAAATCACTTGCCCTTCAAATGTGACCTTGACCTTGAGCCCACATGACTGCCACATATGTTCTGCACATTGTCTCAACGTGGTTAACATTTGAGGCAAGTTTCTTGAAAATCCTTCAAGGGGTATAGGAGATAACGAAACTATAATGGAAATTGAAGGTAAGAACACTTGATCTTTAAATGTGACCTTGACCTTGAGCCGACATGACTGGCACATGTGTTCTGCACATCGTCTCAATTTAGCTAACATTTAACTAAACTTTTATGAAAATCCTTCAAAGGCTTTAGAAGGTATGGAGCGGACACGAAAATGTAACGGAAATTAAAGGTTAGAACACTTGACCTTCAAACGTGACCTTGACCTCGAGCCAACATGACTGCTGCATGAGTTCTGCACATCGTCTCAATTCATTTAATATTTCATTCAAGTTTTATGAGATTCCTTCAAAGGGTTTAGAAGATATGGAGCGGACACGAAACTGTAATGGCAACTGAAGGTTTAAACACTTGACCTTCAAATGTGACCTTGAACTTGAGCCGACATGACTGCCACATGTGTTCTGCACATCGTCTTAATTTGGTTAACATTTGACTCAAGTTTTATGAAAATCTTTCAAATGGTTTAGAAGATATGGAGCGGACACAAAAATGCAATGGAAATTGAAGGTTAAAACCCTTGACCTTCAAATGTGACCTTGACCTTGAGCCGACATATCTGCCACATATGTTCTGCACATCGTCTCAACTTGGTTAACATTTGAGGCAAGTTTCTTGAAAATCCTTCAAGGGGTATAGGAGATATGGAGCGGACACGAAATTGTTACGGACAGACGGACAGACAGACGGACAGACAGACAGACGGACGGACAGACAGACAGACGAAGGCCATTCCTATAACCCCCCTCCGCTATGCGGTGGGGGATAAAAATGGTTATAATGAACAAGAGGGCCAGAATGGCCCTGACATCGCTCACCAGGCAATCAGAGGAGAAGATGTTCAAAGTTTTCACTATATGTTTCTAGAGAAAACTAGCCACCCCTGGGGCGGGCCAGTTTTGATCCAAGGGGCATAATTTATACAACTTTTGTAGAGGACCTGAACATGATGCTATGTGCCAAATATGAAAGCTGAGAACCTTCCAGTTTCTGAGGAAAATATTTTCAAATTTGACACTATATGTTTCTATTGCGAACTGGCTACCCCTGGGGCGGGGCCAATTTTGACCCTGGGGGCATAATTTATATAACTCTTGTAGAGGACCTGAACATGATGTTATGTGTCAAATATGAAAGCTGAGAACATTCCAGTTTCTGAGGAGAAGATTTTCAAAGTTGTCACTATATGTTTCTATTGAGACATGGCTACCCCTGGGGCGGGGCCAATTTTGACTCATGGGGCATAATTTATATAACTTTTGTAGAGGACCTGAACTTGATGTTATGTGTCAAATATGAAAGCTGAGAACCTTCCAGTTTCTGAGGAGAAGATTTTCAAAGTTGTCACTATATGTTTCTATTGAGAAATGGCTACCCTTGGGGCGGGGTCAATTTTGACCCCAGGGGCATAATTTATATGACTTTTGTAGAGGACCTGAACATGATGCTATGTGCCAAATATGAAAGCTGAGAACCTTCCAGTTTCAGAGAAGAATATATTCAAAGTTTTACCATATATTTCTATTGAAAACTGGCTACCCCTGGGGCGGGGCCAATTTTGACCCCAGGGGCATAATTTATACAACTTTTGTAGAGGACCTGAACATGATGCTATGTGCCAAATATGAAAGCTGAGAACCTTCCAGTTTCAGAGGAGAAGATTTTCAAAGTTTCACACTATGTTTCTATTGAAAACTGACCACCCCTGGGGCGGGGCCAATTTTGACCCCAGGGGCATAATTTATACAAATTTTGTAGAGGACCTGAACATGATGCTATGTGCCAAATATGAAAGCTGAGAACCCTGTAGATTCAGAAGAAAAGATTTTCAAAGTTGTCAATATATGTTTCTTTTCAAAACTGGCTACCCCTGGGGCGGGGCCAATTTTGACCCCAGGGGCATAATTTATATAACTTTTGTAGAGGACCTGAACATGATGCTATGTGCCAAATATGAAAGCTGAGAACCTTCCAGTTTCAGAGAAGAATATATTCAAAGTTTTACCATATATTTCTATTGAAAACTGGCTACCCCTGGGGCGGGGCCAATTTTGACCCCAGGGGCATAATTTATATAACTTTTGTAGAGGACCTGAACATGATGCTATGTGCCAAATATGAAAGCTGAGAACCTTCCAGTTTCAGAGGAGAAGATTTTCAAAGTTTCACACTATGTTTCTATTGAAAACTGACCACCCCTGGGGCGGGGCCAATTTTGACCCCAGGGGCATAATTTATACAAATTTTGTAGAGGACCTGAACATGATGCTATGTGCCAAATATGAAAGCTGAGAACCCTGTAGATTCAGAAGAAAAGATTTTCAAAGTTGTCAATATATGTTTCTTTTCAAAACTGGCTACCCCTGGGGCGGGCCAATTTTGACCCCAGGGGCATAATTTATATAACTTTTGTAGAGGACCTGAACATGATGCTATGTGCCAAATATGAAAGCTGAGAACCATGTAGATTCAGAGGAGAAGATTTTCAAAGTTGTCACTATATGTTTCTAATGAAATCTGGCTACCCCTGCGGCGGGGCCAATTTTTACCCCAGGGCCATAATTTATATAACTTTTGTAGAGGACCTGAACATGATGCTATGTGCCAAATATGAAAGCTGAGAACCATGTAGATTCAGAGGAGAAGATTTTCAAAGTTGTCACTATATGTTTTTATTCAAAACTGCCCACCCCTGGGGTGGGGCCAATTTTGACCCCAGGGGCATAATTTATATAACTTTTGTAGAGGACCTGAACATGATGCTATGTGCCAAATATGAAAGCTGAGAACCCTGTAGATTCAGAGAAGAAGATTTTCAAAGTTGTCACTATATGTTTCTAATGAAATCTGGCTACCCCTGGGGCGGGGCCAATTTTTACCCCAGGGCCTTCCAGTTTTGAGAGAAGAAGATTTTCAAAGTTTTCACTATTTGTTTCTACTGAATACTGCCCACCCCTGGGGCGGGGCCAATTTTGACCCCAGGGCCATAATTTATATAACTTATGTAGAGGACCTGAACATGATGCTATGTGCCAAATATGAAAGCTGAGAGCCTTCCAGATTCAGAGAAGAAGATTTTCAAAGTTTTACTATATGTTTCTATTGAAAACTTCCCACCCCTGGGGCGGGGCCAATTTTGACCCCAGGGGCATAATTTATATAACTTTTGTAGAGGACCTAAGGATGATGCTATGTGCCAAAGATGAAAGCTGAGAACCCTGTAGATTCAGAGGAGAAGATTTTTAAAGGTTCAAATTGTTGACGACGAACGACGCACGCCGAAGGACATCAGGCGATCACAAAAGCTCACCCTGAGCACTTTGTGCTCTGGTGAGCTAAAAATAGGAGGTGGAAAATTGTGACCGTTTTAGAAAGTATAGAAACTGATATTTATCGAAGTTCATTTGCAAACAGAGCATAGCCTGATCAGAAAGCTCCTATAGGAGTCGTCTGATCTGGGTCTACTCTGTTTGCAAATGCATGAAAACACGTTTATATGAGGGAAAGGGTTAAGGAGCCATCTGATCAGGGTCTGCTCTGTTTGATAAGGGAATTTGAAAGATCTGTTTCTTTGATTCCTGAAATGGGTATAATGCTCCACCCTCCATATTTCATTAAAACCATTTTGGCCATGAATATTCAGTAGGTATTGAAATTTGTAATAAACACAGAACAGGGAAGGGGGTTATAAACAGTTTTAAGAGCTCACTTGATAATGACCACTTCGAACTCCACAAGGTGAGCTAAAACAAATTCAAAGGAGACTGAACTATAAGTAAACAACTTACCTTTACACTTCGGTCCGAAGTAACCAGAACAACATCCTGCGATCTCAGCCTAGGTAATTAAGGAAAGCTTGAGTTAACCCTTTACTCCATAAATACAGTAAAACCTTTCTATAACTGCAAATAAATTACATCAAGTATTTTGTGTTAAAGGTGGGTGATTGCTTAAAGCAAGGTGAAAGTAAAACAGAACACTCCTACAGGAGCGTTGTTTTACTTTAACCTTGCTTTAAGCAGCCACCTGCCCTAAATACCAACTAATTAACACAATTCAGTGGCTGTTATAGAGAGGTTTTACTGTAAATATTTTATGCTTTTGCAAACAGAGTCAGATCAGATGCCTGTTGTAGGAGCAATCTGATCTGAGTCTGTTCTATTTGTTCATGAAATAATATAGATTTGATTTTGCAGTTTCTGCTTTGTCCAAATATTTTAGTGTTACATATGCCATGATGAAAATTAATCTAATGAATATTCATGCTGTCATTATTTCTTCATGTAATATTCATGAACAAGAGGGCCAGAATAGCCCTGAAATGCTCACAGACAACCAGAGGAGAAGATTTTCAAAGCTTTCACTATATGTTTCTATAGAAAACTAGCCGGCCCTGGGGCGGGCCAATTTTGACTCCAGGGGAATAATTTAGAAAAACTTGTAGGGGACCTGAACATGATGCTATGAGCCAAATATGAAAGCTGAGATTAACCTTCCAGTTTCAGAGAAGAAGATTTTCAAAGTTTTCTCAATATGTTTCTATTGAAAACTGCCCACCCCTGGGGCGGGGCCAATTTTGACCCCGGGGCCATTATTTATATAACTTTTGTAGAGGACCTGAACATGATGCTATGTGCCAAATATGAAAGCTGGGAGCCTTCCAGTTTCAAAGGAGAACATTTTCAAAGTTTCACTATAACCTTCCAGTTTCAGGAGAAGATTTTCAAAGTTTGCACTATATGATTCTATTGAAAACTGCCCACCCCTGGGGCGGGGCCAATTTTGACCCCAGGGCCATAATTTATATAACTTTTGTAGAGGACCTGAACATGATGCTGTGTGCCAATTATGAAAGCTGAGAACCTTCTGGTTTCAGAGAAGAAGATTTTCAAAGATTTCACTATTTGTTTCTATTGCAAACTGTCCACCCCTGGGGCGGGGCCAATTTGGACCCGAGACCATAATTTATATTACTTTTTGTAGAAGACCTGAACATGATGCTATGTGCTAAAAATGAAAGCTGAGAACCTTCCAGTTTCAGAGGAAAAGATGTTCAAAGATTTCACTATTTGTTTCTATTGAAAATGCCCATCCCTGGGGCGGGGCCAATTTTGACCCCGGGGCCATTATTTATATAACTTTTGTAGAGGACCTGAACATGATGCTATGTGCCAAATCTGAAAGCTGAGAACCTTCCAGTTTCAGACGAGAAGATTTTCAAAGATTTCAATATTTGTTTCTATTGAAAACTGCCCACCCCTGGGACGGGGCCAATTTTGACCCCGGGGCCATTATTTATATAACTTTTGTAGAGGACCTGAACATGATGCTATGTGCCAAATATGAAAGCTGAGAGCCTTCCAGTTTCAAAGGAGAACATTTTCAAAGTTTCACTATTTGTTTCTATTGCAAACTGTCCACCCCTGGGGCGGGGCCAATTTGGACCCCGAGACCATAATTTATATAACTTTTTGTAGAAGACCTGAACATGATGCTATGTGCCAAATATGAAAGCTGAGAACCTTCCAGTTTCAGAGGAAAAGATGTTCAAAGATTTCACTATTTGTTTCTATTGAAAACTGCCCATCCCTGGGGCGGGGCCAATTTTGACCCCGGGGCCATTATTTATATAACTTATGTAGAGGACCTGAACATGATGCTATGTGCCAAATCTGAAAGCTGAGAACCTTCCAGTTTCAGACGAGAAGATTTTCAAAGATTTCACTATTTGTTTCTATTGAAAACTGCCCACCCCTGGGGCGGGGCCAATTTTGACCCCGGGGCCATTATTTATATAACTTTTGTAGAGGACCTGAACATGATGCTATGTGCCAAATATGAAAGCTGAGAGCCTTCCAGTTTCAAAGTTTCACTATAACCTTCCAGTTTCAGAGGAGAAGATTTTCAAAGTTTGCACTATATGATTCTATTGAAAACTGCCCACCCCTGGGGCGGGGCCAATTTTGACCCCAGGGCCATAATTTATACAACTTTAGTAGAGGACCTGAACATGATGCTGTGTGCCAATTATGAAAGCTGAGAACCTTCTGGTTTCAGAGAAGAAGATTTTCAAAGTTTTACTATATGTTTCTATTGAAAACAAGGCACCCCTGGGGCGGGGTCAATTTTGACCCCAGGGGCATAATTTATATAACTTTTGTAGAGGACCTGAATATGATGCTATGTGCCAAAGATGAAAGTTGAGATCCCTGTAGATTCAGAGGAGAAGATTTTTATAGGTTCAAATTGTTGACGACGGACGACGAACGACGGACGATGCACGCCGACGGACAATGGGCGATCACAAAAGCTCATCCTGAGCACTTTGTGCTCTGGTGAGCTAAAAATAGGGTTAATGATAAAAGACAGTACACAAGAAACAATACACGGCAGGTGTTAGTATTCATTATAATTTTATGAAACATGAATATGAAGGTTGAAACAACTAGAACTATCACTTATACCCCCATTCCACTGAGCGGCGATTCCGCTACGCTTCGAAATTTTGGTAAAAACGCCGTGAATCGTAGCAGAAGCGGCAACAGCGCAGTAGAAGCGCCCTGATCGTAGTAGAAGCGTAACAAAAACTTCTTGATCGCCACTTCACGGCGATTGTTTTGACCTTGCTCAAAACAATCGTAGAGGCATTGCCGTGGACTCGAATCGCCGCAAAAGCGTAGTAAGAAATTCATGAGCGCTGCAGTGTCGTAGCCGCAGCGTGAGTAAAGTAGCGCAATCGCATCGCAACAAAAGCGCTGAGATATCTGTCCGCATACAAATGCTTTTCACACATTTGCAAACAGAGTAGACCCAGATCAGACATCTCCTATTGGAGCCATCTGATCAGGGTCTGCTGTTTGCTTATAACATGATATAGATATGATTCTACAGTTTTTGTCAAAGCAAAAACATTTCTTAAAAAGTTTAAATTTTAACAAGAGGGCCATGATGGCCCTGATATCGCTCGCCAGACAATGAGGAGAAGATTTTCAAAAGTTTCACTATAACCTTCCAGTTTCTGAGGAGAAGATTTTCAAAGTTTGCACTATATGATTCTATTGAAAACTGCCCACCCCTGGGGCGGGGCCAATTTTGACCCCAGGGTCACGGCAGGTGACACAAAAACTGTAATTATCAACACTCAGAAATATGAAAACTTTGCTGCTGAAGCATGATACAGTGTAGACCCAATCCCACTGCTGATATAGGATAAGTTTGATCAAAATTATCTTGGTCATAGTATGATGTTTGCCTTAAACTTGTTTTCCCAATATTT
The DNA here is from genome assembly GCA_963576725.1 of Azorinus chamasolen. Taxonomy (NCBI): domain Eukaryota; kingdom Metazoa; phylum Mollusca; class Bivalvia; order Cardiida; family Solecurtidae; genus Azorinus; species Azorinus chamasolen. Next base: position 56,404,859 of record OY755244.1, read on the forward strand.
TGAATGAATTACAGCAAAATGTTTACTTCATCATAGATTTTCATTTTTTCTCTGTATGTTAACACATTATCCCTTAGTGACGCATTTTTGAGTATCTATATAGAAGTCAATTTATGAAACTATTGTGATAAATAGAGCAGTTGCTCCTATAGGAGCAAATGCTCTATTTATCACAATGGTTTCAACCTACAAAATTCTAAATTGTATCATTTCCTCTAGTTAATGCTCCTTTTTGGTAGATACATTCAAAGAGGTTGGGTCTAAAAAGAGTCTAGGAGAGAATGAGTTGAGCTATCATATACTGTTTATAAAATGCTGATCTATAGCTATCTGTAGGAGATATTTTACTGTTCGCCATATCAATATTTACAAAGCTAATGCTAATACCTTTACATACACTAAATTGTGTTAATTTGTATTTAGGGCAGGTGCTTGCTTTAAGCAAGGTGGAAGTAAAACAGAACGCTCCTATAGGAGCGTTCTGTTTTACTTTCACCTTGCTTTAAGCAATACCACCTGCCTTTAACACAAAATATTTGATGTAATTCAGTGGCCATTATAGAGAGTGTTTACTGTATGAGCCTCGTCATGTTGAAACGGGTCTTATACTAATATAAACATACAAAGTGAATTGATATCCCCTGCCAAGTGCTCAGTATTTAATTAAAATATTGACGCAGACAAAACCATGAAATTTTTTTTCAATTTAATTAAGGGTCAAAGCAGTTACGACACTAGCTCATTTTTTTCTTTAAAAAAACCCAGGTCACAATCTTAAATTATACCAATATTAAAATTCAGCTAATAATTATGTATGATATCTTACAAGAATTTTCATAAGAAAAAAGGCTAATTTTGGTGTCTTTCATCATGGTAAACATGTGTCTTTAGTAAAGGGAAAGTCCCTAATTAAATATATATCTAGAATTATAAACTAGATATATCTGGAATTACAAACTATATATATTTGAAATTCTAACCAAATACAACTAAATTCTAACTAAATGTCTAGAATTCTACCATACATATATATTGAATTCTTTAACTAAATACATATGGAATTCTAAACATATCTGGAATTCTAGATCAAATATACATGTACAGTCAAACTTGCATGAGCGACCACGTGTATTAAGCGACCACTTGTCCTAAGCGACCACTTTCAGGTCCTCCCGTGAAGTTTTGCTCTACAAAAGTCTATATCTAAGTGACTGATTTTTGGTTAATTTGTTTTAATTTCATTCAGAAAGTGTTAACCCGTAACATTTAAGGCCTTTATTTGGTTCCCAGCTGGAAGGAGCTGGGAGTCAAATTCAGACATTTAAACTGCTAATTTGGTTAAAGGTAGGGAGACATATGCCAAATGGTATCTCTTTAATCTCAGAAATAACAAACATGAAATATTTTTATGCTTTATTACATACATCTGCAGGCACATATACATGTATATAAATTAACATTGCAAACTGAAAAGAAAACATTTGCATGTTTAAGTACACATGTACATGTACATGTTTTCTTTACTACACTTGATGGGGTTTTGTATTAAGAGACCGTTTTATTAAGAGACCACTTTTTGACCGTCCCTTGGGTGATCTCTTAATACAAGTTTGACTGTATATGGAATTCTAAACTAAATATTTCTGGAATTCTAACTAGATATTTATAAGAATATATTTCAAGTTAACATAATTCTTTGTAACCAATTTTGTAAGCAATAATAACAGCAGTTACCTTATTGTTTGGTACACATAATCCTTGGCAGCCACGAATAAAAAAACTGTCGTCATAATAATCGTCGTACATGCCTCTATAATGTCCATAACCATGTCTCCTCCCAAAATAACTTTTTTTTGTACATGAGGTGATGGTGGTTGAAGCTGGTTTATACCCAGATGGACAATTGATGCCACCGTCACAAATCATTTGACACATACTCTAAAGGAGAAAAATCAAAGTCTTCACTGAACAACCCTGCCTTTAACCCATTCCCGCATAGGCTATTTTTAGATCCAACCACTTTGAATAAATCTACAGAAAAGGAGCATTAACTAGAAAAAAAGGAATTTTTTTTGAGTTTGGCAGTTTGAACGCAAATTGTGATAAATAGAGCATTTGCTCCTATAAGAGCAAATGCTCTATCTATCACAATGGTATCATAAATGGCATTTACAGAAGCCCCAAAAGGCGTCAATATGCAGGAATGGGTTAAGGCCTTTGTAACAGGTAAGATTGCTCCTGCAGGATTTGACTAATCAGGGCCAGATCTGTATGACCCCTTGCTCAATATAAACACATTTTCACGCATTTGCAAAAAGAGTACACCCAGATCAGACGGCGCCTATAGGAGTCATCTGATCTGGGTCTGCTTTGTTTGCTAATTTAATTTGAAAGATCTGTTTCTTTAGTTTCTAAAATGACTACAATATTCCACATTTTATTATAACTATTTTGTCTATGAATATTCAGTAGGTATTGAAATTTGGACTAAATATAGAACAGGGACAGAGATAATCATGTACCACAGATCGGATTATCTATTGTTTGCCATGGCAATTAGGTTTCCTAATGTTTAAATTTTAACCCTTTTCCTGTTCAATATTCATACAAGAAATTATGACATCATGAATATTTATTAGTTGAATTTTTACAACGTAAACTTTTCAAGGAATTACTTTCCTTTGACAAAAACTGTAGATTCAGATAAGTATCCTATAGGAGCCATCTTATCTGGGTCTACTCTGTTTGCAAAGGTGTAAAAATGGTATATTTATGGAGAAAAGGATTAACCCTTCGCTTGCTGAATTTTAAAACACATTCTCTACCCATGCCCTGTTGTATAATTACATATATCTTCACTGTGTACACGTATTTCGCTGTGTAATCACTGCTGTGAAGTGCACAGGTTGCACAATCAACTTGTAAATAGTGCAGACCCTGATGTCTCATCTGGGTCATCACTATTTACAGGTAGGTATATTGACGTGAATAGCAAGCGAAGGGTTAAAGTTAATCCTCCCATATGTGTATGAGTAGAAAACACCAGATTTGCGGGAAAGATGTCTCCTACCTTGTGGGGTCATTAAATGCAGGTGAATCGAGCGTGATATGTGTTTATATGAAGGAAAGGGTTAATACATGAATTCTATATTCATAATGGAAAAAGTCTTGCATTGATATCCATCAAGTATTATTAGTTACATAGTCATGTACTGACCGGGTATGGGATGATACCTGGTTAGTAAATGTTATAAATGTATAACATTTAATTACCAGGTATCATCCGGTACCCGGTCACTACATAACTACTACATGACTATGTAACGAATTTACCCCACCGATGACCAGTCTATATTCTATCAGTACTCAGTTGCTTCTTTTTCTCAATCTTGTCTGCATCCCTAAGGAAGCAAAGCGTTTCGCCATATTTGTAGACAAACTAACGACAACTCTTACTGCAACTGTACAGTGTCAATTCGGCACAACATCAATTCGATAAAGTCTTAATCGAGCTAACCAATATTATAACAGAAAATAAATCTAATACAAAAATCCGTTATGTATTTAACTTTAAAAATAAAATCTAATTTACTCAGTAACCATTTGTTGACAAAGACACCATGCAGTCATTACCTCAAGCTTGGGCTCTACGCTGGCAGGGGAAGTAACCTAGTTACTGACCGTGTATCAAATTTCTACTGACTATGTATTGAATTTCTAGTGACCGTGTATAAGTTTTACTCTTCGATCACGTGACAGAATTCCACCAATCACACACACGGATTTCAGCAAAAATTATCAGAGGTGAGGTAATGGCTTAACCTTTCCCTTATATGTATGCTTTTTAATGATTTTTGCAAACAGAGTAAACCAACATCATGATGGCTCCTGTGGGAGCTATTTGATCAGGGTCTGCATACATGTACAGTAAAAACTAGATACTATGAAATTTTAGTAATGAAGAATTTATGTCTTTGTAGTCAGGTGGCTGCAAGGTGAAAGTGATGCTGATAGAGCTCTCCTAGAGACGTTCATCCTTCATAAAGCTGCCCACCTGCCTTAACCTATTCCCTCATATTGACGCCTTTTGATGCCTCTGAAAAGGTCACCTGTTAAAACCATTTTGATAAATAGAGCATTTGCTCCTATAGGAGCAAATGCTCTATTTATCACAATGGTTTCAAACTACAAAATTCAATGTTTTTCCTTTTCTCTAGTTAATGCTCCTTTTGGGTAGATTCATTCAAAGAGGTTGGGTCTAAAAATAGCCTATGGAGGAAAGGGTTAAAGATCAATAATGATATGTATTTGCGTGTTCATATAATTGAGATTTTTACTGTATTTAATCTGATTCTACAGATTCCACCATGAACAAAACATTCTGTGTTCATAAATCAAAACAAAAGTTGTTTGGAGGGGTACAAGAAGAGATATATTTTTTAAATCAAAGGCATACAACACTATTGAGCTCAAATGATTATACATATTCTGTCCACATCTAATTAACCCATTCCCTTATAGGCTATTTTTAGATCCAACCTCTTTGAATAAATTTACTGAAATTGAGCATTTACTAGAGAAAAGGAAAATTTTGAATTTTCTAGTTTGAAACCATTGTGATAAATAGAGCATTTGCTTCTATAGGAGCAAATACTCTATTTATCGCAATGGTTTCAAAAAGTGGCTTTTACAAAGACATAGAAAGGCATACATGTATTTATGGAGGAAAGGGTTAATGTACTCTAAAGAAGACTCTTAGGTTATAAAACTTCTGAGATTGAGTGTAAGTTCATTGACAATAGTATCTAATTGGTCCGATTTTGAGGTTGTTCAAAATCTAACCAATCATATGCTTGACAATGAACTTACACACATGTGGAAAGTTTTATAACCTTGAGACAAGGTAAAAAGTGTTAGCTTTGATCAAATGTGATCAAATCAATACAGAAAAAACATATTCTATGAGCTTATCATGAGTCCTTCATGTTCAGGTGTCAGAGCAAAAACTGTGATTGTTTTTACCTGCTATGAAACCTTTATTTTGTTACTACCTGAAGAAAATCAAAGTCCCATAAGGCCAAAATTCCTTGCATAGGGCACTTGTTCAAACCAATGTGTATGCTTCCCCTTGTTAATCTCTGAGGAAAATTGAAAACAAGAGACAATTGAGGCAGGAGGAAATTCGTTTTAGTAGGTGAGTATTTCTAACTAAAACAGATTTTACTAAAAAATTACATTTTAGAAGTCAATGCCCCAGTAATAACAAATATTCATGTAGAGATTCATTGAATTCTGTCATTGGATGAAAAAAAAGTGAATTTTGCGTATAAAAGGGCAATAACTCCTAAAGAAGGAGAAGATCCCAAGAGAGTGTCAGAGGACAATTGCAAGCGATCTGGAAAAGTAATACATGGGAAAGCTGCCCGGACAGAAGGACGGTCGGACGGAAAGACGGCCAGACTGACAAACCCAAAACAATATCCCTCTAAATAACAATCAAGAGTAGTAGAGAGCATTGCCATGAAACTCATAATGGTGCTCACTGCATACTTCTGGACTGAAAAATGAAAGGCCATAAATTTGCTGTATGGTTACTGAGGGATAGATTGGACCAATCTTCAGCTTATGACACCAATTTGAAAACATCTTTCACTTCACATTAATGGAGGTGGAAGAATGTCTTGTCCTAGCATTGAGAGGGAGGGGTTCCTGTGAAGGACGCCTTCCTTCTAGAGAGAAAAGATCCTCATGAAGAGGAAGTGGTCATGGAAGGTCAAACAGAAGTTTGAAGAGGTCAATTTATCATTAACTCTGGGGCTACAAGGAGGCTATCTGAAGAATATGGCACTGAGAGAGTCTGATATTTTGCAAGACCACAGGGATCAGAACAGAACAGAAGATCCCAAGAGAGTGTCAGAGGACAAATTCTAAAATCACTGGGTTCAGAATTGCAGAAACAAACAGAGGCAGGAAGTGACTGGCAAACAAATCTACTCAGGTTGTTAAAAATGACCAAGGCTACTTCCATGTGAAGAGTCCTCTCTGAGAGAAGAACATGGTGTTGTCAAGTCAGACTGTCAGCTACAACATTGCAGATGTTTTGTCAGGAAAGTGATGCTCTGGGACGGAAAGAACAGAAGCAGATAAGAGAGTGGGTATACATTGGACCCCAAATCTAAGGGACTCACTACTGTCACGTTTTTTCCATGGACAGTTACACAAAGTGGATTGCTAGATACAAACAAAAATAAGACAGCTAGAGCATGGTGAACTGCAAACAACTTCAGACTATTGATGTGTAAAGGAGACTCTTGAGGGAACCATAGACTCAAAGGTTCCAGTTGAGGTCCCAAACCATCCTTCTTGACTGGCATCTGAGATAGGGAAGAACAAATGGGTCAAGGGCTGGAGGGGGACATCCCAAAGGGCTAGGTGGAAGGCAGGGTAGAGGGCTAGGTGGAAGGCAGGGTAGAGGGCTAGGTGGAAGGCAGGGTAGAGGGCTAGATGGAAGGCAGGTAGAGGGTTAGGTGGAAGGCAGGGTAGAGAGGTGGAATGGCAGTGAGGGAATGACTCTGAGGATGCTACAGGTAAAATTAGAGTGGCCATAGATGGAGACTTCGTGAAATCTTCCAGAGTTCAGCACTCCTAGGGGTGACAGAAATGACCTGGCTATGCACTTGTTATCTTGGAGAGAATGTTATCTTAGAGAGAATGGAAGTGAGGCTGGAGAGAAAGACTCACACTAAGTTTTTTGCCATAAGAAAATTGATCCCAATGAAAACAAAATCTTGAGCAGGGATCAGATCCGACTTTTAGGGGTTGAGTAATTAGGCACAGGACGGTGACAATCTCCCAGCTGTGGTGAAGAAGGTCATAATGTGAACAACGTTTTGTTCCCCCTAGCCACTGATGTTTCAGACAAAATTTGGTTAAAATTGGGTCAGCAGTTTCAGAGGAGATATCGTTTGAAAATGTGGCCGGACGCCAGATGGATCGCGTTCACAATAGCTCATCCTGAGCCTTCGGCTCAGGTGAGCTAATAACCAAAAGCAGGTTTCATAGCAAGGGTAAAAGGACTAATATTCTAGACTGGTTTTAAGTGGCCATTGTAGAGAGGTGTTATTGAAGTAGCAAATTCACATGTAACAGAGATATCGTACCATGATAGGTCTCAGTTCAACTGACTCGTTACACATGTGTAGCACCGGATACAGCAATCCGTTAATGCCATTCACTATGCCTCCAAATGTGAACATATCCTGCTTTTCTATTGGTACGTTGTTTACAGTGGCCTAAAATTAAATATCAAAGCAATATTAACACTCTATCTCATAAATAATCATGTAACAAATAATGACATAACCCTTTACTCATGCAAGAAACAATAACATCTTGAATATTAATTAGAATCATTTTTATATTGGCATAATTATGTACACAGCAATATCTGGTATCACTAGAAACTGTAGAGTCATATCTATATTACGTTATAAGCAAACAGAGTAAACCCAGATCAGACAGCTCCTAAAGGAGCCATCTGATCTGGGTCTACTCTGTCTGCAAAGGCACGAATAGCTTATTTATGGAGTAAAGGATTAGTGAGGCAAAGTCTTATTATCGCTATAGCCATAATTATAGTATGTGATATTTAGCCCGGTTTGTGATGGCCATATCTTTAAAACAATACAGTAAAACTTCGATTATTCGAACACTAAAATACGTATTATTATCGCTCTTTAAGACAGGTGGCAGCTTAATGCATGGTGAAAGTCATGCAGAAAGCTCCTCTAGGAGCTTTCTGCATGACTTTCACCATGCATTAAGCAGCCACCTGCCTAAAAGGGTCTAAATTCTTCTATAACGAAAATTCGAATAATCGAGGTTTTACTGTATATCTGTTAGAGAATCATCTTAATCTTCTTAATGAAATTCCTACAAAATTGTAGATGCAGCAAGTGGTTTCTGAAGAGAAGATTTTAAAAAATACTATAAAAGGAAACCTAGCCCTGTTACTGGCAACTGTGTTTATTAATCATTTTTGTATTTATGTCCAGTGGTTTCCCAAAAAATACTTTTCAATGATTTAACCATAGATAAAAGACAATCATTAACAATGAAGAACCATGCTATGTTTGCCTTACATTGCTCCAGCCATGGATATTATACACCAGCTGATGGTCCAGTCCTAATGCTGTTGTCACTGCGTCACCATCATCAATAGACGCAGTCATCTTCATGTAGGGTAGAACATAGTAGAGCAGGAAGTCTGTTGTCTATACCAAGAAATATGGAACAAGTAAAACATACACTAATTACCCTAAGTATCCCAAAAATTCGTATACACCAGCTTCGGCAAATGGTTCAGACCCAGATTAAACTGATTGTGAATGAGCTATTTGATCAGGGTCTACACTATATGCTACTATGTCAGTCTAATTCAAAGCAAAAATGACTTGTTTAGCTTCACAAATCCCTTGAGAGGACAGACTGGATGTCCAATCATTTAGGGTAATTAGGGTATTCAGAAGCCTATTCTCTCCTCTTGATGGGATGGTAAAGCTAATTTTATGTACCCAGTCATTCTAATTTATAAAAAATTACCGCCAATGTCGGTATGGCCGAATTGATTGCACTTTTGTTTTGTTTGTAAACCATATACCAATTAATAAACCCTGCCCCTAGGCAATATCCGCAAAAAAAACCCAATCCAAAAACACTAAGTTTATCTACGAAATATTTTGCCATAAAAATCAACTTCAAAATTCTAAAGTCACTGAACCTTAAAATCTAGGTCAAAGTGGGGTTATAGTAAACTGTTAAGCTATACTCTGTAATGTGATTCTCATTATGAACCCACATGCCAAGTTTTGCAACTATAGGTGTTATACTTTGGCTATAACTAACATAACTGCTATACTGGGTGTAACCATCACTAAAAATTGCAGTATTTGTACCTATCAGTATCCCAATACCATTACATGTGTGCTATATTGGCTGTAATCAACACTAACAACTGCAGTATTTTGACCTATCAGTATCTCAATACCATTACATTACATGTGTGCTATATTGGCTCTAAGTCATTGAAGCGTAAAAACTAGGTCACAAAGGGTTCATCATAACCTGCTAACCTATGACATGTAATGTGACCCTCATTATGAACACACATGCCAAGTTTGGTTACTGAAGATGTTATACTTTGGCTATAACTAACACAAACAAAAAGGTCAACCTGGAAATTCTCCAATTAATTGAAGCATAAAAACTAGGTCACAAAAAGGTCATAATAACCTACTAACCAATGACATTTTTTATTTTGTAATGTGACCCTCATTCTGAACCCATATGCCAGGTTTGGTTACTGTAGGTGTTATACTTTGACTATAACTAACACAAACAAGAGGGCCAGAATGGCCCTGACATCGCTCACCAGACAATGAGAGGAGAAGAAAATTTCAAAGATTTCACTATATGTTTCTATAGAAAACTAGCCGGCCCTGGGGTGGGGCCAATTTTAATTCAGAAAGAATGAATTAATCTATACTAATATGTTCAAAATTTCAGATAATTTCATTACATCTTCACGAGTTCATATTATTATTCATATCTTATCTTAAGATTGATGTACTTTTAACCCTTCCCCTGTTCTACCTTTATTCAAAATTTTATACCTAGTGAATATTCATGGACAAAATAGTTATAATGAAATATGGAAAGTGGGACAGTGTAGCCATTTTAGAAAGTAAAGAAACATATTTCAAATTCCATTGACAAACAGATCAGACCCTGATTAGACAGCTGCTATATGAGCCGTCTGATTTGGGTCTACTCTGTTTGCAAAGGTGTAGAAATGCATATTTATGGAGTAAAGGGTTAATTGTTCTATTTACAGGTAGGACTGAAACGAGTACCCGGGTACCCGCGGGTCGGGTAGAAATTGGCGGGTACCCGGGTACAAAATCACTACCCGTTACCCGATATGAAATCTTAAGCAGAATCTAATTGTTAGTTTTCGTAACTGAGTGAAAGAAAGAAAGCTAAAAAACGTTAAATATAGCATTTATTCAAGCATCCTTTTGTTTATGAACAGATAAAGCTTGACCAGGCAAGTAGACATAAAAACAGACATATGAAACAAACCTCCGTTAACACATTGTTCGTTCGTATTCGACTGGTAAATGTGCATTCATTCGTAACTATTCGTTGTATTCCGTAAGGGTTCGGAATATAGAAATAGCTGTGTAAGTTCCGTGTGGTAAATTTGTATAATGTTGCTCCGCAGAGAGAATCAACCAATCAAATTTGAGGCCGCGGATTAACCATGACATTTGTTAGTGTAACCCTTTCTCAAAGGAAATATCAATATATAGTCTACACGTGAGGTGTATAACTGCGGACATTACCTTGATCTTGAATCAGTTATCTTTTTACACAAGATTTACGTCGTGGGAGAGAAGAATGATGGAATAGCCTACACTTTCGCCAGTTATGTACAACGTACTTTGCTTTCACAAACAAAAACAACTTTCATTTTAACACGTTCTCAATTCCATGCATGGCCGGCACATCTGTAACAGTCAGGTTTACGTCACGTTGCTGCTTTATTTTAGCGAAATTCAAGCAACGATTCATATTTCATTCGAGAAACCAATAATAACCAAGGGAGTACACTACAGTAGGTACTTACCATACGTCTATACTATAGCGTTGTCGGGTACCCGGGTACCCGCGGGTAATTGCAGAACGGGTACCCGGGTAGAAATTTTGTACCAGTTTCAGCCCTATTTACAGGTCAGATCTAATTTGCAACTGCCATTATCCAGAAGGGAGGCAATCCAGTTGCAATATCAAAAAGTGTGAAAGGGAGATCACCTACCTTTTACGTATGCTAAAAATAGACAGCTAAAAATAGACACTGCTCTCCAAGATGCAATAGAACACTTGAATTTGTATTAAGCTGAACTTCAAAACAGATACAATGATAGGATCCATATTGATAGCTGGCAGCTTAATGCAGGACATAGATATGGGGGGAAAAAAAGCTTTAAGAGCTTTCTGTATTTTGATAATTATCCACATAGATTTCTCAATCTAAAATGAGTGTGTGTAATTTGTCTAAACACAATTTCTACTCTACTGATCAGGCTAAGGATGATTACGAATACACCGGCTAGTCCTATCAGAGCACTGGCTTATCTATGATTAATGGGAAAACCTTTAAACTGTAGTTTCTGATGTGAGAGAAGCCTATATACACAGGGTAGGGCCAATTTTAACCTCAGAACTATGATATTAACAAAACTGATAAAGGTATGCGAAGTAAATCTATACAACAAATATCTAAGCTCTGGGACATGTAGTTTTGACAAGAAGAGTTTCAAATTTTTCCCTATGCATATATAGTGATCCCATGGGCTGTTTAACCCTTTCCCTGTTCTATGTTTATTACAAATTTCAATACCTGCCTGAATATTCATTGATAAAATAGTTATAATGAAATATGGAAGGTGGAACATTGTAGCCATTTTAGAAAGAAAAGAAACAGATCTTTCAAATTCCACTAGCAAACAGAGAAGACCCTGGTCAGACGGCTCCTCTAGGAGCTGTCTGATCTGGGTCTACTCTGTTTGCAAATGCGTGAAAACATGTTTATATGAGGGAAAGGGTTTAGCAGTCAGCTACAAAAAAATGGCAATCCCTGGGGTGGGGCCAATTTTGACCCTAGGGGCATAATTTATATAACTTTTGTAGATGACCTGAAGTTGAAGCTATATGCCAAATATGAAAGTTGAGAACCTTCTAGTTTGGGAGAAGAAGAATTTTAAAGTTTTCACTATATGTTTCTATTGAAAACTGAACCCCCTGGGGCAGGGCCAATTTTGACCCCAGGGGCATAATTTATATACCTTTTGTAGAGGACCTACAGATGATGCTATGTACCAAAGATGAAAGCTGAGAATGCTGTAGATTCAGAGGAGAAGATTTTTAAAGGTTGAAATTGTTGACGCCTGACGCCGGACATCAGGAGATCACAAAAGCTCAACCTGAGCACAAAAGTGCTCTAGTGAGCTAAAAACATGCTGTGTTGATTGTTACTGTAAAGTTGATTCTTAACGTTTAAGAAAGACCCTATGTCGATCCTTAAAATTAACCAGAGGAGAAGATTTTCAAAATTTTCACTATATGTTTCTATAGAAAACAAGCCAGCCCTGGGGCGGGCCAATTTTGACCCCAGGGGAATAATTTAGAAAAACTTGTTGGGGACCTGAACATGATGCTCTGTGCCAAATATGAAAGCTGAGAGCCTTCCAGTTTCAGAGAAGAACATTTTCAAAGATTTCACTATTTGTTTCTATTGAAAACTGTCCACCCCTGGGGCGAGGCCAATTTTGACACCCAGGCCATTATTTATATAACTTTAGTAGACGACCTGAACATGATGCTATGTGCCAAATATGAAAGCTGAGAGCCTTCCAGTTTCAGAGGAGAAGATTTTCAAAGATTTCACTATATGAAACTATTGAAAACTGCCTACCCCTGGGGCTGGGCCAATTTTGACCCCAGGGCCATTATTTATATAACTGTAGTAGACAACCTGAACATGATGCTATGTGCCAAATATGAAAGCTGAGAGCCTTCCAGTTTCAGAGGAGAAGATTTTCAAAAATTTCACTATTTGTGCACTTTGTGCTCTGGTGAGCTAACAAAAAGGTCAACCTGGAAATTCTCTAAGTCAATGAAGCGTAAAAACTAGGTCACAAAGGGGTCATCGTAACCTGCTAACCCTATGACATGTAATGTGACTCTCATTCTGAACCCATATGCCAAGTTTGGTTACTGTAGGTATTATACTTTGGCTATAACATAAACAAAAAGGTCAACCTGGAAATTCTCTAATTAATTGAAGCGTAAAAACTAGGTCACAAAGGGTTCATAATAACCTACTAACCTATGACATGTAATGTGACCCTCATTCTGAACCCATATGCCAGGTTTGGTTACTGTAGGTGTTATACTTTGGCTATAACTAACACAAACAAAAAGGTCAACCTGGAAATTCTCTAAATCAATGAAGCGTAAAACTAGGTCACAAAGGGGTCATCATAACCTGCTAACCTATGAAATGTAATGTGACCCTCATTCTGAACCCACATGCCAAGTTTGGTTACTGTAGGTATTATACTTTGGCTATAACTAACACAAACAAAAAGGTCAACCTGGAAATTCTCTAAGTCATTGAAGCGTAAAATCTAGGTCACAAAGGGTTCATAATAACCTACTAACCTATGACATGTAATGTGACCCTCATTATGAACCCACATGCCAAGTTTGATTACTGTAGGCGTTATACATTGGCTATAACTAACGCAAACAAAAAGGTCTACCTGGAAATTCTCTAAGTCAATGAAGCGCAAAAACTAGGTCATAAACCTGCTAACCCTATGATATGTAATGTGACTCTCATTCTTAACCCATATGCCAAGTTTGGTTACTGTAGGTATTATACTTTGGCTATAACTAACACAATTAAAAAGGTCAACCTGAAAATTCTCTAATTAATTGAAGCGTAAAAACTAAGTCACAAAGGGTTCATAATAACCTACTAACCTATGACATGTGATGTGACCCTCATTATGAACCCACATGCCAAGTTTGGTTACTGTAGGTATTATACTTTGGCTATAACTAACACAAACAAAAAGGTCAACCTGGAAATTCTCTAAGTCAATATAAGCATAAATACTAGGTCACAAAGGGGTCATAATAACCTGCTAACCCTATGACATGTAATGTGACTCTCATTCTGAACCAACATGCCAAGTTTGGTTACTGTAGGTATTATACTTTCGCTATAACTAACACAAACAAAAAGGTTAACCTGGAAATTCTCTAAGTCAATTGAAGCATAAATACTAGGTCACAAAGGGGTCATAGTAACATGCTTACCTATGACATGTAATGTGACCCACATTCTGAACCCACATGCCAAGTTTGGTTACTGTAGGTATTATATTTTGGCTATAACTCACACAAACAAAAAGGTCAACTGGAAGGCCGGACAGCATTCGCCAATCTATAAGCCTGGATTGCGAGCAATCCGGCCAAAAATGGTCCTAAACTGACTTATTCAGAATAGTTTCACTGACCCCTTTACCCATTCTGTCAGGGGCTATTTTAAAATCAAATCTCAAACAATTAAATCTAATGAAAAGGAGCATTTACTGGAAAATAGGAAATGTTTTAGAATTGTATAGTTTTTTAACCAGTGTGATAAGTAAAGCATTTGCTCCATAGAAGCAAATGCTCTATCTATCACATTAGTTAAACAAGAGGGCCAGAATGGCCCTGAAGCACTCACCAGACAGACAACCAGAGGAGAAGATTTTCAAAGTTTTCACTATATTTTTCTATAGAAAACTAGCCGGCCCTGGGGTGGGCCAATTTTGACCCCAGGGGAATAATTTAAAAAAACTTGTAGGGGACATGAACATGATGCTATGTGACAAACATGAAAGCTGAGAGCCTTCCAGTTTGAGAGAAGAACATTTTCAAAGATTTCACTATTTGTTTCTATTGAAAACTGTCCACCCTTGGGGCGGGGCCAATTTTGACCCCGAGACCATAATTTATATAACTTTAGTAGGAGACCTGAACATGATGCTATGTGCAAAATATGAAAGCTGAGAGCCTTCCAGTTTCAGAGAAGAAGATTTTCAAAAAATTCACTTTTTGTTTCTGTTGAAAACTGCCCACCCCTGGGGCGGGGCAAAATTTGACCCCGAGACCATAATTTATAAAACTTTTTGTAGAGGACCTAAACATGATGCTAGATGCTAATTATGAAAGCTAGGAGCCTTCCAGTTTCAGAGAAGAAGATTTTCAACGATTTCACTATTTTTTTCTATTGAAAACTGCCCACCCCTGGGGCGGGGCCAATTTTGACCCCGGGCCCAGCAATAATAGAACTTATGTAGAGGACCTGAACATGATGCTATGAGCCAAATATGAAAGCTGAGAACTTTCCAGTTTCTGAGGAGAAGATTTTCAAAAAAATCACTATTTGTTTAGAACTATTGAAAACTGCCCAACCCTGGGGCGAGGCCAATTTTGACCCCAGGGCCATAATTTATATAACTTTTGTAGAGCACCTGAACATGATGCTATGTGCCAAATATGAAAGCTGAGAGCCTTCCAGTTTCAGAGAAGAAGATTTTCAAAGATTTCACTATTTGTTTCTATTGAAAACTGCCCACCCCTGGGGCGGGGCCAATTTTGACCCTGGGGTCATAATTTATAAACCTTTTGTAGAGGACCTGAACATGATGCTATGTGCTAAATATGAAAGCTGAAAACCTTCCAGTTTCAGACGAGAAGATTTTCAAAGTTTGAACCTTCTGGTTTAAGAGGAGAAGATTTTACTTTATGTTTCTATTGAAAACAAGGCACCCCTGGGGCAGGGTCAATTTTGACTCCAGGGGCATAATTTATATAACTTTTGTAGAGGACCTGAATATGATGCCATGTGCCAAAGATGAAAGTTGAGATCCCTGTAGATTCAGAGGAGAATATTTTTTAAGGTTCAAATTGTTGACGACGGACGACGCACGCCGACGGACAATGGGCGATCACAAAAGCTCACCCTGAGCACTTTGTGCTCTGGTGAGCTAAAAAGTGACTTGATGGAGTCGTCAATATTGGGGGGGGGGGAGAAATGGGTTAACCCTTTCCTTCATTAAAACACCTTTTCACACCTTTGTACACTAAGTAGACCCAGATCAGACCATTCCTGTAGGAGCCTTCTGATCTGGGTCAGCCCCGTTTCCTTATTTTACATTACAGAACTGATTCTTCAGTAGGAGTCATCTGATCAGGGTGCTCTGTTTGCTTATTAAATGATATAGATCTGCTTCAACAGCTTTTGTCATGGTAAATAGTTCCCTTGTCCGTAATGTCATTATAAATAGTCAGCTGCTTAACCCTTTACTCAATAAATACGCCTTTCTATACGCCTTTGCAAACAGAGAAGACCAAAATCAGATGGCTCCTATAGCTAAGGTATAATAATTCTACAGTTTTTACCAGAATCAAAATATGAATATACAGTAAAACCTCTCTATAACGACCACCAATTTGTGTTAATTAATTGGTATTTTGGGCAGGTGGTTGCTTAAAGCAAGGTGAAAGAAAAACAGAACGCTCCTATAGGAGCGTTCTGTTTTACTTTCACCTTGCTTTAAGCATCCACCTGCCTTTAACACAAAATACTTGATGTAATTTAGTGGTCGTTATAGAGAGGTTTTACTGTACATGGAGTAAAGGGTTATCCTTTAGATTGCTGTCGGCAGGTCTGGCATCATCTTTGCAAACAGTTTAGATCCAGAAGAGTTGTTGAGTAACTTGGTTTCTCGATCATCATGATCCAAACTGTATGACATTCCGCATTTGAAACAAAATGGAAAGAAAGTCTGCTGCAAAATTGTAGTTAGAGATACTTTCGATTAACACTTTCCTTCATATATAAACGCTTTTTCACGCATTTGTAGACTGTTTGTGAGTGCGTAGAAAGGCATATTTATGGAGTAAAGCGATAAAGACTAATGGACCATTGTACTCTGAATATTAAGCATTCAAACAGTTAAAACATTTCAGATGTGTTCATGGAAGAATTTGACAAATGCGTACCACAGTAACACTGATGTTTTTCATGGCCTCATTGTTTGGGACAAACAATGTGTATTCATTATACTCATCCTCCAGGCGGGTCGTCAGATTCTTTGCCTGAAACATAAAATTGAGTCATCCCTCATAGGCTATTTTTAGACCCAACTTCTTTGAATAAATCTACAGAAAATGAATATTTACTAGAGGAAAGGAAAATGTTAGAATTGTGTAGTTTTGAAACCACTGTGAAAAAAGAAAAGAAAATTATTTTGCTCCTTTATATGGAGCAACAATTTAATGCTCTATTTGTCACAATGGTTTCAAGAAGTGAATTTTACAGACTGGTGTAGAAAGGCCTATTTATGGAGGAAACGAATAAATGCAATACTTGTCTCAAATATTATAATGCCTTGTCTACCCTCTCCAAATTTTGTAAGACTAAGAAAACCAATTTAACACCATTTGATTGCCTTAACTCTTTGCACACTAGCGGTGAAACTGTGATTACCAATTCAAACAGTTTGGATCGAGATGAGACGCCGTATAATGCGGCATCTCATCAGGATCCAAACTGTTTGTCATCTTGACCATATTTTTGCAAAGAAATGAGAGAAAGTTTATTTTAAGAATTGAAGCAGACGACAATTGTTGCAGACGGAAAATTACTTAGTGTATAAAGAGTTAACCCTTTCCTTCATATAATGTTATATTCATTAGTTAGAGGGTTAAATTAAACCAAATTGAGGGCTTGGTGCAAAACTATTCTAACTCCTTCACTAAAGTGAAGGAGTTAGAATAGTTTTCCACCAAGCCCTCGAAATGGATTAGGAAAATAGGGTAGATCCTGTACTCTTTCAACCTAGGAAACACATGCACTATCATTTGCAAACAGCGTAGACCAAGATCTGAGGCCTCCTAGAGGAGCCCTCTGATCAGGGTCTGCAATGTTTGACATTGAAAATCTTCCGTTTAGTTTAATAATGTCATGCTGAGTGGACTCTATAGTTAACCCTTTCCCTGATATAAACGTGTTTTTTTATGCATTGGTAAACAGAGTAGACCCAGATCAGACGGCTGAATCTGTATCAGTATCAATATAATTCCATTAGCAAACAGAGAAGACCCTGCTCAGACAGCTCTTACATCAGCTGCCTGATCTGGGTCTACACCGGTTTGCAAACATGTGAAAAAGTGTTTGTGTAAGTTATTAAAATGTAATTGTTGATGAAGAACATCCTTTTTAAAATAGCCAAACTTGTCGCTTTATGTCAGTTGAGCTAAAAAAATAAAAACCAGCAAGATATTTTTAAGCCATTCCCTCATAGGCTATTTTTAGATCCAACCTCTTTGAATAAATCTACCCAAAAGGAGCAAAGTAAAGAAAAGGATTTTTTTTAGAATTTCGTAGTTTTGAAACCCTCGTCATAATAGAGCATTTGCTCCTTAGGAGCAAATGCTCTATTTATCACAATGGTTTAAAAAGTGACTTTTACAGAACAGAATTAAACAGAACAGAACATATCTTTATTCAACGTGTACAAGCATGTACATTGTTGTTATTAATACATATACATAGCATATGTCACATAGGTCAAACGATTTTTCAGATTGACAGTATATTACAATTACAATCAATTTAGTTATGTGCAAAATCTTTACTTGAAAGGAAACTGACATTTACGTTGTGCATAAAGTGCCGACTATTCAGATTTGAGATGACTTACATGTAAGCATTTACAAGTGCGTTTCTCTTGCAAAAGGAAAACTTTATATATAGAGCCAATTTAACTAATTCCTGACGGTTTTGACTTTGTAGTAGCTGACAAAACTTTACAAAGCTTGGTCTAGCATAATAATACTTTTTTATATACTTCTTACGCAGATCTGTGTACGAACTACATATAAGAACAAAATGAAACTCGTCTTCAATATCACGAGTTTCACAGTAGCTACAATATCTTTCATTTCTTGGAGTGTTATTTTTACCGTACCTCCCGGTTTCTATCTTTAATGAATGTGACGACAGACGCAGTCTAGCAAGATAAAATCTACGTTTATATGACAAAGTATCTAAATATGCTTCAAATCCGAAACGGCTTTTATAATGTATATATGTTGCTAGTACACCGCTTCTATTGGTATTCTCATCCCACCCTTGTATAAAACCATCCACTAATCTTTGTTTAAATATTTTGTGAAAGGATTTCGGGTTTACAATTATTGGATCCATCCAAACATCAGCAAAACCATTTGTTACTAGTAATGTTTTAACATTTGTAGCCCAGTTTGATTCGCCATTCCAACACTCGGCTAATAAAGTATTGTATACAGTAGATAATATTACATTCCGTGTTGAAACTAGTTTCAACCAATATTTAATAATTCTACAGTAACGATTAATATACAAGGGATATCTACCCATTTCACCATATATACTGTATGTCGATGTACACCTCTTCACATGTAATAACCTTTTACAAAATTTTAGGTGTACTCGTTCTATTTGTTTAGATTTAGTATAACCCCATACTTCACAGCTATAATTCAAGATAGAACTAACAAATGCATCAAATAACTGACATGTAACACTACCTTTCAGGTTCAAACCTTTAATATTGGCTATGAGTGCATTCAATGCTCTCAACCCTTTGCCTACTATAAACTCTTGATTTAAAACAAAGCTCCCAGTGTAACTGAAAACCGTCCCAAGGTAGTTAAAGTCACTAACTGTTTCCAAAATCTCATCCCCGTATGACCAATTTTCATTTTCCCTTAAACCACCCCTTTTCCTAAACACCATTACTTTTGTTTTCGAGCAATTTACTTCTAACCCCCAAGTTTCGCAGTATTCATTGCAAGCATAATATCATCTATACTTATTCCTATAAGATCTGGATCTTGAAGATTTAACTCTAAATCCTCAAGAAAAAGGGCAAACATTATGGGCGAGATTATCTCCCCCTGCATGAGTCCAATATAATTATCGTAGAACTCAGAATAAGTATTTCCTTTTCTAATACACGTCTTGACTTTATCGTACATATCCTTTAAAACACGTAAAATTTTACCGTTAAGACCCAACTTATATAACTTGAACCACAAAGAATTTCTATTTATACTATCGAAAGCTCTCTTTAAATCGAAGAAAGCGCAGTACAAACGTTTATTAGACCCTAGAGGCGTAGAAAGGCGTATTTATGGAGGAAATGGTTAATCATCAAATAATCAACACGAGAAGACACCTCTTGCCATGTGGTCTCATGTTTGTTATAAAGTTTTTTATCATATACCGGTATAAAGTTGAACACAAGATATGATCTACCTGTAACCACTTGCCAAACATGCTGTATTCTGGGTGGTTTGTGAAGAATGTATCCAGAGTGGGGTAGTCATCCGGAGATGTAGGAATGTATGGATCAAGAACCTGTAATTAAAATACTCATTCATTCAAATTTGAAATGAACACATCTGTTTCACCCCTTGCCTAATCATGTAAGGAATAATGACATCATGAATATTTATCGGCTGATTTTTAGCTCACCAGAGCACAAAGTGCTCAGGGTGAGCTTTTGTGATCGCCCGTTGTCCGTCGTCCGTCGTCGTGCGTCGTTCGTCGTCAACAATTTAAACCTTTAAAAATCTTCTCCTCTGAATCTACAGGGATCTCAACTTTCATCTTTGGCACATAGCATCATATTCAGGTCCTCTACAAAAGTTATATAAATTATGCCCCTGGGGTCAAAATTGACCCCGCCCCAGGGGTGCCTTGTTTTCAATAGAAACATATAGTAAAATTTTGAAAATCTTCTCCTCTGAAACCAGAAGCTTCTCAGCTTTCATAATTGGCACATAGCATCATGTTCAGGTCCTCTACAAAAGTTATATAAATTATGGCCCCAGGGTCAAAATTGGCCCCGCCCCAGGGGTGGGCAGTTTTCAATAGAAACAAATAGTGAAATCTTTGAAAATCTTCTCCTCTGAAACTGGAAGGCTCTCAGCTTTCATATTTGGCACATAGCATCATGTTCAGGTCCTCTACTAAAGTTATATAAATTATGGCCCCGGGGTCAAAATTGGCCCCACCCCAGGGGTGGGCAGGTTTCAAAAGAAACAAATAGTGAAATCTTTGAAAATCTTCTCCTCTGAAACTCGAAGGTTCTCAGCTTTCATATTTGGCACATAGCATCATGTTCAGGTCCTCTACAAAAGTTATATTATTTATGGCCCCGGGGTCAAAATTGGCCTCGCCCCAGGGGTGGGCAGTTTTCAATAGAAACAAACAGTGAAATCTTTGAAAATCTTCTTGTCTGAAACTGGAAGGTTCTCAGCTTTCATATTTGGCACTGAGCATCATGTTCAGGTCCTCTACAAAAGTTATATAAATTATGGCCCCGGGGTCAAAATTGGCCACGCCCCAGGGGTGGGCAGTTTTCAATAGAAACAAATAGTGAAATCCTTGAAAATCTTTTCCTGTGAAACTGGATGGTTCTCAGCTTTCATATTTGGCACATAGCATCATGTTCAGGTCTTCTACAAAAATTATATAAAGTATGGCCCCGGGGTCAAAATTGGCCCCGCCCCAGGGGTGGGCAGTTTTCAATAGAAACAAATAGTGAAATCTTTGAAAATCTTCTCTGAAACTGGAAGGCTCTCAGCTCTCATATTTGGCACATAGCATCATGTTCAGGTCCTCTACAAAAGTTATGTAAATTATGGGCCCTGGGGTCAAAATTGGCCCCGCCCCAGGGTAGGGCAGTTTTCAAAAGAAACAACTAGTGAAATCCTTGAAAATCTTTTCCTCTGAAACTGGAAGGTTCTCAGCTTTCATATTTGGCACATAGCATCATGTTCAGGTCTTCTACAAAAGTTATATAAAGTATGGCCCTGGGGTCAAAATTGGCCCCGCCCCAGGGGTGGGCAGTTTTCAATAGAAACAAATAGTGAAATCTTTGAAAATCTTCTTCTCTGAAACTGGAAGGCTCTCAGCTTTCATATTTGGCACAGAGCATCATGTTCAGGTCCTCTACAAAAGTTATATAAATTATGACCCTGGGGTCAAAATTGGCCCTGCCACAGGCGTAGTAGACAGTTTTCAATAGAAACATATTGAGAAAACTTTGAAAATCTTCTTCTCTGAAACTGGAAGGTTAATCTCAGCTTTCATATTTGGCTCATAGCATCATGTTCAGGTCCCCTACAAGTTTTTCTAAATTATTCCCCTGGGGTCAAAATTGGCCCGCCCCAGGGCAGGCTAGTTCTCTATAGAAACATATAGTGAAAACTTTGAAAATCTTCTCCTCTGATTGTCTGGTGAGCGCTTCAGGGCCATTCTGGCCCTCTTGTTTATAATAAGATCTATATTATACCATAAGCAAACAAAGCAGATTCTGATCAGACAACTCCTATAAGAGTCATCTGATCTGGGTCTACTCTGTTTGCAAATAATTTTTAATGCGTGAAAACACATTTATATGAAGGAAAGGGTTATCCAAGATGGATTTATATTATGGAGCTTACTTACAGTGTACTAGCATAATACACAATAATGGGAGGAGGTGTTCTGTGATAAACTTTTCATATATTATAGATCTGGATGAGATGTGAAGTACCTTGGTGTCTCATTAGCATCCAAATTGTTATGTACTTTGATTATATTTAGAAACAAAAGAGAAGCATGTTTAACAATGAAAACTGATACAGATGACAAATTTTGCAGACAGCAGTGTGCGGCAGTGAAATATATGACAAAACTGACAACTGCTCTCATATACTAATGTGTTTTCCACTCATATATGATAATCAACAATGTGCAAAATGATATGAATTTTGTCCTAGGGCTTTAGAACTCTGAAACATCATTGAATTCAGAATCTCAGACCTTTATTATGACAGAAATCAAAACAATATATGGTAAAGATTATAGTTTTAGAAATTTGACTTTTGACCTTGAAGTTTGACCTTGACCTTTACATGGTCCCTTTCAACCATTACAGCTTTATGAGATGTGTATATATGCCAAGTATGAAGTATCTATCTCTTCTCTAATAGTTCAATAGATATGGTCAAGGGTTAAGTTTTCGGAATTTGACCTTTGACCATGCACTTTGACCTTAACCTTGACATGGCTTTTGTACTCATCACACCATCAAAATCATAATTGACGTATGTGCAACATTATAGTGAATTCTATCCATGCAAACAGATTTATTGCTCTATAATACAAACTAGAGGCTTGGACACATACACTCAACCATCATTGTAGAGACTTATTGGACCACAATTAAGTGGGCTTGATAAAAATTGGTGTAGTAGCATTGTCTAACTTTACCTTATCTATGATATTGTAGTACCCATTCGTCGATATAAAGTTCCTTTGTAGCACAGTGGCTCTGGTCCCTGTCTCAGGTGACAAAAGGACAATTTTCTGCAAGAAAAGATAGAACTTTGAACAATTAAACGGTCACTTTACAATTGCAGCCTTTGTGCCAATAACATCTCTGCAAGAAAAACTTCAGAAGAAATTGATGCAAGAGTTAAGTTTCGTGTATGCAAAACAGAATTTTCTAGTCACTAAGATTTGTCCAAAATTACCTTGAATTTTGTCAAAGCATAGAAAGTTATAACTCTGACAAAATTAAGACAAGAGACACAGCAATATCACTAAGACTATTTAATTTTCTTCGACCTTGAGAAGTTTTTTCTGTTGATGATGACAGTGACCTTGACCTTGGAATACAGGAATCCCAAAATGCAATTCTCAACTATATCTCCATGCAAATTTACTGTAAACTATGTTTAGTCACAAAATGTTTATCCTAACTAAAATTATTGGGCATAACCTGTTTTTCTATTTTTAGTAAGAATGACCTTGAACTCAACTCAAGCTTTGTTTCCATGCAAGTTATCTATTTGCCAAGCTTGTTAACTATATAATGCTACTGTCTGAAAACTTAATTTGACACCAACCCATCTGCCTGCCCAAATACTCACCAGTCCAACCAAATACTCCAATCTAATAACGGTAATATTTCTTATCTTTTCTGAACCTCTTTTACCCATTCCCTCATAGGCTATTTTTAGATCCAACCTCTTTGAATAAATACCGTATAACGGGTAATTTTTACTGCTGTAAAAGTTTACGGATTTAGGGTAAAAACACGTGATTTGATTTTATATGACTTTTATTTTTACGAATCCATAAAGACACGTAAAAAATTAGCTCATCAAAAGTTTACATCATTAAAAATTCACAATAAATAGTTTGGTTAATACAAAGTCAACTGTATGTCGCAGTTTGACAAGTGTTCACACCTACCACGGTAACCGTGCAGCAAACACATACACCGGTTATCGCCCTGGGCATCAACAACATAATTAACGTAATTGACCATGTTGTACTACAAGTACAAATTTATCCCACCGTTTGTAATGGTCCAGTGTTCTGCCAAGTGCCAACGACGACCACTGCCGCAGAAATGAAGTTGGTAAATAAAATATACGTTATGAGTGCCATGAAAAAGGTCGAATTAGTCCAAACGTAAAAGGGACGAAACTGATGCAGGAATGGTTCCCCGCTTTATATGACAAATTCAGTAAGTGACTGAAACCAGCTACAGTATATCGTAATCAGTTAGTAACCGCGCATCTGATTGGATGATTGTCTCCATTTCCTCTCGTAAATTTTGATTTCAGCCAATAAAAATGTTTGTCAGAAATGTGTTGTTTCTTCATATTTTGTGTTGATGCTGATAGCCTATTACACAATGCACTGAAACATCTGTACAGTACATGCATAGCTTCTAACAATAGCATGTCGCTCTAGTGTATCGGAATATTAGGGTGACTTTGATAAGATTACCCTGCTTACCGTTAAATTCAAATACTAGGTCTTTTTACCGGAGTTTACGCGGCGAAAATATATGAGGAATATTTTTACGAAAATGACTTTGGGTCGTAAAAATAAGTAAAAATTAGCAGCAGGTAAAAATAACCCGTTATACGGTATACCAACAAGAGGGCCAGAATGGCCCTGAAGCGCTCACCAGACAATCAGAGGAGAAGATTTTCAAAGTTTTCAATATATGTTTCTATAGCAAACTAGCCTGCCCTGGGGCAGGGCTAATTTTGACCCAAGAGGCACAATTTATATAACTTTTGTAGAGGACCTGAACATGATGATATATGCCAAATATGAAAGCTGAGAACATTCCAGTTTCAGACGAGAAGATTTTCAAAGTTTTCACTATATGTTTCTATTGAAAACTGCCCACCCCTGGGGCGGGGCCAATTTTGACCCCCGGGCCATAACTTATATAACTTTTGTAGAAGACCTGAACATGATGCTATGTGCAAAATATGAAAGCTGAGCACCTTCCAGTTTCAGACGAGGAGATTTTCAAAGTTTTTACTATATGTTTCTATTGAAAACTGCCCACCCCTCGGGCTGGGCCAATTTTGACCCCGGAGCCATAATTTATCTAACTTTTGTAGAGG
Organism: Azorinus chamasolen; assembly: GCA_963576725.1. Lineage (NCBI taxonomy): Eukaryota > Metazoa > Mollusca > Bivalvia > Cardiida > Solecurtidae > Azorinus > Azorinus chamasolen. Next base: position 56,430,014 of record OY755244.1, read on the forward strand.
ACCTGAACATGATGCACTTAGCCAAATATGAAAGCTGAGAACCTTCAAGTTTTTTAGAGGTGAAGGTTTTCAAAGTTTTCACTATTTGTTTCTATTGAAAACTGCCCACCCCTTTGGCGGGGCCAATTTTGACCCCGGGGCCATAATTTATATAACTTTTGTAAAGGACCTGAACATGATGCTCTGTGCCAAATATGAAAGCTGAGAGCCTTCCAGTTTCAGAGAAGAAGATTTTCAAAGATTTCACTATTTGTTTCTTTTGAAAACTGCCCACCCCTGGGGCGGGGCCAATTTTGACCCCGGGCCATAATTTATATAACTTTTGTAGAGGACCTGAATATGATGCTCTGTGCCAAATATGATAGCTGAGAGCCTTCCAGTTTCAGACGAGAAGATTTTCAAAGATTTCACTATTTGTTTCTATTGAAAACTGCCCACGCCTGGGGCAGGGCGAATTTTGACCCCAGGGCCATAATTTATAAAACTTTCGTAGATGACCTGTGCATGATGCTATGTGCCAAATATGAAAGCTGAGAACCTTCAAGTTTTTAGAGGTGAAAGTTTTCAAAGTTTTAACTATTTGTTTCTATTGAAAACTGCCTACGCCTGGGACAGGGCGAATTTTGACCCCAGGGCCATAATTTATATAACATTTGTAGAGGACCTGAACATGATGCTCTGTGCCAAATATGAAAGCTAAGAGTCTTCAATTTTCAGAGAAGAAGATTTTCAAAGATTTCACTATTTGTTTCTATTGAAAACTGCCCACTCCTGGGGCAGGGCCAATTTTTACCCCGGGGCCATAATATATATAACTTTTGTAGAGGACCTAGACATGATGTTCTGTGCCAAATATTAAAGCTGAGAGCCTTTCAGTTTCAGAGAAGAAGATTTTCAAAAATTTCACTATTTGTTTCTATTGAAAACTGCCCATTCCTTGGGCGGGGCCAATTTTGACCCCGGGGCCATAATTTATATCACTTTTGTAGAGGACCTGAACATGATGCTCTGTGCCAAATATGAAAGCTGAGAGCCTTCCAGTTTCAGAGAAGAAGATTTTCAAAGATTTCACTATTTGTTTCCATTGAAAACTGTCCACCCCTGGGGCGGGGCCAATTTTGACCCCAGGGCCATAATTTATATAAATTTTGTAGAAGACCTGAACATGATGCTATGTGCAAGATATGAAAGCTGAGAGCCTTCCAGTTTCAGAGGAGAAGATTTTCAAAATTTTACTATATGTTTCTATTGAAAACAAGGCACCCCTGGGGCGGGGCCAATTTTGACCTCAGGGGCATAATTCATATAAATTTGTAGAGGACCTACAGATGATGCTATGTACCAAAGATGAAAGCTGAGAACCCTGTAGATTCAGAGGAGAAGATTTTTAAAGGTTGAAATTGTTGCGTCGACGCACGCCGACAGACGACGGACATCAGGCGATCACAAAAGCTCACCTTGAGCACTTTGTGCTCTGGTGAGCTAAAAAGGAGCATTAACTAGAGAAAGGGATTTTTTTTTAGAAATGTGTAGTTCTGAAACCATTGTGTAAGGAGCAAATGCTCTATTTATCACAATGGTTTCAAAAAGTGGCTCTTACAGAGGCATAGAAAGGCGTATTTATCATGGAGGAAAGGGTTAAGTATATTTTAAATGCTGAAAATTCTTTTCCAAGTCCCCCGTAAGTATATGCTAAACAGACTTTGAAAGGAATTAATTATAATCCTCTGCCTGATGAAATACTGACATCACGAACATTTGTGAACTAATATTCATTATTTTAATGAACAAAAGATTTTTGGCTTTGGCAGGAACTAAAGAGTCAGATCTAATGCAATCAGAGTAAACCCTAATCACACGGCTCCTGCAGAAGCCATTTGATGTGGATCTACTCTTTTTGCAAAGACATTAAACCCTTTCTTTCATATAAATGCCTTTTCATGCATTTACCAATAGAGTAGCACTATTTACAAGTTGATTGTGCAACCAGTGCACTCCACAGCAGTGATTGCACAGCGAAATATGTGTACACAGTGAAGATATATGTAATTATACAACAGGGCATGGGTTAAGAAGGAGAATGTATTTTAAAAATCAGCAAGAGAAGGGTTAAAAGGCATATCTATGTGTTTGCCAAGGCATGATAAGGCATCTCCATCAGGTAAGGGGATTATACAGATAGAATGAACAAAATAATATGATAACTATATGACATGGTAATCTTTGAAAAAGGCCCTTAGTGGTTGAAATATTAGATCAGTGCTATTCATCCCCTTTTTGGAATGTTGCATTCATTGAAAACTATATGGTTTAGGCAAATTCAATATAACTGTTTTGGTTTTTGTTTTTATTGGGTTTTACGTCGCTTTAACAGTATTTCAGCCATATCATGACGTCCGGCTAATTACAGGTGGAGGAAGACCCCAGAGATTCTTCTGTGCACATAGCAAATTGCATTATTTGGTGCACAGAAGAACATCTAGGTAGAACCTCCAACCTACTCATGGTATGAGTAGAACAGGTCTTATTCGCCAGACAAAAAAAAATGAAAAAGGGAAATAACTCCAAAAATATTGAAGCTAGAGTTATTGACCTTGCGCTTGATACTTCCTCTCATCTCGCCTGTTCAATGTATGAAGTTTGAATTCAATAGTATCAGTAGAATAGGAGATACAGGCTGGACAATAAGTGTGAAGACAACGACGACAGCAACGGACAAAGTGATCCCTATGTGTTTGCCATACTTCGCAGGCAACACAAAAATCCAAATGCCCAGACGGGGATTCAAACCACAGTGATAAGTGGCTAGGCGATTAGACGGCTACGGAGGCCCCCAATATAACTGTAACTGATACACACGGTAGTTTGCTGTAGACTGAACTTGCTATTGATGAGACTCAGGCAATATTTCATTAACCCTTTACCTCATGTATAATTATGCAAGAATCTATCACTTCATTGACTGTTGTTTTATAATGGTATCTAAACAGATTTATTTGCCATTTCAGAAACTCTAAATTCTAATGTATATAACTAGTTAGGCAAACAGAGCAGACCCAGATCAAACGGCTTCAAAAGGTGTAATGGTGTGAATGGTGTCTCTACTAGGATAAAGGGTAACCATTTCCTCAATGAATATTCATGTAAGAAATAATGATGCCATGAATATTAATTATATTTTTTTGTTATGATAGCACATGGGCACAGGAATTTTTATCTATATCAGAATCTGTAGAATCATATCTATATCATAAGCAAAAAGAGTAGACCAAGATCAGACAGCTCCTACAGGAGCCATCTGATCTGGGTCTAAATCTCTTTGCAAAGACGTAGAAAGGTGTATTTATGGAGTAAAGGCTTAAGTTATATTTTGATTTTTGATAACATATAGCAATAAGATTTTTTCATCCATAAACCATTTACCGGTTAAAATTCTGTAAAAAATAATGACATCATGAATACGTATTTATATTAAAAGCTGAATTTTTGTAATATAAAATTTTCAAAGATCTTGTTTTGTATTGATGCAAACTGTAGAATCAGATCTGTATAATGTCAAAAGCAAACAGAGCAGATCCTGATCAGACGGCTTCTATAAGATCTGATCTGGGTCTACTATGTTTGCAAATTGGTGAATATGCGTTTATACAAGGGAAAGGGTAAAATTCATACTGTTTATAACTTTTATGGTTCTTTCAGAATTGAAGTAGACAGCAACATTTTGATGACAAAATTCAAGGTAATTTAGGACAAATCTTAGTAACTTGAAACTTCTGTTTTGCGTACATGAGCAATGTACCATACTTGCCTCAATGTCTGTCAAGCAAAACTAAAAGAAGATCAAAGTATAAACTACGTACATGCTACTCCATTACTGTGATTTAACCCTTTACTCATTGAATATTCATGTAAGAAATAATGATATCATGAATATTAATTAGATTGACTTTTAACCCTTTACTCCATGAATATTCATGCAACAAATAATGACATAATGCATATTCCTAATCTTCTGTATTTTTTATAATACAGTAAAGTTCCGCTAATGCGACCACCTAAAAGATGTATAAATATGAGTGCTATATCCAGGTGGTAGCCTAATGCAGTACAAAAGTAATGCAGAAAGCTCCTAGAGGAGCTTTCTGCATTACTTTTGTACTGCATTAAGCAACCACCTGCTTATAAAGGTACCCATGTTTATTCATTAAGTGGTCGCATTAGCGGGGTTTTACTGTAACATAATTATGAAGACGGGAATATCTAACTAAGGCAGAAAGTGTAGAATCAGAACTATATTATTTCATAAGCAAACAGAGCAGACCCTGATCAGACGGCTCCTACAGGATTCGTCTGATCTGGGTCTACTCTGTTTGCAAAGGCATAGAAAGGAGGATCTATGGCGTAAATGTTAATTTTCAGCATTCAAATGCCCAAATTTGTGAGAACTTTTGCAAACAATTTTAATACAAATGAGAGGCCAGGTAATTAACATACACCATCATCTTGTCTGACAATATGTAGACTAAAGCCGTCTTGTAGTGTCTCCAGTTTAGTGACTTTATCCATTGCAGCCAGAACCTCCACTTTAGTACTATTCATCAAGGTGTGATAGCTAAAACACAAATAATATCATTATAAGACCAGGGAAACAGATAATTGTATGTACTCAAAATACTAAAATTGTCATTTCTCCACCAAACCAGAAGTTGTGACCAGTCTTTAGAATTGTCTCAAAGAGTCTATGTATATGGACAGAGAATCTTAGGCAATAGTACAGATCCAGACTAGACTGATCCTGCAAGAGCTGTCTGATCAGGGTATACACTATTTGATACTATATTAGTATAATTTAACCCATTCCCGCATATTGACTCCTTTGACACTTCTGTAAAAATCATTTTATGAAACCATTGTGCTAAATAGAGCATTTGCTCTATTTATCACAATGGTTTCAAAACTACACAATTCTAAAACACAATCATATGGGTTAAACTTATCGAACTGGTGCCAAATTTAATTATTCAAACTTTACCCACCTGTTGAGAATGGGTATAGATATCAATATACATTGTACTTAACCCTTCGCTTGCTATTTATGTCAATATACCTACCTGTAAATAGTGAAGACCCAGATAAGACAGCTCCTGCAGGAGCTGTCTCATCAGGGTCTGCACTATTTACAAATTGATTGTGCAACCAATGCACTCCACAGAAGTGATTGCACAGCGAAATACTTGTACACAGTGAATATATATGTAATTATACAACAGGGCATGGGTAAAGAAGGAGAAATGTGTTTTAAAATTCAGCAAGAGAAGGGTTAATAATAATAACAAGGCTGTATCATAATTTTCAATTCTTGCTGTAGACAACAGTGGTTACAATTGATCCTACTTTAAGATGATTCAGCTAATTAATAAAGGATGGATTCACATTTGACTGTTCAGCATGAGAAGGATTAGAATTAAGTTGAGATTCAATACATGATTCAAATATCAATTTACATTTTTTAATACAAACCAATTTTGACATCAGACAATTGACAATTAAAAGAAAGTTACACCCACCTCATGATAAACATTCAAATGAAAATCCATCCATGAATATTACTTATCTGAAATATTCTAAAGTTGGATCGATTGTAACCACTTAATTATAATGGCATCTACTGCACACCTGCATGAGACATATTGCTGGCTCTGCACTATTTGCAAATACAGATATGCAAGTAAATAACAAGAGAAGCATTAAACATTACACTGACTTTAAATTAATAAGCCATTATAAGATTTCTTACCAAGAAAATTTACTCCAAAGTTGGCCTGCTCCAAAAACAAGCTGATCTTGACAATAAGTTCATAATCCTTACATAAAATTACAATAAGCCGCAGTTTACATTTGGGATTTCTGGATATTTACCTTGAGCTGAAAGCAAGAGGAAGTGGGCTCGAAACTACGGCAAAATGTTTAAATATATGTCCTTTTGAATTATTAACCCTTTACTCCATGAATATTCATGCAAGAAATAATACCAGAATAAATATTAACTAAATTCATTGTTATAATAGACAATGGACAGAGGAAGTTTATGCTATGGCAGAAACTATATAATCAGATCTATATTAAACCCTAAGCAATTAGAGCAGACAGATCATGATCATGATCAGATGGTTCCTAGAGGTTCTGTTTGCAAAGGCATAGAAAGGCATATTTATGGAGTAATAGGTTAAATATTGTCTTTTAAAAAGGCTCTTACTTCATTAGGGTAAGAATGCTGTCTAACTTATACCAATGAAGATTTCCTCTTTGCCCAAACTTGGCCTCAAACTCACTCATGGCTGCATCATTAGGCACAAACACAGTATAGTTAGCATCCAGAATCAGCTCCAGGGCTCTCTTCTCTAATTCCTGGAAAGAAACAAAATTTGCACCAACCTCTGCTATCTTATACAGTAAAAACTCTCTAAACCAGAATTCTAGTAGAGGTGACTGCTTAATGCAAGGTGAAAGCAATGCAGAAAGCGCCTAGGAGCTTTCTGCATGACTTTCACCCTGCATTAAGCCGACATCTGTCTCCGGGACCGACATTTATACTTTATTTAATGTCTGGTTTAGAGAGGTTTTACTGTATAGCCCTTTCAACCCTGAATTATCAGAATGGAATAGCCCATCTGTGTTTACTATAGAGTCCACTTGGTATGAAGGGCTTAGACTTGTTAGAGGGTTATGAATGACAAACAGTGCAGACCCTGATCAGAGGGCTCCTTTAGGAGACAGAGAATGCGCTGGTCAGAGGGCTCCTTTAGGAGAAAGAGAATACCCTGGCCAGATGGCTCCTGTAGGAGACAGAGAATACCCTGGTCAGGTGGCTCCTGTAGGAGACAGAGAAGGCCCTGGCCAGATGGCTCCTGTAGGAGACAGAGAATACCCTGGTCAGGTGGCTCCTGTAGGAGACAGAGAATACCCTGGTCAGGTGGCTCCTTTAGGAGACAGAGAATACCCTGGTCAGATGGCTCCTTTAGGAGACAGAGAATACCCTGGCCAGATGGCTCCTGTAGGAGCTACACTATTTGCTTTACCCTTTCCCTAATAATCATTTATGCATAAATATTCATCAGCTTATTTTTTATACAGCAAGACTGTCAAGGGAATTTTGGGCTTAGGCAAAAACTGCAGGATCAGATCTATCTTTTTTATAATGTCATAAGCAAACAGAGCAGACCCTGATCAGACAGCTCCTAAAGCAGTTGTGACTGATCTGGTTCTACTCTGTTTGCAAAGGCATGAAAAAGTGTTCAACTGAGGGAAAGGTTTAAGTTTGTCTGGCAGTATATTTTAGGGTAATTTTGATAGAAGAACAGTACCTGCATTTGAAATGTGATAAGTGAGTGATCAGTCTACACTGTTGGTCATATCGGGTAATACAATACAACCCGCAAAAGTCTCAAACAGTGTAGATCCTGATGAAAGGCTGAAATTTCGGTATGGTAACAGGTCTATATAAACTATGTTAGATAAGCCTTGAAGATAACATTTTTTATGATGTGGTTTCTTATTTTTACCAGTAAAACAAACAGCCTTAAGAAGGGAAATAACCACGTTAGTGTTTATCAGTATCAATAGAAGAGTTACCTGCATGTTTTAACCCATTCCCGCATAAGCTATATTAAGACCAAACCTCTTTGAATAAATCTACCGAAAAGAAGCATTTACTAGAGAAAAGGACAATTTTAGAATTGTGTAGGTTTGAAACCATCATGATAATTAGAGCATTTGCTCCTATGAGCAAATGCTCTATTTATCATGATGGTTTCAAGAAGTGACTATGACAGAGGCATAGAAAGGCGTATTTATGGAGGAAAGGGTTAAACCTTTCCCTATTGAATAATAATGACATCATGAATACTTATTAGCTGAGTTTTTGTGATGGCATATATACATATGAATGTTTGGTATTGGTAGAAACTGTATTAAGATCTACAAATATTTCAGACCCTGTTTGCGAATGTTTGAAATAGCGTTGATGAGGGAAAGGGTCAACACTTTACCTGCTATAGAAGCCCTTTGATGCCGTTGCAAACAACAGATCAGATGCTTCCTTTTAGAGCAACCTGGTCAGGGTCTGATCTGTTTGCTTAACCCATTCCCTCATAGGCTATTTTTAGATCCTACCACTTTGAATATATCTACCGAAAAGGAGTATTAACTAGAGTAGAGGAAATTTTCAGAATTGTGTTAACTTTTGAAACCATTGTGATAAATAATGCTCTTTTTATCACAATGGTTTCAGAAAGTGACTTTTACAGAGGCATCAAAAGGTATCAATATGAGGGCATGGATTAAGAAATTATATAGATCTAATTCTATTCTAATTCATTGTGTACACAATCATGCCCTTATAGATATTTAGTTGATTAATCCTAACCTCCATAAATACGCCTCTCTACACCTCTGTAAAAGTCATGTTTTGAAACCATTGTGATAAATAGAGCATTTGCTCTATTTATCACAATGGTTTCAAAACTACAAAATTCTGAAATGCTTTTCTTTAGTTAATGCTCCTTTTCTGTAGGTTTATTCGAAGAGGATGAATATAAAAAATAGCCTCGAGGGAATGGGTTAATATATTCAAGCCATCATTATTCTTCATACGAATATTCAACAGGTAAAGGGTCAACTTTCCAGAACTGCCCATGCAATTTCATTGTTTGGATTAAGGTCCAATACAACAAGAAATTTACTTAGTTGTTCAAACTGGGATGGAAACTGTTGGTGCCGTCCTTGAGCAGTCTGGGATGGAAAATATATGTGTATTCTTTGAACAATGTATGTGCAGACTTTGAACAGTCTGGTATGGAAAATATATGTGCGGACTTTGAACAGTCACAGTCTGGGATGAAAAATGTACATGTATGTGCAGACTTTGAAAAAATGTACATGTATGTGCAGACTTTGAACAGTCTGGTATGGAATCTCTGACCAGTCCAAAGGCCATTGGTTACTGACACAGTAAATCCTTGCTAAAACTCAGTTTGTTTTTGTCACAAAAACAGATGTCGCCCCCATTCATCCTGTTTCCAATACTCAAGTGTAATGTCGGTCTGTAACTCAAAAGTTATCAGGGGAGACAATTAAAAAAAACCAGGTGCACAACAAACCATGCTGGTCAACATTCCTGTGAATTTTGGTGACTATAGCCCTACTGGTTTCAGAGATATGTCTGATCTGGGTCTACTCTGTTTGCAAAAGCGTGGAAATGTGTTTATATGAAGGAAAGAATTAATATTCATGGTGTCTTTATATCTAACACATATATTCTTAAGGTAAAGGATTAACCCTTTACTTCATGATTTTTATTCATGCAAACAAAATAATGACATCATGAATTGGATTGATTTTTATAATGGTATAAGAAGATAGGAGAGTTTTTGGCCATGGCAGAAATTGTAGAACCAGACGTATAGTACTCTATTAACAAACACTGAGCAGATTAGACGGCTCGTGCAGCAGTTGTCTGATCTGGATCTACTGTTTGCAAAGGCTTTAAAAGGCCTACAAGGCCTACACTCCAGATGCCTTTCTATCCCTTTTCAAACAGAGTAGACCCAGATCAGATGGTTCCTACAGGAGCTATCTGATCTGGGTTCGCTCTGTTTGATTATAAAACTAGAACTATCACTGAAGGTGATTAATACCCCCCACAAATGTGACTGTCACAAGAAAAAGCTTTGACATTGTAGCTGGAAAACTATAACTGCATGTGCATGATCTATTTATTATAAAGCATCATGTCCTGTTCCAATGGATTCCAGTCAGCGGTTACTAAGAAATAGCGCAAAAAAAAGTCAATAGACAGACCGACCAACGGACAAACAGATCAACCAACAAGCTATTTAACCCCCCCTCCCCGTATTTTTGTTTGTGGGGGTATAATAACGTATCTGATTCTACAGTTTCTGTCTTGGAAATTTCATGTCATTATAAAAATTCAGCTTATTAATATTCATGATGTCATTATTTCTTTCATAAATATTCATGAAGTTAGGGGTTAAGTGGTACAGTAAAACCTCTCTACAACAGCCATTAAATTGTGTTAATTAGTTGGTATTTAGGGCAGGTGACTGCTTAAAGCAAGGTGAAAGTAAAACAGAACGCTCCTATAGGAGCATTCTGTTTTACTTTCACCTTGCTTTAAGCAGCCACCTGCCTTTAACACAAAATACTTAATGTAATTTAGTGGCCGTTATAGAGAGGTTTTACTGTATTTATTTAGATCAGTGCTGAGACTAAACCATCTAAATTTGTTTAAACTACTGAAGATTACATACATTTTGTCAGTCACATGGGAAATCTGTTGTGTTGATATTATACAATATTAGAACAATGCAGGTGACATATTTAACCCTTTCCCTGTTGGATATTCATAAAAAAAATAATGACATTATGAATATTTATCAGCTGAATTTTTATAACGGCATGTGTACATAGGTTTGCTTTGGTGTTGGTAGAAACTGTAGATTCTGGTCAATTATAATTCCATAAGCAAACAGAGCAGTCCCTGATCAGACCATTTACAAACTATTATTGAGAACAAGAGGACAATCACTTACCAGAATACCATCAGCCCACATATTATCTCTTTATTCCGTAGATACGACTTTTAACCCTTTCGTTTCTCAGTATTCATGCAAGAAACAATGACAACATTTAATATAACAGCATTATTTCAAGTTGTTTTTCAGATACAAGCACCTGTTCCGAGGGCATTTTGAAGTCCAGACTCAAATTCTATTAAGTTTCTTTGAAAAAAACTGCATTAATCCAAATACTGAATATCTGAAAATTTGAGCAAGTGTGTTGTTCCAACAATAATTATGGTTCCATTTGAAATCAATATTCACACCTTTCCGATAGTCCTATTTTGTAACCTTTTAGAAGATCAGTCAGTGGGGCGCGCATTATATCTACTAAAGGTGCGACAAACACTGACTTTTAGTAGTTGGAGAAGATAATGATGAGAATTTAATGAATCAAAAAGCACAAAAGAGTCAAATTTTGCATGCTTTCACAGGTAAATGGACATTAGCCCACCAAGACAGTAGCCTCCCTGCACTTTCCCCCTTGAATTCTCTATGGGCAGACATTAGCCCACTCCTGTTTTTGTGCAAGGTGGACATTAGCCCAGAGATAGTCGAGATTATAATTGATGTTTATTCACACTCCCAATTAGGTGAAAATCGATGTAATTACCCATAATTTATCAAAATTTCTGCATTTCTTACTGATTCCGTGCATCTTTATGATGCATAAAGCAAGCCTTTTTTGGACCAGGATGCTTGGCCCCTAATAAAAGCAGGATAAAGCACAGCATACACATCTAATTGGATTATCAAACACATGCATTTAATTAATGGGATTATCACAGCTCCGAGTATTTCAGCCAATTACCCGAGTATGATAATTACCTTTAAAATTTAACACATTTTTAATATGACGGTCTGGAAAGAAACAGAACGATTTTATACATTATTGTTTTTTCTTTTCTAGTAGCACTGTTTTGCTTTATCCGCAGTTGTCTGGGTTTTTTTTATTCCTGATCCGTAACATTTCGGACAGTGGTCTTGTAGTTCAACATACATATTCGAGCATTACCGAAAATAAAATTTGAGTCATATGATGCTCCAATCTAACGTCGAAGATAATATTTTTGCAGTCTTTTGGCCTTACAGACATTACAGGTAAGCAAATCTCGAGGGGTCTACTGTTCTAGTGGGCTAATGTCCGCCATCGACAAAATACCAGGGAGGCTAATGTCCACCCAGCTCTAAAACACGAGTGGACTAATGTCCGCCCATAGAGAATTCAGGGGGGAAAGTGCTGGGGGCTACCATCCGGGTGGGCTAATGTCCAAGAACTGCTTTCACAAGAGCTACAGATAATGGTGCACACACAAATATTGTCATTTCTCCACCAAACCCTATGTTGTGACCACTCTTCAGAACCGTTTCCAAGAGACAATTCTAAAGAGTGGTCACAACATAGGGTTTGGTGGAGAAATAAAGAAGTTATACTCGAAAATATCTTAATTCACTCATCTTATCTGGAGTGTAGTGTAGTAGTTTCAAGATTTCTGTGAATGGGTCGGTATCGCCAAAAAAGTGTTAAGATAGCGTCATTTTCCTTAAAATAGTGAAATTGTTCAGTGTTTGTCCTGTAATACTTTGAATTTTGCGACATTTTGCTACGAGAGATGAATGAGACTATCTTTGTCGAGTATTTCAGACAAACATAGCCAAGTGTTCGGATTATTCATTCATTTCACAACTGGATCAAGTTGCCCCCCTTTTTAGGTTTCGGACTACTTTCCGAAACCTAATAGTAATGCATCCCCAGGGCATGCCTCAAGCAAATTTATAAAGAAATTCATATCCCATAATGCGCAATCAGACCACTGTTATACTACGAAATATCAATTTATGCTTAGAATGCATACGTTCATTAACCCAAATGCAGACATTTTGAATGGTTTAACGTTGACAGAATGTTTATCACGTAGCGCCGATTAAGCGATTTAGTTATCTACGGGTGTATTTCACCCGTATTTCTACTTTCATTTTGCCAAAAATGTGATTTTGATAACACCCCTTGACAAATATATAGTTCCAAGTGCAATGCATTTGATAAACGATATCGATAATTCTTCATTTGGTATTTGTGTCAATTATTAAAATGCGGATGCAACTGTTGCAATTACCAATAATTTTGCCGTGTAAAATGCTACGTTATATGATAAATTTGGTCGCGTACAAATATATACCACAGAGCGCCGGTAAAAATGAACCAGAAAGTAATCGACATCTAAAAGTCGGGCGTTTATTTGAAATCTACAAGCATTTCTTGAATTTGTCGGATTGGTACAGACAACGTTACGGAGAAAACAGTAATGAATAATGGTCGGAACGTCGTCAATCTCTACATATTACACACGAACTATGGGAATGAAGATAACGACTGGAAATTGCAGGATACAGTATAAACACCCGATATGACGGGTATGACTCATATCCGCGGATATGAATTTCGCAGCCTAAAATCGGCCACAATTAAAGCATTATTTTTCTTATTAGAAAAGCCTTTCATCGAGCTTATTGGCTAATATCGTCCATATTTATTATTTGAAATACGTAAATTTAATATTCATTGCATAATAAGTAGTAACTGCCTGGAAAATTCTACTCGTCCGCTCGCTATGACGAGTAGAATAAAAAACTAATAAATATAAAATAAATAAATTATTATTTAATTTACTGTAATTTAGTTTATAAATAAATAAAATTTAATAATTTAATTTTTATGCCCCCCAGATAAGATCTGGGGGGCATATTGTTTTTGCCCTGTCTGTCTGTCTGTCTGTCTGTTTGTCTGTTTGTCTGTTTGTCTGTTTGTTTGTCAGCAACTTTAACATTGGTCATAACTTTTAAGCCAGTACAGATAGAGACTTGATATTTGGTATGCATATGTATCCCATGAAGCCGCACATTTTGAGGGGTGACATGTCAAGGTCAAGGTCATCCTTCAAGGTCAGAGGTCAAATATATGGGTCAAATCACCGACTTTAACATTAGCCATACCTTTTGGACTAGTAGAGGTAGAGACTTGATATTTGGCATGCTTGTGTATCTCATGAAGCTGCACATTTTGAGGGGTGACATGTCAAGGTCAAGGTCATCTTTAGGGTCAAAGGTCAAATTGTCTGTTTTTTGTCTGTCACTTTAACGCAACTATAACATTGGTCATAACTTTTGAGTCAGTACAGATAGAGACTAGATATTTGGCATGCATATGTATCTCATGAAGCCGCACATTTTGAGGGGTAACATGTCAAGGTCAAGGTCATCCTTCAAGGTCAGAGGTCAAATATATGGGTCAAATCACCGACTTTAACATTGGCCATAACTTTTTGTGTTTCTTTGTCTGTAACTTTAACATTGGTCATAACTTTTGAGCCAGTACAGCTAGTGACTTGATATTTGGCACGCATATGTATCTCATTAAGCCGCACATTTTGAGGGGTGACATGTCAAGGTCAAGGTCATATTTAAAGGTCAGAGGTCAAACACATGGGTCAAATCACCGACTTTAACATTGGTCATAACTTTTGAACCAGTACAGATAGAGACTTGATATGTGGCATGATTGTGTATCTCATGAAGCTGCACAGTGTGAGGGGTGAAATGTCAAGGTCATTCTTCAGGGTCAAAGGTCACCAACTTCAAATTGGCCCTAACTTTTGAACCAATTGAGATAAAGTCTTAATATTTGGTATGCATGTGTATCTCATGAAGCTGCACATTTTAGGGGGTGACATTTCAAGGTCAAGGTCATCTTTCAGGGTCAAAGGTCACCGACTTTAACATTGGCCATAACTTTTGAACCAGTAGAGATACAGACTTGATAGTTGGTATACGTGTGTTTCTCATTTTGCTGCACAGTTTGAGGGGTAACATGTCAAGGTCATCCTTCATGGTTAAAGGTCACAAACTTTGACATTGGCCATAACTTTTGAACCAGAAGAGAGACAGACTTGATATGTGGTATGCATGTGCGCCCCATGAAGCTGCACAGTTTGAGTGGTAACATGTCAAGATCAAGGTCATCCTTTAGGGTCAAATATCATATCAAGGGGGCATAGTGTTTCACAAACACATCTTGTTTTTTATTTTTTTTTATTATTTTTTTAGTATAATAATAAATTATTAATAATCATAAAAAATAATAATAAATAAATTATTATTAATAATAAAAAATAAATTAAAAAATAAATAAAATAAAATAATAGATAAATTTAATATAATTTAATTTATTTAATTTAATTTACTGTAGTTATAGTTGAAGTTGAAGAAAGCTAAAAAAAAATCATAATATTCGGCACCGACCCTTCTGCACGAAGGAGCACGGACCGTAGTGAAACGTTCCGGAGATATATGGATAACCTTGAGCCTCAAAAGCAATCTGTATTCTGAATGCATCAGAAGTATTTATATTGAGTTTAGAAGATCATAATTATATTTTTATATAATGTGTGACAAGCATCGTAAACATTGCTCATAGACTTTTCTGTTCTATAAGACCCAGTTTTATAATGTGTGTAATGTGTTAGGACACTTGGTACCAGGTTGTAAGCATTTAAGGATAATTACTCCAATTATAGAGAGTTAGTAGTTATAAAAAAGATAAAGTGGACTTATTTTATTGTATGTGTTACATAATTAAGAAATGAATGACGTGCTTCCGGTGTTCATGAGGTCATGCAACGCATAGCTTTACGAGCAAAGTTAGTGAAGCCCGAAGGGCTTCACGTGAATCTTTGCTCGTAAAGCTATGCGTTGCATAACCTCATGAACACCGGGAGCACGTCATTTATTTGTTATATTTATATTCCATTGTATTTCTTATATTTCACCGGATTTTTTTTTAAATATTATATACCGGTCACGTAATAGCCGCTATCTAGGTCGTTGCCAGGTTCGTTTCTAACGTAGTAGGATCTCTATATATGGTATGAAAAATAGTCCCAAGCACATATTATAAATATAGAATGAATACATGATTTTAATCAGTAAATTGTCCAGCTATGTTTAAAGAAAATATTATCGAGATATTTCAAATCATATATATTTACGAAATGTTGGTATTAAAGCATCTCCTTAAATGTAGGTCGCGGTGTCGAAGCCCATTTACTCACCCGCCATGCTTGATCGAAGCGGGTCACAAAGTTGGATTTTATTCTCGGATTTTTCTTTGTTAACGGTAAGGACATTGACTTATTTATGCTTCACTCATTACTTGATAATATATTTTGATACGCCACGGCTGTTAAAGTTGGCAATATTATGTATTCAAGCGATAATTCTCAGTAAGAAGATGCCACATTCAAATTTTCAGGGCCGCTTGAATGGCAATCCATTTTCTGTTTTACGCTTAAAACTCATGGGGGCTCCAGTTAATGTCTGCTACACTTGCTTCACACCCATTGACAACATGCTGTGTCGTATCATCATGTACAAGTTCAATTACAGGATTTTATCCAGATCATACGGTTCCTGTAGGAGCTGACTGGTCAGGGTCTGATCGGTGTCTTCTCTGTTTGCTTCAGATCTTGTAAATTAGACATGACATTTTCTGCAATGACCACCACTAAATACGTGATTAATGAATATGAATCTAATTAATTGTGATCGAGTCGTCATTTATCGCACTAATATAGTAGACCCAGATCGGACGCCTCATGTTACACTAATATAGTAGACCCAAATAACGTGATGATCTAATTAATGTTGACGTCGCCATTTGTTTTACTAATATAGTAGACCCAGATGAGACCGCCCATGTAGGAACCGACTGATCAGGGTCTGTCCTGTTTGCTGCTGGTAATAGATACTTCTTAGTTCTCAGACATACAAGACGAAGCTGTACTTTACTAGAGCGTTGATTTAGATTTATTTATTTCATTTTTATTCGTACATTGCAAAATAAACATTTGGAGGTCTTCACCACATAAGTACTGAAATAAGGCGTTGTTAATCGCTGACGTTTCAGTAAGTGGAGTGTTTATGTTTACATTGTCACGTATCGATTCCCCATTGATAAATCTTAAAATAGGTCATAACTGGGTCAGTACAGTATTACTCCGCGCTTACACAGCGGAATTCTTGGAAAAGGAGAACCGGCTCAAACCGGTATTGAAATGAACGTTCATGGGAAAATGCAACTTTCTTTTTAGAATAAGGTTATATAAGGACGTTGCAGGGCGAATGTAAATATTGTTAATTATAACATAAGCTGAACGTATATAATTCTTGACAATTTTTTGTTTGTAGTGTGTGTTTAAGCTTTTTCCCCAGCATTAATCTGTGTTAACATACAAGCATGCTGTTATTTTCACCCCTGGTATATAATAATGTCCCAAAATGAAGTAGAGGGACATATTGTGTTTGCTCCGTTTCTTATTCTTATTATTCTTTCTTCCGATTCTGATTCTTCCAATTCTTCTTCTTCCGTCGTGAACTTGTCCAGAGCATTTCTCAGTAAGACTAAGTAATTGTCCGATCCTAATGAAACTTTATATGAATATTGCTTGATACATGCAGATGTACATCCCACTTTTTATTTTTTGATGGTTGGCTATAATTGGTCGAAATTTAGATAGTGTTTGGCGAAGTTATATATCATTCGATTTTTTGCTGAAAATTGGTATCATGGGATATTTGAGTACTCCAAATCAATTGGTTTGTGTTTCGAAAGTACATATATTGGTTGATTTTGCTAAAAATTCGTATTACGGTATATTTTGGCAATCGGGACTAATTTATAGGTCTTTTTAAAGAATTGGTTGCCGTAGTAACTGAGTGGTGGCTCTGATTGGTCGAAAATTTAGATATTTTTCGGCAAATTCAGATATTGTTCGATTTTGCCGAAAATTGGTATGTCGGGATATTTTGACTATCAGAATTGATTGGTATGTCTTTCGAAATGATTTGTTGGTATGGAAACTGAATGGTGAGATCTGATTGGTCAAAAGTTTAGATATTCAAATTTGCTGAAAATTGGCATTTAGGGGTATTTGGGTATCCCAAAATCAGTCAAGTTGTTTTGAAATACTTGGTTGCCATGGTAATGGAGTAGTGTCCTCTGAATGGGTCACAATTTACATATTAGATTTTTCGGAAAATTTGGTCAGTAGGGATATATATGCAGTTGTTTTAAAAGTGCTGGTTGCCATGTAACCAAGTGCTCACTAATGGCCTGTTATTGGTTGAAATTTAGATATTATGCTCACCAATAACAGTTGTAAGTTTCGTTTAGGGGACATTCTGCAACATATTCTGTTACAATTAGATCTTGTCAACTGTATGATATTTAGATTCACATGGCATATATAATTTATCCAAAAGTGGTTGTAGTGTATAGATGGATAGGTGATTGATGCACGCCAAATACTGTTACAATCCACCAGTTAGTAGCAGAAATATGACCCTTTGTTGCTTTCAGATAGCCATATAGGAAATATGACTGTTAGAAGTCTTATATTGGAACAGCTTGCTCAGATTTCATTTAAATTTGACGGGGTATTTACATGGATAGGTGCATGAGGCACAATATATGACGCCAACGTCGGCCAAATAATAATAGAGTAATGGCCCTTTACTAAATTCAAATATAAATTTAAGTAAACTTCAGACAAATTGAACTATTGGAACTGCACTGTGTGCTACTGGTCATCAATTTATTTCTTTAAACAATATCTTAAACACTGACAGGATTTTCAGAAAAGTTCACAGCAATTATGTTCAGATGACCGGTCAATTTTAACAAACAGTTCCATTAAACACCATTTTAGTTCAGGAAATACTGCTTTAGAGGTCATCTAAATATGTATCAATGGTACCAGTCCTTCCCTACCAAGCTTTTTCGTATTGTATAGTCACAATCGACATATATATGGTCCGAAACCTTCAGTACTGTCAGTACTTTGATTCTTACTGTGAAACAGTATGAGAAAGAAAGAAAACATTACCCCACCCACAAATAAATGAATGGCAATGAATAGAAAATTAGGAAATATAAAATCCATCAGTATAACAATATAAGTCACAATGGTTCTTGGGATATGTCTGGTGGTTTGAAACAAATGTTGGGTTTATTGTAGATAATATATTAAGTGCCGTTTGCTTTTCTGGTACCACTTGTATAAGGAAAGAATCACTGCATTATATATGCATTATACAGGTTTAATTTATGAAAATATTAAAAACAAGAGGGCCATGATGGCCCTGATATCACTCACCAGACAATCAGGAGAAGATTTTCAAAGTTTTCACTATGTTTCTATAGAAAACTGACTACCCGTAAGTGGGGACTCATTTGACCCCAGGGGCATAATTCATTATAACTTTTGTAGAAGACTTCAAGATGATGCTATGTGCCAAATATGAAAGCTGAGAATCTACCAGTTTCAGAGGAGAAGATTTTCAAAGTTTTCACAATATGTTTCTATATAAAACAAGGCACCCCTGGGGCATGGTCAATCTTGACAACAGAGGCACAATTTGTGTAACTTTTGTAGAAGACCTGAAGTTGATGCTATGTGCCAAATATGAATCTGAGAACCTTCCAGTTTCAGAGAAGATTTTCAATATTTTCACAATAATTGTTTTTATAGAAAACTGGCCAGCCCTGGGGCGGGGCCACAATTGACCCCAGGAGTATAATTTATATCACTTTTGTAGAGACCTGGACATGATGCTATGTGCCAAATATGAAAGCTGGGAACCTTCAAGTTTCAGGAGAAGATTTTCAAAGTTTTCACCGTATGTTTCTATATAAAACAAGGCACCCCTGTGGCAGGGCCATTTTTGACCCCAGGGACCTAATTTATATAAATTTTGTAGAGGACTGACAGATGATTCTATGTGCCAACGATGAAAGCTGAGAACCCTGTAGATTCAGAGGAGAAGATTTTCAAAGGTTCAAATTGTTGAAGACCGACAACTCACCTCCACGGACAGCAGGCGATCACGGACATCAGGTGATCACTAAAGCTCACCCTGAGCACTTTGTGCTCTGGTGAGCTAAAAGGTCACACCGACTCTAGAGAAATACGCTTCCTGTTGTTGTCAAAACCAGAAATGGTGTCAAAGCCACCTGATGCTCGCCTGTTTAAAAGTTAAGTCTAAAACGTGCCATATTGAATAAAAAAAAAAATCAATTTTCAATTTAAACTGAACTGCATCAATATCACAACCAAAGGCAACCAAATACCAGTTTTCATAAATTTAAGAAGATTATTAAACAAAAAAGATACATACCAAATATGGAAGCCCTAGGTCTATTCAGGTTCCAATGTAATAGGCAGTTTAAGATTTTTGCAAAATTAGGTCAAAGGTAAAGGTCAGAAGGGTAAAAATGTTGGCATGGTCATACCAAGTATATAAGTCCTATGTCCATCGCATCCAATAGCATAGGCATTTAAAGATTTTTGCAAAAGAAGGTCAAAGGTCAAAGTCAAGGTCACATGGTAAAAAACATTGGTATGGTTGGAAAGTCTTAAGACAGGAAATATACATCCAAAGTATGGAAGCCCTAGGTCTATTGGTTCCAATGTTATATGCATTTAAAGACTTTTGCAAAAGTAGGTCAAATGTTAAGGTCAATGTCAGAAGGGCAAATATGTTTGCATGGTCATACCAAGTATGGAAGTCCTAGGTATACTGGTTCCAAGTTATAGGCACTTACAGATTTTTGCAAAAATAGGTGAAATGTCAAGGTCATATGGTAAAAAATATTGGTAAGTTTGAAAAAGTCTTCAGACAGAAAAGATACAAATCAAGTATGGAAGTATATGCATTTAAAGACTTTTGCAAACGTAAGTCAAAGGTCAAGGTCACATGGTGAAAACAATGGTATGGTTGGAAAAGTCTTAAGACAAAAAAGTTGCATACCAAGTATGGAAGCCCTTGGCCCACCAGTTCAAATTTTATGGGCATTTAAAGAAGTTTGCAAAAGTAGGTCAACGGTCAAAGTAACATGGCAAAAACAATATTGTTGGCAAGGTCTTAACACAAGAAAGTTGCATACCAAGTATGGAAGCCTTTGGCCCATTGGTTCAAATGTTATAGGCATTTAAAAAAATTTGCAAAGGTAGGTCAAAGGTCAAGGTCAGGAGTCAATATTGTTGGATGTTATAGGCATTTAAAGATTTTTGCAAAAGTAGGTCAAATGCCAAGGTCAGGAGGGCAAAAAAGTTGACATGATCATACCAATTATGGAAGCCCTATGTCTATTGGTTCAAATACTATAGGCATTTAAAGATTTATGCAAAAGTAGGTCAAAGGTCAAGGTCAGGAGGGCAAAAGGCAAAAAGGTGGGCATGATCATACCAAGTATTGAAGTCCTAAGCCTATTGGTTCCAATAATATAGGCATTTAAAGATTTTTTCAAAAGTAGGTCAAAGGTCACGGTCAAGGTCAGAAGGGCAAACAATAATATTGTTGCAAAAGTCTTAACACAAGAAAGTTGCATACCAAGTATGGAAGCCCTAGGTCTATTGGTTCAAATACTATAGGCATTTAAAGATTTTTGAAAAAGTAGGTCAACGGTCAAGGTCAAGGTCAGAAGGGCAAAATATTGGCATGGTCATACCAAGTATGGAAGCCCTAGGCCAAATGGCTCCAATAATATAGGTATTTAAAGATTCTTGCAAAAGTAGGTCAAAGGTCAAGGTCAGAAGGGCAAAAATGTTGGCATGGTCGGAAGGGTCACGACAATATGAACCTTCTCACCAAATTTCAGCATCATAGCACAAATATTAAGCTTTATACCAACCCGTCCAAAAAACTTTAACCTGGTGATTTTTGGCCCCACAAAAAACTAAGTCCAAAACATGTCAAAAATTGATAAAATCGAAAAATATTTTTAATGTTTAACTTCATAGCAGCAATATTTGACCTCAAATGAACTTCCATACAAAATTTCAGCATCCTAGTCAAATATTAAGCTTTAAAACAACCCGTCCAAAAAACTTTAACCTGGTGATTTTTGGCCCCACAAAAAACTAAGTCCAAAACATGTCAAAAATTGATAAAATCGAAAAATATTTTTAATGTTTAACTTCATAGCAGCAATATTTGACCTCAAATGAACTTCCATACAAAATTTCAGCATCCTAGTACAAATATTAAGCTTTAAAACAACCCGTCCAAAAAACTTTAACCTGGTGATTTGTGGCCAAAAGGACTAAGTCCAAAACATGTCAAAAATTGATAAAATTGAAAAATATTTTTAATGTTTAACTTCATAACAGCAATATTTAACCTCAAATGAACTTCCATACAAAATTTCAGCATCCTAGTACAAATATTAAGCTTTAAAACAACCCGTCCAAAAAACTTTAACCTTGGCCACGCTCACGCACACGCTCACGCCGGGGGTATAGCATAAGCTCTACTGTTCTACGAACAGGCGAGCTAAAAATGACAATCACAAAATGCTTTCAAATCTTTCAAGCATCAGGATAATCCGAAGTTTTTGTTGATCCCCATCGGTCCTCGAAATATCGCCAATATACTGCAAAGTGATCACTATTTAGAATCTTCTTAAAGAGACAATTCTAAAGAGTGGTCACAACATAGGGTTTGGTGGACAAATAATGGAGAAATTCTTGAAAATGTTTTATGTTATACAACTTATCTTGGCCTCTGTTACTTCTTTGTGTGGTCTTTGTAGAAAGGTTTTACTCTAGGACAATGAAATGATTGACTATACCTGTAGCAGAGCAGAGACTCTTGTCAGGTCTGGGTGATCCTGAATCTGTTGCAGCAGGTTTCCATAACACTTGTATCCATCACCACTGTAACCCTCGTTCAGTTTACACGTACAGTTGGCTCTCCCAGGTTCTACCGCAACACAACTGGCCTGAAAATATACCAGTAATATGGCTAACAAGAGTGTTTGTAGGAACATACATACCACCTGCTAACAGTAGTGTGATGAAAAAGTGACAGACACGACAGGACAGACAATAGCCAACATATATATGTCAACAATATAGATTCAAATCAGCAGTTGCCATTTACCATAGGTATTTTACATGACAGCGCTGGGAACAATGCAGTGGCTGATAGGCTATTTTGAGTCAGACCCAATTTCTTTGAATAAGTCTGCTGAAACTGAGCATTTACAAGAGAAAAGGAAAAGTTTAGAATTTGTATAATTCTAAATACAGCATTTTGCTACAAAGGAGCAAATCGAGGGATTGGTGCAAAACTATTCTAACTCCTTCACTTTGTTCAAATGTTCTGTGCTCTATGCTGATTTTCAATTTATTTTAGCTCCTGTGGCATTTGCCATAAGATCCCCTTAGATTAAAACCATTTGTAAAATTATATAACCTTGCCACAAGATCCCCTTAGGATTATTCTTGTACAGTTTGATCAAACTGCAGTATATATAATTGGTATAGAAGAAGAATTGGTGTTTAGGAAACTGATTCTAAAATCTAGCTTCAGCTTTAAGAAACTGATTCTAAAATCTAGTTTCAGCTCTAACGACATACTAATATGCAGAAGACTAGACTCATTTATATCATTTTGATGTAAGGCTTTGAGGTATTGAAGGTCGATCCAATTCCATTCCGCAATTTAAGTGCAGATGTAACTTTTAATTCCATTCCCTCGTAGGCTTTTTTTTAATCCAACTGCTTTGAATAAATCTACTGAAAAGGAGCATTTACAACAGAAAAGGAATTTTGGAGAATTTGTAGTTTTGAAACCATTGTGATAAATAGAGCATTTGCTCCATAGGAGCAAATGCTCTACTTATCACAATGGTTTCTAAAAGTGACTTTTACAGTGGCATCAAAAGATGTCAATATGAGGGAATGGGTTAACTCCATGTAAGAAATAATGACAACATGAATGTTAATTATATTAGCACATGGACACAGAAAATTTTGACGATGACAGAAACTGTAGAATTATATCTATATTGTATCATAAGCAAACACAGCAGACCGTAATCAGACAGTTCCTATAGGACTAGGGTCTGCTCTGTTTGCCTATGATTAGGGGCGACTATTGAGTACAATTTTACCATTGCGATAGTCAAATATATAGGGGTTTCAAGTTAATTTCTATTCATTTTGACTGGCCGTGTGGCTCAGTGGTAGAGTGTCCGCCTGCGGTATGGAAGGTCGTGGGTTCGATCCCCAGCCGCGACAGACCAAGTCATTAAAAGTTGGTACTAGTAGCTCCCTTGTCTGCGCTCGACATTAAAAGGTGTAGTTCTAGGACTGGTCGACCCGGTGTCAGGATAATATGACTGGGTGGGGTGCCCTTGCCATGTACCTGCAGCAGGGGTATTCCAGTTAGGCAGCACTATAACTTGTCTCATGCGGGTGCCGTCTGCAAATAACTGAAATACTGTTGGTCGGACGTAAAACCCAACTCACTAACTGTTCATTTTTAGTCTATTTATTTTCATAATTATACAGTACAGTGTTAAGAATTTAGCTTTCAAGATTTTAGTGTTGGCACAATATTTGGTATGGAAAATTTACAGTTCAACTTGGGCTGCCCTGCTTTCCTACACCATGACCACCGGTAAATATGAGGATTCAATCAAAACAATAACATGTTGTTTCTTGTGAAGCAGTTTAAACAACTGTTATCGTCCTAGCATCACTGACTCGAACTCCAGTATGCTTGGAAACGCACTGAAATTCATGTCAGTTCTTACCAAAAAATTTCCCAAACTAAATCCATGTGTTAAATCCCTCAAAAATAATGTGCCAACTCATACAAAACTGAACTAAACAGTAACAAACTGCAGTAATTACACTAATTACTATAAAATCTCAACCTACCAAAGAAAACTGAAGCCACATAACCAAACAGTGTAGATCTAGATCTATTTTCTCCCTTTTAATGACATGTAAACATCAGTGTTCCCCCAGTTTAACGTCATTTATGACATATGTCATATATATTCTAAAGTGATCTTACACGTGTTACTGATAAGAGAATCTTAACCCGTTGTTCTAACCCGGAGATAAGGGAAGTTATGTGAGAATATAAAATCTCAACCTACCAGAATAAAATGGAAGCCATTTTGAAAATGAAACCGGAACACAAAAATTCGGACCGTAACCATTTCGACCAAAACTGAACACTACCTTAATTCCGCCATATTGTTAGTTATGTACACAAAGCGATGAATCGGGGAATTATTACAGGGCCTCACCTAGATTTTTTTTTCTTTGCGCCATCACTTTCGCCAAATTAGAAAAACTTGTGCCAAATAAGAATTTTGTTTCGCCAATTTGGATCTGTTGGAGCCAAAGTTAGAGCCAAAGTTTTCCTTCAGATTCTACGTCATGAAATGTGTTTTAAACACAGAAGAACCAACTTGTGTATGTTTACATTTCCTTTATTATTTTGATAATAGTAACAATTTATGTCAACATAAAGACTATGTTGATCCCTATGGGTCTGATCATGCTGGTGGCAGTCTTGGATCAACTTCAACATATAGCCATATGGTCTGCTTTGCTGGCGCTCTGCATTACATTTTGTTTTCCCTGTGGATGATCATTTTAGGGTCACTTCCTTAAAATGATGGAGTAGTATCTGAAGCCTGGGATTCTCCTCCCCACTTGAAGATCTGAAATAAAACAAACAAATAAAGCAATAGTCGACATTTATCTGTAAACAATATTAAATCTTCTCTTGGTACTATTAAAAACTTACGATAAGCCACGGAAAAAATGATGTGTACATTTAAGTATTGGAATTTTCCCTAATTTCCATTCAATTTTGTATTGAACAGGTATGTGTATGTCTCCGTTTAAGATTATGTTGCTTAACAAGGTAAATAACATTAAATTTCAAAACTGCTTTAACTTTCACTGCAAATAAATAATTTCAGAACAAATATATTTTGAATTAAAAAAGTTTTAAACACAAACAATAAGGATAAAAAAATGGTCAATTCATTTTCTCTACAGTTAAAGTTATGCAAAGAAATATGGAATGTTTCTGTTACATGCATTTCCTTAAGTAGTTTCAGAAAGGAAACTAGAGTAGGCAATTTGTAATGTGAATTGTTTAAACTCTGTTTTTTAACAGACTGAAAGCATAAAATATATATCTTTAATAATAGGACACACGATGCACATCCAAATTATTTATTCCCAATTATCAAACTGAGAACTAACACAGTAGCCTGAATAGTGCCTTTTAGTGGTGTAATTGTTTCTTACCGTGGATCTACAAAGTCCGATCGGACCCAAATTGCCCGAGATAATCGAAAGCCAAATCCACTTAATTGTCTTGTTTGTCGTTCTTTAATCCCTTTGATGCAAATCCTTAGGTGTCAGTCCCCTCCTTTGAGTAATAAACGTGCCACAAGAAGAAATCAAATTGCCCACGGCTGAACTTGCAAACAACGTCGCCGTCTTTGACATGACTGGTTTCCCGCATAATCTGTTTGCATACATGTAACAAAATAGTAGGACACAAATTGGGAACCAGCTAGAATCACATCTTTCACGCATGATATCCGGTGCCTGCATGGGAAATCCCCAGGTAAAATTCTTGTGTAAACAACCGATACGCTTTGTACACAAACAGAAGAAGCTGTGATAATTGACTGAGAGGGCAAAATTGGGTCTGTATTTCTCGGCATAATTTGCAAAATTGTCTTTCGCCACAACATTCGCCAGATTTAATTTTTTATCGCCAGATTATGAATATTTTCGCCATTGGCGATTTTGGCGACCGCCAGCGGAGGCCCTGTATTAGTGCATCATTTAGATCAATTTACTTTTTATCTTTAACATTGTCATTGTTAATCTATTGTGACATCGCAATATTTGTTTTACTATTGGCAAAAGTATTGGTTTCTAATTTTTGGATCGATGCACTGACATCGAGACAGCTGCCATCGGGATACGTTGACAAGTCGATCCATTGTTACACCCCTACTTATGATGTAATATATATATGATTCTACAATTTCTGCCATGGCCAAACATTCCTGTTTCCTATTATTGCGCTAATATAACAAATAATCTTATAAATATTCATGATGTCATTATTTCTTATATGAATATTCAACTGTGACAGGGTTAACCTTTTACTCCATAAATTTTGGTCCCTGTCATAATGTGAACAATCTTTGAAGAGGACCATTAGATCATGCTACATACCAAATATCAAAGATCTAGACCTAACAGTTTCAGAGAAGAAGATTTTTAAAGATTTTCCTTTGAAAAACTGATAAGCCCTTGGGCGGGGCAATTTTTGGTCCGGGGGTCATAATGTGAACAATAATTTGTTCCCCCTAGCCACTGATGCTAGTGACAAAATTTTGTTAAAATCGGGTTAGCGGTTTCAGAGGAGATGTTTGAAATTGTGTACGGACGATGGATGGATCGTGGTCACAATAGCTCATCCTTAGCCTTTGACTCAGGTGAGCTAACCAGAAGGCCATGATGGGAATAAAGTCACCAATTGAACAAGAGGGCCATGATGGCAATATAACACTCACCTCAGTGAAATTTCTTGCCTTTGTAAACAGAGTAGACCCAGACCAGACAGCTCCTGTAGGAGCCATCTGATCAGGGTCTGCTCTGTTTGCTTATGATATAATATAGGTATGATTCTAGTTTCTGCCATAGCAAAATTTCCTGTGTTCATAATTATGCCATCATAAAAATGAATCTAATAAATATTCATGACATCGATATTTCTTCATATTCATGAATTAAAGGGTTAATTAGAATTGAAATAATACCCTCATTCCACTAGGTGGAGCTCTACGGCGCTCTGTGGGAGCACCACAGAACGTCATATAGAGTGCCAAGATCATAACAAGAGCACTGCAAGCAGGTGCAACGCTCGTCTATCGGCATTGTCAAGATGAACATGTATACCAAAAATGAAGGTTGTAAATGAAAAATTGGAGAAGTTATGGTCAATGATAAGATTTCGGACGACGGCGACGATGATGACGACAAAGACGCCGCGGACTTACGACAATACCTCGTGATTTCTTCAAAACAGACTAGCTTAAAAAGCATAACTGATCTCTAACAGATCTCCATGATTGCCAAGGTGGCTGTCGGTCGACTCCGCTGCACAAAGATCTTTACTTAAAGCATGCTGGTCTCTCAATCCTTCTCTCCTCCTTCTTTTATGAAGTCGCTAAACCAGACTAGCTAGCTGTTGGTTTACAATTGCATGATTTATCAAATTGAAAAGAACTTGAAATGCAGTAGTATGTATCTCTAGGGTTCATAATGGAATAGAAGTTATTTTTTGCATTTACTATTGGCATAGGACTTACTCCTACACTGCCAAGTGTAAAACTTTTGAGCGTGGCAGAACGCCAAGGTTTTTAAAGGATCTGGCCACAATCAGATTACCTAGAGTGCATATTTAGAGTGATAATGGATCTCCAAAGGTATCTGAGATCGCTATTGGATCTAGATTGAGCGCCATAGATTGCAGAGATCGTGCTTGGAGCGCCAAAAGAGCACATTGGATAGTATTTTACTCACCTTCAATCGCCAACAGAGCAAAAACTGATCATGCAAGATTGCAACATTTTTTGGGATTGGGTGGCGACCAAGGGCTATCAAATTGCTATCGGATCGTACAGATCGTTACTGAATTGTCACTGGAGCGTTATATGATGGTAAGTACCCCTATATTGCCCCATCCTGAGGAGATTTATGGCGCTCCTTCTGAGCGTGTAGATCGCCGTAGAGCGCCATCTAGTGAAATGGCGGCATAAGGAGATAACCAATTAGCACTGTAAACATTTACCGAGATTTGTCATGTTTTGAGTTCAAAAATACAAGATTTCAAATGCTTTTATCCCAAATCATATAAAACCATAGTTTGTCTTGCATTACACAATAAACCTCATGCGATTGGAATTAAAAATGAGTCGGATTACATAATAAAATATCCTATGGCTACTGCTGCAATATTAACCCTTCGCTTGCTGTTCGCGTCAATATACCTACCTGTAAATAGTGAAGACCCAGATGAGACAGCTCCTGCAGGAGCTGTCTCATCTGGGTCTGCACTATTTACAAGGTGATTGTGCAACCAGTGCACTCAACAGCAGTGATTGCACAGCTAAATGCATGTATATAGTGAAGATATATGTAATTATACAACAGGGCATGGGTAAAGAAGGAGAAATGTATTTTAAAATTCAGCAAGCAAAGGGTTAAGGCAGTTATACGGTTTTCCTCCTATAACAATTATTGTCTGCTAAAACAGTCATTTGATCTGTTTTCAACATTGACCAAATTAGCCTTCCTCTATTAACCTTTTCAATGCTGAATTTTCAAATGGACTATTCCAAAATTCAAACAGGCCAAGCTTATGGTGAATATTTAGGGATGTTTTAACCCTTACAATGCTTTATTTTCAAATGGACTATTCCGAAATTCAAACTGGTCAAGTTTATTGTGAATATTAAGGGATTTTTCTGAAGAAAAGTGTAATGTGACAAACAGTGCAGACCCTGATGAGAAGGTTCCTCTAAGAGCTCCCTCAGCCTGGTTTACACTGTTTGCAAAGGACACTAGTGAGTTGTGTCCCGCACAGTAAGAGTTAGCTACAGACTCCAGGGTAAACAATGTAGATCCTGATCCTACACATACTGAGTTACTTGGCATGTGATCTCGGATCATAATGCCGGTCATATTGAGATTAGTAGAAGAAGCATAAACTGTTGTCATACAGAGATACAGTAAAACCTTTCTAAACAGGATGTTAAATTAAGTAAAAATATCGGTCTTGGAGACAGGTAACTGCTTAATGCAGGGTGAAAGTAATGCAGAAAGCTCCTCCAGGAGCTTTCTGCATGACTTTCATCTTGCATTAAGCAGCCACATGCCTAAAAGTATCTAAATTATTCTCTACTAGAATTTCTGTTCAGAAGGGTTTTACTGTATTTCACATTATTCCGTGGAATTGTACCTGAAGTGGACAAAATTACATTTCTGAAACAATTACACATAATTGCATTTCAACACATCAGAAAGAAAACAACAAAAACAACCAACATAAATTAGATAGTGGATATGTCATGTTTCACTTGGAAATGCCACTGAAAATTACATTCAGTTCAACATGTCTTCAGCGATCAACCACTATATGCCTAATTCAGGGTGTATGACAGGTGGTAGCTTAATGCAGGACAAAAGCAAAGCAGAAAGTTCCTTTAGGAGCTTTCTGCAATTTGTTTACCTGCGTTAAGCAGCCACCTGTTCTTATAGAGCCCTATGTTTATTTATTGTGTGGTTGTGATATACAGGCTCGTCTGTATTATCTGTAATGGAAATTGTACAGGAATTATTGGATTGTATTTTCACAATATTTAGATAACAAAATCAAATGGCCGACAAACTTGATAAAAACTGTGAAGACAAATATTAATCCTATACTACATGAATATTCATGTAAGAAATAATGCATATTAACAGGTCACAACATAGGGTTTGGTGGAGAAATAAAGGAGTTATTCTTGAAAATGTTTACATGTTTACAAGTGTTAACCCTTTCCCTGTTCAATATTCATGTGAAAAAAAAATGACATCATGAGTAATTTATAAAATAAACTTATAAATAAATGTAAACTTCAGTGGAAGATATTGCTTTGATAAAAACTGTAGAATCAGATATTTATCATGTCAAAAGCAAACAGAGTAGACCCTGATCAGACAGATCCTATAGGAGATGTCTGATCTGGGTCTACTCTGTTTGCAAATGTGTGAAAAGGTGTTTACATGAGGGAAAGGGTGAACCCTTACTATGCTGAGTTTTCAAAATTGAATGGACTCTTCCAAAATTCAAACAGGTCAAGCTTATGGTGAACATCTAGGGATTTTTCTAAAGGAAAGTGTAACATGACAAAAAGTGCAGACCCTGCTGAGAAAGCTCCTCTAGATGCCCTCTCATCTGGGTCATCATATTTGTAAAAGACATTAGTGACTCCTTTCCCACACAGTAAGGGTTAAGCAAGATACTATGACCTTACAAAATGTAAATCAACTAAATGGAATTGTTTCTATCAATACTAACAATGTAAACAATTTGAGAAACAAGTTTAACTTTGACAGATAGATAAATGGCTAATATTTTACCCTTGTTAACCCTTTCCTCCATAGGATATTTTTAGACCCAACCTCTTTGAATAAATCTACTGAAAAGGAGCATTTACTAGAGAAAAGGAAAATGTTATAATTGTAAATGCTCTATTTATCACAATGGTTTCAAGATTTAGTGACTATTACAGAGGCGTAGAACGGTGTATTTATGGAGGAAAGGGTTAATACACATTAGATTATTACATGGTGAATCATTTTTGTTTAACACTACACGGCTTTTGAATCCAATACAGTAAAACCTCTCTAAACCGAAACTTTAGCAGTGAAGAATTTAAGGTGGCTGCTTAAAGCAGGGTGAAAGTCATGCAGAAAGCTCCCTAAGGAGCTTTTTGCATGACTTTCACCCTGAATTAAGTTGCCATCTGTCTCCAAGACCGATATTTAAACTATATTTAACATCCAGTTTAGAGTGGTTTTATTGTATACATACACAGGGGAAATAAATGTACCATTACATGTATTACTATAATTATTCAGACACGCAAACTCCCCTCTCTGTTAGTTTGTATAGCTGAATAAGTCAATTAAGCGGCATTCTGATAATCTAAAATCAGACTGACAAATAGCAAATTGTGATAACCCTGATCAAACTGCTCCTGAAGGAGTAATTAGATCCGAGTCTGAACTATTTGGCTGTCTGAACACTCATAGTTAATAGAGTAATACAAATTTCAATGTTTCTGTTCCAAAGCAATTTCAAATTAGACTTCAATGCATAACATGTATTTATCTGTAAACTGTTTGAATGCATAAAACAAGTTAACTACTGTTAGCAAACAGTATAGATCCAGATCAGAGGGCTCTTGTACAGACCATCTGAGGGCTCTTGTACAGACCATCTGAGGGCTCTTGGACAGACCATCTGAGGGCTCTTGGACAGACCATCTGATAAGAATCTGCACTGTTTGTTAACCCTTTCCCTCATAGGCTATTTTTAGATCCAACCACTTTGAATAAATCTACCGAAAAGGAGCATTAACAAGAGAAAAGGAATTCTATTTTAGAATTTTGTAGTTTGAAACCATTGTGATAAATAGAGCATTAATTTGCTCCTATAGGAGCAAATGCACTATTTATCACAATGGTTTCAATAGGTGATTTTTATAGAGGCGTAGAAAGGCGTATTTATGGAGGAAAGGGCTAAAGTTCTTCATATATTTTTAATACAAAAATTTCATTAATGCTTTCCTCCATGAATATCCAGGTAAGAAGTAATGAAATCATGAATATTAATAAGATTCATTTTTTATGACAGGACAAAAACACAGAAATTTTAGGTCATGGCAGAAAATGCAGAATCAGATGTAACTATATCATATCATAAGCAAACAGAGCAGACCCATGATCAGATGGTTCTTACATGAGCCATCAGATCTGGGTTTACTCTATTTGCAAAAGGCATAAAAAGGCATATTTATGGAGTAAAAAGTTAAATATTCATAATGAGCACAGTCTTACATGATTCTTCATCAAATAAAGAGATAATTGGATTGGTCTACAAAAGTTATCATGCTTGCAGTGCAGAGCTGTGACAACAATTATTGATCATATGTAAGGTTTCATCCTCAGCAAAGGTGTCCGACGCATGCTTGGACTCAACAATGGACCCCCCCCAAAAAAAAAAAAAAAAAAAAGAGTGATCGAAGCCTAAAACTATCTATTTGAACCTTAAACCACTCCGAAAATAAAAGAAAAACACGATCCGGAAAAAAATCCTATCGGGTCTATATATGTATTGAAAGGTATCTAACTACGTCAGATCAGCGGCGGAAAATACAACAGTCATGTTTTTCAAAGTCTTACAGCAAAACCAATTCAACACCGATTTCAATTATTTTGGTCTTGATCTGTTCCAAATTCCATATGCTAAGCGGCATAGTTAGTGCTTTCCTTAAATATTGCTCCGTCTTGTCGCTGCAAGACCGCGAATTTGATAATACGCTAGAGCGAAACGATGTGACTCCCGCCAGGATGCATAGAAGTATATAGGGGGGTCTGTATTCGTAAAACTTTTCAACAAAAACGCGAATTATGCTGAAACACATTCGAAAAACATTCAACTCACCGCAGTTAAAACGGTGCTGGCTATTTGCAGTCTGCTACGAGACGCCAGTTTTCTTTCTCCTACTTTCATTTTGAATGGAGGTGCCTATTTCGCTGTGGCCCGGAAGTAGTAGTCAATTTGCATATCGAATAGTTTATGAGCCGGGTCACAGCAAAATGGTCGCATCCGTTCAAAAGGAAAGTTGGAGAAAGAAAACTGGCGCCTCGTAGCAGACTGGAAATAGTAAGCGCCGTTTTAATTGCGGTGAGTTTAATCTTTTTCGATAGTGTTTCACCATAATTCGCGTTTTTGTTGAAAAGATTAACGAATACAGAGCTCCCTATATACGTCTATGCATCCTGGCGGGAGTCACATCGTTTCGCTCTAGCGGTTTTTCAAATTCGCAGTCTTGCAGCGATAGGACGGAGCAATATTTAAGGAAAGCACTAATTGTGTCGCTTAGCATATGGAGTTTGGAACGGATCAAGGCCAAAATGATTGAAATCGATGTTGAATTGGCTTTGCTGTAAGACTTTGAAAAACATGACTGTTGTATTTTCCGCCGCTGATCTGACGTAGTTAGATACCTTTCAATACATATATAGACCCGATAGGAATTTTTTTCCGGATCGTGTTTTTCTTGTTTTTCTGAGTGGTATAAGGTTCAAATAGATACTTTTAGGCTAGTTTGGGGGGGGGGGGGGGTGGAGGTGGGGTGGGGAGGAGGTTCCGTGGGTGAGTCCAAGCATGCATCGGGCACCTTTGATCCTCAGTATGCAAGGTTTCATCCTAATGAAAATTTTGGCAAGATTTCATCCCTTTTGTTTGTGGCACTCCATGTATGACTGATTATCCCATTTTCATCCTAAGGAACAAATATGAAAGATTTCATCCGAAGGAACATATATTATGTACAAGGTTTCACCCTAAGGAACATATATATGTACAAGGTTTCATCCTAAGGAACATATATATGTACAAAGTTTCATCCTAAGGAACATATATATGTACAAAGTTTCATCTTAAGGAACATAGTGTACAAGGTTTCATCCTAAGGAACATATGTACACGGTTTCATCCTAAGGAACATATATATGTACAAGGTTTCATCCTAAAGAACATAGTGTACAAGGTTTCATCCTAAGGAACATGGTGTACAAGGTTTCATCCTAAGGAACATATGTACACGGTTTCATCCTAAGGAACATAATTATGTACAAGGTTTCATCCTAAAGAACATAGTGTACAAGGTTTCATCCTAAGGAAAATAGTGTACACAGTTTCATCCTAAGGAACATAGTGTACAAGGTTTCATCCTAAGGAACATATGTACAAGGTTTCATCCTAAGGAACATATGTACAAGGTTTCATCCTAAGGAACATATATACAAGGTTTCAGCCTAAGGAACATAGTGTACAAGGTTTCATCCTAAGGAACATATGTACAAGATTTCATCCTAAGGAACATAGTGTACAAGATTTCATACTAAGGAACATATATTACAAGGTTTCATCCTCAGGAACATATATTACACGGTTAAATCCTCAGTAACATTAATATGCAAGGTTTCATCCTCTGGAACATATATTGCAAGGTTTCATCTTAAGGAATATATATTGCAAGGTTTTATTCTAAGGAACAAATTTGTATTGGTTTCATCCTCAAGAACATAAATTGCAAGGTTTCAACCTCAGGAACATATATTGCAAATTGGTTTCATCCTAAGGAACAAATATGGAACATTTCATCCTTAGGAACATATCAGCTAGGTTTCATCCTCATTACTAAATATGCAAGGTTTCATCCTTAGAAACTTTTATCAGGTTCGTCCAATGGTTTTGGAGATGTTACTTGAACAAGAGGGCCAAGATGGCCCTTAATCGCTAACCTGATAACCATAGATTTAAGATTTTTGCGGGTAGCCCATGGGTAGGGCCAATATTGACCTTAGGGACAATGTTTGAACAATGTTGATAGTGGATAACGAGAAGTGGTTCTGAAGAAAAAGATTTTCAAAGATTTAGAATATTGACTTTATCAAGACAATAATTCTGACCAATGAAGATTAGAGGGCACTAAAAATGTGCCCTCTAGAGTATTTTTTTCTAAGATTTGACCTAGTGACCTACTTTTTATTCCCAACCCACCCATGATCACACTCAACATGT
Source organism: Azorinus chamasolen (assembly GCA_963576725.1). Classification (NCBI taxonomy): domain Eukaryota; kingdom Metazoa; phylum Mollusca; class Bivalvia; order Cardiida; family Solecurtidae; genus Azorinus; species Azorinus chamasolen. Next base: position 56,464,972 of record OY755244.1, read on the forward strand.
GGCTGTTGGAGTGTAAACAAGATTTTACCAAGATATGACCCAGTGACCTACTTTTTGACCACACATAACCCACTTTCAAACTTGTCCAAGATTTTATTAGGACAATCATTCTGACCAATTTTCATGAAGATTTGGCTATAAATGTGACAGACGCCGGACATTCAAGTCTCCCAAAAGCTCACCCTGAGCTTTGCTCAGGTAAGCTAAAAATGTTGAAGGACAGATGGACAGACGATGGAGCTGTGTTAGTAGCTCACCCTGAGCATTAGCTCATGCATGCAGGTGAACTTAATCTTATTTATCTTTAGCTAATTTCTTTATCCCCCTTCCCAGGCAAAATGTAACACTGCAACTCACAGAGGTCTAGATAAAATACATAATTTAAGACATTTTCAAGAATAACCACTTTTAAGATTCGTCTCAAAGAGATAATTGTGGTTACGACACAGGGTTTGGTGGAGAAGTGAGGAGTTAAGTATTTGAGTATGCACATTTATCAGTTGCTCTGAACTCAATGTATTCAGAGTGTTGAGAATAGTATGTGACTATCTGTTAGTTACCTTTGGGTGGCAGCCTGCTTTGTTGTCAACACACATATCTGTCTGGATACAATATGTTCCATTACCATGGTAGTCACTTCTACACTGACAGAAGTACTGGAAAACAAATTAAATTGTAATTACTCATTTATGTCTAGCATCTTCACTAAAGGAGCATGGGTAAACATCATGGATCCAGATCAGAGAAATCATGAAGGAGCCCTCTGATCTGTTGTGTTAACCCTTTCCCTCAGGCTATTTCTAGCCCCAACCTCTTTGAATGAATCTACCCAAAAGGAGCATTTACTAGAGAAAAGTAAAATATTAGAATTTTGTAGTTTGAAATCATTGTGATGAATAGAGCATTTGCTCCTATGGGAGCAAATGCTCTATTTATCACAATGGTTTCAAGAATTGGTTATTACAGAGGTGTAGAAAGGCGTATTTATGGAGGAAAGGGTTAATAGTATATAGTCTTCTAATTAAATTGTATATTCACTAAGATTATGAGTCCTAGAGGAGCTTTCTGCATGACTTTCACTCTTCATTATTTACTCATCATGACCAACCTCCATACTAAATATTAAGACTAATTGAAAAGATTGATAAATTGTTGATTGGAAATCATTTAGTCCACTTTGTCAATTGGCCTTGAAGTTTGATATTGACTTTTCACCTATTAACTAACTGACACAAGACATCCTAAGACCCTGATAACGACTGAAATAATCATGACTGGCTGACTGGCACAAGACATCCTAAGATCCTGATAACAACTAGAGTAATCATGACTGGCTGACTGGCACAAGACATCCCAAGATCCTGATAACAACAAAAGTAATCATGACCAACTAACACAAGGCATCCTGATAATGACTGAAGTAATCATGACCGACTAACACAAAGCATCCTGATAATGACTGAAGTAATCATGACCGACTAACACAAAGCATCCTGATAATGACTGAAGTAATCATGACCGACTAACACAAGGCATCCTGATAATGACTGAAGTAATCATGACCGACTAACACAAGACATCCTAAGACCCTGATAACAAGTAAAGTAATCATGACCGACTAACACAAGGCATCCTGATAATGACTGAAGTAATCATGACCGACTAACACAAAGCATCCTGATAATGACTGAAGTAATCATGACCAACTAACACAAGGCATCTTGATAATGACTGAAGTAATCATGACCGACTAACACAAAGCATCCTGATAATGACTGAAGTAATCATGACTAACTGACACAAGACATCCTAAGACCCTGATAACAAGTAAAGTAATCATGACCAACTAACACAAGGCATCCTGATAATGACTGAAGTAATCATGACCGACTAACACAAAGCATCCTGATAATGACTGAAGTAATCATGACCGACTAACACAAAGCATCCTGATAATGACTGAAGTAATCATGACCGACTAACACAAGGCATCCTGATAATGACTGAAGTAATCATGACCGACTAACACAAGACATCCTAAGACCCTGATAACAAGTAAAGTAATCATGACCGACTAACACAAGGCATCCTGATAATGACTGAAGTAATCATGACCAACTAACACAAGACATCCTAAGATCCTGATAATGACTGAAGTAATCATGACTGACTGACACAAGACATCTTAAGATTCTGATAATAACTAAAGTAATCATGCCCTACTCACTGACACAAGACATCCAAAGATCCTGACAAGAAAAGTATTGATGCGAAGCATAAAAGGTCGCCCATTACTGAATAGTGAATAATAATAATCGAGAATGAAAACATGAAAATGTAATATGAACAAGAAATTTGTGTTACCTTCAGAATACATGTTTATATGATGGAATGGCTCAACTTGTAAAGGTTTGAATGACAAACAGTGCGGGCCCTGATCAGAGGGCTCCTGGATCTTACAAATTCAAGCACTCATTTCCCTTATTCAAAGACCTAACCATAAGGCGTGTCAAAAACACAACAATTTTCTTTGTCAAAACTCCAGCATCCGAAATACATTACATGACCATATATCAGCTTTTTTTTCTTTGTTCAAATTTTACACCAAATCTGCTTAAGGAAGGAGTGTAACTGGAGATTTCAAAAGCCATCAATTCTGAGAAATAAAGTGCTTTGAAAATCTTAATATGCCAAGCATAGAATGTTTTTGCATCTGTTAATTAACCTTCAGCACTCTATTGACAAACTTGTGATAACAGTTGCAAATAGTTTGGATCCAGATAAGATGTCAAGTAACTCAGTGTCTTATCTGGATCCAAACTGTTTAACACTCTGACACTAATTTTTTTAAAAGGAATTGAACATTGAACGTATAGCTGGAATTGAAGCAGAAGACAATTCTGCAGATGACAATTGCAGAAAATGAAGAAGATTAAGGATGCACATGGCAGCAAGCCATAAATGGTTTTTTTTTATTTATGAACCAGAAACTCCTTGTTACTTTGTGATGAAATTTCATTCAGACACATTAACCTTAACAGTTATAATGTCATTAACAGTATGGTAAACCTTTAGCCTGCTGCGGGCAGATGAGTGATTCCCTTTGCAAACAGTTTGGATCCAGATGAGACGCCTAGTAACTCAGCATCTCATCAGGATCCAAACTCTTTGATACTCTGACCGTTCTGTTGAAAAGAAAAGCAAGATAAATGAACAGTAACAACTGAAATCGATGACATTATCTACGAACACAATTTTGCTCAGCAGACTATGGTTAATGAAGGCTGAAAGTAATGCAGAAAGCTCCATTTAACCCTTTCCCTGTTCTATGTTTATTCCAAATTTCAATACCTACTGAATATTCATGGTCAAAATGTTTATAATGAAATATGGAAGGTGGAGCATTATAGCAATTTTAGAAAGTTAACCCTTCTCTTGCCGAATTTTAAAATACATTTCTTCTTTGCCCATGCTCTGTTGTATAATTACATATATCTTCACTGTGTACAAGTATTCGCTGTGCAATCACTACTGCAGAGTGCACTGGTTGCACAATCAACTTGTAAATAGTGCAGACCCTGATGAGATAGCTCCTGCAGGAGCTGTCTCATCTGGGTCTTCACTATTTACAGGTAGGTATATTGACGTGAATAGCAAGCGAAGGGTTAAGAAACAGATCTTTCAAATTCCATTAGCAAACAGAGCAGACCCTGATCAGAAGGCTCCTCTAGGAGCCGTCTGATTTGGGTCTACTCTGTTTGCAAATGCATGAAAACACACTTAAATGAGGGAAAGGATTATAATGCCACATGAAAAAGAAAGGTTTTGGCCCTGGTAAAATTTGGAGTAAAGTCAATATAATTCCATTAACAAAATTTAATTGAGCAGATGCTTATCAGACTGCTCCTACAGAAGCCATCTGATCTGAGTCTACTCTGCAAAGATGTTAACTCTGCACGCTAGTGGCGAAACTGTGATTACCTACCCAAACAGTTTGGATCCAGATGAGACGCCACATAATGAGGCGTCTCATCAGGATCCAAATTGTTTGTCATTTTGATCATATTTTTGCAAAGAAATTAGAGAAAAGTTATTTTAAGAATTGAAGCAGACGACAATTGTTGCAGACGAAAAATTACTTAGCGTGCAAAGAGTTGAAAGGTGTATCCATGGAGTAAAGGATTTAGCAATCACCTACTGTTGTGAATCCCCATGGTCATTTATTTAACCCTTTCCCTGTTCAATGTTTATTTCAAATTTTCATACCTACTGAATATTCATGGCCACAAAATTGTTATAAAGAAATATGGAAGGAAGAACATTGTAGCCATTTTACAAAGTAAAGAAACAGATCTATCTAATTTCATAAGCAAACAGAGCAGACCCTGATCAGACGGCTCCTCTAGGAGCCGTCTGATCTGGGTTTACTCTTGTTTGCAAATGCGTGAAAACACGTTTCTATGAGGGAAAGGGTTAACCCTTGACTCCAAGAATATTCACGTAGGAAATTATGACATCATGAATATTAAAAAGATATAAATTGATAGAATAGTATAATATTGGACATGGGAAGTTTTGGCCATGGCAAAAACTGCAGAATCATATCTATATTACAAATATGCATTCACTGGTGCCCAAGTTCGTCACAACTGAATTTGGTTTTTCACTGATCCGTCACGAACTTTCTCGTAAAACAGTGGAAGAACGGTTCGTAAAGTGTCACGGACTGTATGTGAAAGAATACCAAAGAAAAAACAAAAACGGAAGCATCTACAAAATAATAATGGTCAGGCATTTGTTTTTATCCCAAACTATTGTTGATATCATTATAAAAGTGATAGTGAATAGCACGCCAAATACATCTCTAGCTATTTACTGGGCAATTGCCATATTATTGTGTTTTATTGATAAGAATTGTTTCTAAGCACATTCTTCGAATGGACTGAGAAAAAAATAATACACTGGAGACCCGTTACAACGCGGTGGTACGGGGACATAAAATTCAACCCGCGTTATATCGGTTTTTTTTTTATCTGGGTACTTACATAAACCCCCATCATTCTAAAATAAAATAATTTCGAACAAAACTGACTTGTTTACTTTGTTTCCCCGCCCACTCACGTACTGGAAAGGTTCAACGTAATTATACAAAATTACAAATTAAATCGAGTATGATTTCAAGCAACCAAGTATATTTCATAAAACAAGCCTGTTGACGGGAGGGGTGTAATTGCCCCTGGGCCTGTCAAACCCCTAATCCGATTAAACCTGCTGTGTAAAACAATAAACATGGCTGTCATTGTTTTCAGAAAATGAAAGGTCACATGTGATGTCGCGTGTGATTTGTTGGGGGTTTTAAATTTCATTTGATTTTAGATTTCTAATGATGTTTGCTTTTCATAATTAAAGTGTGAACTTTTGTGGCTTTCACAGTGAAAAAATTCAGTACACACGCATCTCAATTATACACACAATTAATTTGTAACCAAAGTTATGCAGTTAAGATTTTACTGGTTCCCGTGCTATTAGGGCATCATGCGAATGATACGAGCTGGTAATCAGCTGTGTGTATTACATTCATGGCGGCATATATACGAGTTGATAGTTGTCAGTTTTTCACACGTAAGATTGTCTTCAATTGTTAATGCAGGGACCGGTGTTTGTTTTTATCCTTTAGCCTGCTGCAGTCGGATAAGTTTACCTAAGTTTATTTTATGTTTCATTGCAATATTCAATCATATTATAAATAAGGTATTAACAAAAAAAAAATTTGGCGACACAGACCACCCGCGTTATATCGGATACCGCGGTAAAACGGTCCGCGTTATAACGGATCTCCAGTGTATTTAACTCAGAATCAGGTTGATTTTGATCCATAAAATATATATATTGAATATCTTAACAATATTAAGAATTTACAAGGTCACGGACTGGTCGATAAAGTGTCACGGTTCCAGAAAAGATTCTGAAAGAACTGTAACGGTTTGTTTAATACGTTTTCTAAAATGTTAGATTTTATTTTTTCCTTCAAATATTATCAAAGCGACCATAAAATTGACACAGTGTTTGGTCTACTTTTAAGCCTACAAATTGACTAATACTTTTTAGAAGAAAAATAGAAATTTCCACATTAATGATGTAATTTGCCGAAAGAAATGAATATTTCGTCTGTTAAAGTGCACAGGGACCGGTGTTTGTTTTTATCCTTTAGCCTGCTGCAGTCGGATAAGTTTACCTAAGTTTATTTTATGTTTCATTGCAATATTCAATCATATTATAAATAAGGTATTAACAAAAAAAAAAATTTGGCGACACAGACCACCCGCGTTATATCGGATACCGCGGTAAAACGGTCCGCGTTATAACGGATCTCCAGTGTATTTAACTCAGAATCAGGTTGATTTTGATCCATAAAATATATATATTGAATATCTTAACAATATTAAGAATTTACAAGGTCACGGACTGGTCGATAAAGTGTCACGGTTCCAGAAAAGATTCTGAAAGAACTGTAACGGTTTGTTTAATAAGTTTTCTAAAATGTTAGATTTTATTTTTTCCTTCAAATATTATCAAAGCGACCATAAAATTGACACAGTGTTTGGTCTACTTTTAAGCCTACAAATTGACTAATACTTTTTAGAAGAAAAATAGAAATTTCCACATTAATGATGTAATTTGCCGAAAGAAATGAATATTTCGTCTGTTAAAGTTGCACAAGACATATTCTAATGCATATTTTGTTTTATTTAAGGAGAAAAGTATCTGTATTTACTACAGAATGAAGTTTGAAATGGACACAGTCACCATTCTGCATTGCATAGAAGCTCACCGTGAATAGATTCTATTTCTTATGATGATGTATTTTTATTCCAATAAAATCATACAGTGGGAATGTTCGTTGACCAAATCAGTTACTAAACTAACAACCTATAAGCTTATGAGCAGTGCTAAAAAAGGCATTAAACATGAAGTTAAAATGTCGTTAGCCAGACCGTGACCTTTTCTTAAATGGACCGTGATATAACAAACACGATTGTTATCCAAATCGTTACATTTATGTGCAGAATGATGGTATTGCTTTTTCCAGTTTGAAATGATAATTAATTATACAAACTTTGACATTTGAAGCAGAAATTACAGTCTTTTCATGATCTTGCAGTTTTTAAACAATTGAAACATTTATTTGACATTTATAACAGATTAAATGGCTGCAACATGTTCACAATGCAGAAAATCTGCTTTCAGTTTCGATTTGCGAGAGTTTTCATGGAAATCTCACGATAATGGAAATTACATCCGATTCAAAAGGTACAGAATTGTATAGCATAACGTGTTTGACTTTACTTTCATAGATGTATAATCAAGAACAATTTTATTTTTATAAGAAATATACCAAATAAGTCAGTTACGTCTTTTTATCTTGCTGTTTACTTCACAACTGTTTCAAGACGACCTGTGACGGACTTGGGCACCAGTGATATTGCAAACAGAGTAGACCCTGGTCAGACAGCTCCGACAGGATCTGGGCTTACACTATTGGATGAAATGTTTTTGACTTGGAGAACAGACAAGGCTAAAATGGCCAAATTAGGATAAATCAAGGGCCATAACTCTGATGTTCCTGAAACAATCTTGCTGGATATCAAACTTGGCCTAGATATTATAGCTATAAACATTTTTATAAGGTTTGGTGAAGATTGGATGAAAACTTTTAGAATTAGAGAGCGGACAAGATTTTTTGACAGATGGACAGACAGACAGACTGAAAGGTGTTAATCAATGTCTCCCACACCACTATGTGGTGGGAGACATAATTCATATCTAAGGGGAGGTAATTCTAGAGAGTCTGGGGCAATCTTGCTGGTTATCCAACTTGACTTAGACATTATGGTAATATACTTGCTGAACAAATTTTGAAGAGGATTGGATTACATTTGTTTGAGTTAGAGAGTGGACAAGCAAAAATTCATTGAAATTTAAAAAATTCATTGAAATTTATAAAGTAAGGGGAGATAATTCTGGAGTGGCTTTGGGCAAATTTACTGGTTATCGAACTTGACTGAGACATTATGGTAATATACATACGGACAAAATTTGATAAGGATTGGATTGCATTTGTTTGAGTTAGAGAGCGGACAAGCAAAAGTTAACGGACAGACGGACGGACAGTGCCACGACATAACATATCCCGTCTGAAGATGGGCGTATAAAATGGAGCAAAATACTCGTGAAAGTCAATCAACAATGACACAAGTCAACCAAGTCCATCTCCAACCCAGGGTTCATTACTCAAAATCTGAAGTAGCATCATAAAAACCTTCTGACACTAAAGTGTGGCCCCTAAACTGACATAGATAGAGTGGAAACCTATAAAAAGATCTGGATAAATGGTGCCTACTGGTAAAATTGTGACCAAACTTGGCAGAGATCTTGAGGCTGTACACATTGTATCCAAATTTGATGATGCATAGGATTGTGGATGCTAGAATGGTAACCAACCTATTGTGGATAACGCAAGGACAACAGACAGAATCTAATGTCATGAACGACAGCTGGACAACAAACATTAAACTGTTTGAAAATGCTATAAGAACTTAACCCTTTACTCCATAGGTATGCCTTAATGTCTCTTTGAAAGCAGAGTAGACCCTTATAAGACAGCTCCTGCAGGAGCCATCTGATCAAGGTCTGCTCTGTTTGTCCTATTAAATGCTAGTTTCTGTCATGGCTAAACTTTTAACCCTTTCCCTCATAGGCTATGTTTAGATCCAACCTCTTTGATTAAATCTACCAAAAAGGATCATTTATTAGAGAAAAGAAACTTTTCAGAATTGTGTAGTTTTTAAACCATTGTTATAAATAGAGCATTTGCTCCTGGAGCAAATGCTCTATTTATCACAATGGTTTCACAACGTGACTTTTGCAGAGGCGTCAATATGCAGGATTGGGTTAAGTGTTCATATGCTATTATGAAGGAGTATCTAATTAATATTAAATATTTCTTACTTTACTCCATAAATACGACCTTCTACGCCTTTGCAAACAGAGTAGATCCAGATCTGATGGCTCCCACAGGAGCCGTCTGATCAGGGTCTACTCTGTTTACTTATGATATATATTGTTCTACCATTTCTACATGGCCAAAACACCCAGTGTCTATGCCACCATTATAACAATAAATCTAATTAATATTCATGATGTCATTGTTTCTTCAATGAATATTTACGGAGTAAAGGGTCAAACCCACCACACCCGCGGAAGACTTAAAGATAACCCTTTGCAAACCATAATATGGCTCAATTCAGATGCTGACTAAATCTGATTATCATTAGAATCCATATTATTTGCCCTTTGTGCTGAGACATTGAAAACACAGTAGATGAAAATTTGTACAATACTTTGGTAAGTACACTAAACATTGCAGCATGCAATATAATGAGAGTTACCTGTCCTTGTGTTGTATCCAAACAGACTGCCATAGGATGACAGTTTCCATGGTGACTGCACTCTGTCGCTGGGTAGCAGTAATATCCGTCTCCAGTCCAGCCTTTGTCACAAGAGCAGGTAGCTCTCCCAGGTCCTACCATGGTGCAAGTGGCCTGCAATATTCAATTACAACTTATCCCCTTCTCTCATAAATATTCATGTTCAGTAAAACCGAACGTCAAAATAGGTATAAATTTCCGTCCTGGAGATAGGAGCTTTCTGCTTGATTTTCACCCTGCATTAACCCATTCCCTCATATAGACGACTTTTGACGACTCTGTAAAAATTACTCTGTGAAACCATTGTGATAAAAAGAGCATTTGCTCCTATAGAAGCAAATGCTCTATTTATCACAATTGTTTGAAACTACAAAATTCTAAAAAATTCCTTTTCTCTAGTTAATGCTCCTTTTCGGTAGATTTATTCAAAGAGGTTGTATCTAAAAATAGCCTATGAGATAATGGGTTAAGCAGCCCCCTGCCTAAAAGTATCTAAATTCTTCTCTACTAGAAATCAGGTTTAAAAAGGGTTTACTGTAACAAATAATCACATCATGAACATAAATGTCTGTTTGCTGGTTTTTTTTTATAATGCTATAATAAACACACGATGTTTATACTTAGGCAGAAACAGTAGATTTGTTTTGATTTTTATCGGGTTTTATGTCACTTTAACAGTATCTCAGTCATATCACAAGTTGACATACTGCTAATTACTGGTGGACACATCAGTATAATACCATAAGCACAAACAGAGCAGACCCTGATCAGGAGTATTTTGTTAGACAAACCAGTACTCATTAGAACTATCTCTCTTCAAAGAGGCACTTCTAATGCGTACCATTGGCATATATACATGTACATACAATATTATTCATCAATGTTTTCATAAATATCTGGATCTCTGATCTATAGAAAATCAAAATTAGTTACTTTGCGATTACTATGAAGGCAAAACACTTGAAGGTAATTTAGTCTTTTCATGCCTTTGCAAACAGGGTAGACCTAGATCAGAAGGCTACTGCAGGAACTGTCTGATCAGCAATTATGGAATAATATGGTTGTGATTCTACAGTTTCAGCCAAAGCATTTCCTCCATGAATACGCCTTTCTACGCCTCTGTAAAAGTCACTTTTTTGAAACCATTGTGATAAATAGAGCATTTGCTCCACATTTTATTCAATAAGTGAACAAAGCAGATTAGACGGTTCCTATGTGAATATGTTTTAAACCATTACCTCATAGGCTATTTCTAGATTCAACCACTTTGAATAATTATCTACAAAAAAGGAGCATTTACTAGAGAAAAGGAAAATTTTAGATTGTGTAGCTCTGAAACCATTGTGTCCTCTCCAGTGGTACAAGGTAATTACATTTTGTATAAGCAACAACTATATAATTACATGCAGTAATTCACATATACACTAATTACATACGTCATGCATATACATGTAAGATTAGTATGAAATAATGATTAATTATTATAAGGTGGGCCCGATCCCATCATCATTAATTAGACCGAGCTATTTCACTTAACATTAATTGGGGCAAAGTTTCAATATGAAACTGATAATTCAGATTGGGCTGACCCAGCTTTTGAGTTTTTCAAACAGTGTAGACCCAGATCTACACTCTCAGTTCAGATCACAAGTTAGAAAGCAAACATGTTTTGACCAACTATGCTACATGATACCCACCTGTCTGTGGCAGTTTCCCCTGTAAGACTCCTTACAAGGGTCTTGTTCTTCACAGTTATCACCGCTGCCCTTATACCCCTGCTTACACTGACACCTGTGTAGACACAGATAAACATACATAATTATTAACCCTTCCCTCCATGAATATTCATGTAGGAAATAATGACCTCATAAATATTAAGTAGAATAATTTGTTACTATAGTTGATAGACACAGGAACTTTTGGCCACAGAATTCAAGATACTGTAAAATCATAATCTATATAAGTAAAATCATATCTATGTTATATCATAAGCAAACAGAATAGACCCTGATCAGACGACTCCTATAGGGGCCGTCTGATCTGGGTCTACTCTGTTTGCAAAGGCGTAGAAAGGTGTATTTATGGAGTAAAGGGTTAAACTACATATCATCAAAGGTATTAACCCTTTACTCCATAGATGTGCCATTCTCCTCCTTTGCAAACAGAGAAGACCCAGATCAGAAGGCTCCTGTCGGAGCTATCTGATCAGGATCAGCTGTTTGCTTATAGAATTATAAAGTTCTACAGTTTTTACAAGATCTTAAATTGTTCTTTTTCAGACGCCATTACAGATATTTACCCTTTCCCCCATATAGACGTGTTTTCACGCATTTGCAAACAGTAGACTCAGATCAGATGCTCCTAGAGGAGCCGTCTGATCAGGGTCTGCTCTGGTTGCTAATAGAATTTTAAAGATCTGTTTCTTTATTTTCTAAAATGTCTACAATGTTCCACCTTCCATATTTCTTTATAGCTTTTTGTTAATGAATGTTCAGGTATTGGAATTTGGCCTAAATACAGAACAGGGCAAGGGTTGAGCCAATTACATAATTTAAGCTAATGAATATTCATACATACACTGATACTTACATGAGTAATCGTGGAGTAAAGGGTTAAAAGTGTTACCCTTAGTATTCAGAGAGAATAGTGCAGAACAATCATTATATGAATGTTCATAAGTCTTACTATATAACCCTTTACTGCATACAGTAAAACCCCGCTAATGCGACCACCTAAAGGAGGTATAATTCTGGGTGATATAGCAGGTGGTAGCTTAATCCAGGACAAAAATAATGCTGAAAGCTCCTCTAGGAGCTTTCTGCATTACTTTTGTCCTTGCATTAAGGGGAGTTTTCTGCATTACTTTTTCCTGCATTAAGGGGAGCTTTCTGCATTACTTTTGTCCTGCATTAAGCAACCACCTGCTTATTAAGACACCCATGTTTATTCATTAAGTGGTCACATTACAAGGGTTCTACTGTAGATACACCTTTTGACACGTTTGCAAACAGAGTAGGCCAAGATCATTCCTGTAAGACCCATCTGATCAGAGTCTGCTCTATTTGCTTAACCATTTCTCTTTTCTAAATTTATTCCAAATTTCAATACCTACTGAATACTCTTGGACAAAACATGGAAATATGGAAGGTGGAACATTGAAGCCATTTTTAGAAAGTAAAGACATCATATTCCATTAGCAAACAGAGCAGACCCTGATCAGATGGCTCCTAAAGGAGCAGTCTGATCTGGGTCTTCTCTGTTTGCAAATGCGTGAAGAGGCTTTTATATGAGGGAAATAGTCCTGCTGTTTATAGTATGGCAATTAGTAGAAATGTAATTTGAAGTTATAGCAGAGACACATTCTAAGATATGTGCATGCTAATAAACTCATTTATATACAGTCAAGTCCCGGTTATTCAAACACCTCTCATCCGAAGACCCGGTGTTATTCGAAGCATGGTGTCAGTCCCGATCTCCATCCTTCTTATTTCTATGTTAAATATTTTGGATTATTCAAATTCGTGTCATCCGAAAACCCGGCCTTACTCGAAGTCATATTTTGTCCCGCGTATATGTTTACCTTTGCTTTTCACACCTATAATCCGAAGGTATAGACAAACATGGATTAAGGACCAGCGAACACAGACGATCGGCGCCATATTGAAAATCCTGTCAAACAATAAGGTGTCAATTTATCGTAATTACCGACATGGTAAAACTCGGCCTTAATGCGTTGTGTGTTAGATTCGTGATTTAATTGTCATTATTAGGGGTTTTTCAGTAATTTGGTATTAAACGATTATGAATAAAGTCTTACCTTATGCCGTTGAACCAACTATATTTATCCTTGTATTCCAGAACACAAATTTTGAAAAGGGCCTTTTCACACAGAAATTCTACCATTTTTAGTTCGAAGTTAAACTGCACTGCATTTCTTGTTTCAAGGAGTAGCCATTGTCAAAGGATAATTACATATGAGACAAACACGTGTACTTTACTGAACCCTGAAGCCCAGGAATTAATACAGGAAATTGGTGTTTATGCTTATATTTGGCAGAATTAGGTAGCCACCTGCAGTGTGTTGAGTCTGCGACAGCAAAATGTGTTATGATGTGAAAATTACACAGGGTACTCTCTAAACCATGCTAAGAAACTCGGCATTTTTGGAATCAATTCAGTGCTATATTTACACCTGGAAATTGACTGATAACGATCTCCTATATGATTTTTAATGATTGCCTCATTAGTATTTAAAAAAAATCTTTTAAAAAAACGTTTTATAATGTTAAAAAGTTTACACCCAGACCAAACTGCAGTACACACATGTGTAAGCCGATGATGATTCTTTACTGTAGTGATATTCGCTCGGATTTAGCTGTGCTAATTTCATTCATGTACATGTAAGTTACGTTATGCATAACACTTGTTTTCCTTTTATTAAGTCAATTTTGTTGATATAATGACAGTTTATGATGCAAACAAATTGTTTTTATTACATTTCTTGACACAAATGCTCTTCATTTGTGCTTAAATAACCGAAATCTTCCTTTAAAACCATATGTGTGTAGGTATCGGGACCGTCTCTAGACTCGACACGAAGCCTTCGTATACTTTCAAAATTAGTTGGCTCATTCAAACACATGCCTTATTCGAAATGAATTGCTGGTCCCCGGCACTTCGAATAACCGGGACTCGACTGTACTCATGAATATTAATTAGAACGTAAAAAGTAATTGTAGAAAACTGGTTTCGTGCTAAACTCTAGGTATTTTATAATCGTTTATTATGTTGCCTTATCAACTCTTACTTTTTATTCATATATATTTTTAAACAATGTAGAACTTCAACTATCTCAGAATAACAACATATTTCATAAAAAATATCCATTAAATGAGTCCAATTGTGCGATCAAAGTTTTAAGGCTTTATCTCAAAGGGTTGTAAATAGGCGTACTTTAACGAAAAACCTTAACCAAAAATTCTAAACTAGAGTTTGTTTTTGAGAAAAACACATGTCTGCCCCCCCCCCCCCCCCCCCCCCCGCGCAACCAAAAGAGGAAAGAACGTTGTAACCAAGAGATACATATAGATTGGTAGTGCATCACATACAGATTGATTATCTGTACACTTTTGTAGACATCTATAAACACTAGTTTTCCCTATAAATTTCATATTTGAAAATATCCAAACTTCTGTCAAAATTGTTGCAGCTCATATTCCAATCCACACGACCATACTCACATATAGCTGGTTCATATGTAAAAGTTTGAATGAAACTCTTACATAGTATAGGAGGAGTTAGCTGCACAAGATTTTTTCGCTATTACCCTATATAAGGAAAAACTCCAAAGGGTCATAACTTCTGTCAAAATTGTTGCAGCCAAATTTCCAAACCACATGACCATTCTCACATATAGCTGGTTCATATGTAAAAGTTTGAAGTAAATCCCTCAAATACACATATAGCTGGTTCATAAAGTTTGAAGTAAATCCCTCAAATAGTGTAGGAGTTAGCTGTACAAGATTTTTTCGCTATATATTCTATACAAGGAAAATCGAGCTGGCGCACAAAATTGTTTTGCTATATATCTATATAAGGAAAATAGTGTTGGAGGAGTTAGCTGCACAATATTTTTTCGCTATAAGGAAAAACTACAAAGGGCCATAACTTCTGTCAAAATTGTTGCAGCCAAAATTCCAAACCACATGACCATCCTCACATATAGCTGATTCATATGTAAAAGTTTGAATGAAATCCCTCTAATGGTGTAGGAGGAGTTAGCTGCACAAGAATTTTAACAGACAGACAGAAAGCACATCAATATGTCTCCCTCCCCTAAAAGGGGAGACATAATAAAAAAGGGCCATTATTTTCTCTAAATGCTTGACAGAGTTATTTACTCTTGTCAACAGGTGAAGGTTGTGATGGTGAACACTAAGTGTTCCAAGTTTCAAAGCTTTATCTCAAAGGGTTATGTAAATAAGTGGACTTCAACCAAAACCTTAACCAAAATTTCGAAGTTAAAAAGGGGTCATAATTATGTCAAAATGTTGGACAGAGTTATTTTCTCTTGCCTACAGGTAAAGCTTGTGATGGTGAACAAGTGTTCCAAGTTTCAAAGCTTTATCACAAAGGGTTATGTAAATAAGTGAACTTTTAACAAAACCCTTAACCAAAAATTCTAAGTTAAAAAGGGGCATAATTATGTCAAAATGCTTGACAAAGTTATGTACTTTTGCATACAGGTAAAAGTTGTGATGGTGAACAAGTGTTCCAAGTTTCAAAGCTTTATCTCAAAGGGTTATGTAAATAAGTGGATTTAAAAAATGTGTTCCACATAAATTGAGGTTAACATGTTTGCTTAAAGCAAATGCTAAACACAAATTCTAAGTCCAATTGTGCGACATTGACCTTGGATAAACATAACTGGATACACTCATGCTACTGTAGCATGTCGCGATAAGCATTGTGGTGGAATTTGATAAGGATCCAACAAGCAGAACTTGAGTTAGAGATGTTACAGACAGACAGACAGGTTAACAGTTTTGCTAAAGGCAAATGCTAAGTCCAATTGTGTGACCTTGACCTTGGATATACGTACTGGGACTTGGCATGCTACTGTAGCATGTCCAGATAAACATTGTGCTTAAATTTGGGAAGGAAACATCAAGACGGACAGACGGACGGACGGACAGACAGTGCCATTCCATAATACGTCCCGTTTTTTCAAACGGACGTATAAAAATTAGTGAAAATTGAAGTTATAGCAGTGACACATTCTAAGATACATGCATGTAATAGGCTCATTTACATACTTATGAATATTAATTAGAAGGTAAAAAGTTAAAGTAGAAAACTGGTTTTGTACTAAACGCTTTTGTTTTTGCTTTAACTGTTTGTTGTGTTGCTTTACCTTTATTCTTATATATATTTATGTTCTTTGTTAACAATGTATACCTACTTCAGCAATCCTCCGATGACAACATAATTCATAAACATATCTATTTAATGAAGGAATAAATAATTCTGCTACACCAACTCAACTTTTTATATCATTTGTTATTCGGCTGTGTATCAATATTCAGCATGGACATAATAATTATGCAGCTGTTAGATTGGTTCTTAAAGGTTCTGTTTAACATTCTAGAGTACAGGGTTAAGTCGTAATCAGAACAAATTAAAGCTGTATACATACCTTTGATAGATATGATACCTTTTTCTTACCAAAACACAAAGGTTTAGGTCTGTTTCACAGAAGAAGATTTTTAAAGATTTTCCTATGAAATCTGATAAGCCCCAGGGCGGTGCAATTTTTTGTCCAGGGGTCATAATTTGAACAATCTTTGTAGAGGACCATTAGATGATGCTTCATACCAAATATCAAAAGATCAAGGCCTTATAGTTTTAGAGAAGAATATTTTTAAATATTTTCTATGAAAAACTGATACACCTTGGGGCGGGGCCATTTTTGGTCCGGGGGTCATAATTTGAACAAACTTTGTAGAGGGCCACTAGATGATGCTACATACTAGGGCTGTCATGATACACTAACGTATTCGAATTATTCGAATATCGTTTCTGGCGGTGAGTGTATCATATTCGCTACCCAAAGAACCGAATATTGACGAATACAATTAGTCATA
This sequence comes from Azorinus chamasolen, assembly GCA_963576725.1. Classification (NCBI taxonomy): domain Eukaryota; kingdom Metazoa; phylum Mollusca; class Bivalvia; order Cardiida; family Solecurtidae; genus Azorinus; species Azorinus chamasolen. The sequence continues at coordinate 56,482,103 of OY755244.1, forward strand.
TAGGAAATTAACAAAATTAAAAGAAAAACAACATATTTTCGCCAGAAATAATTGAAATCTGAGCGAAACATTCCAGCTGCGAAACGTCTTTTTGCAGTGACACCAAGGGAGATGACTCTTGATGTTTACAAATCACGACACCGGGTGTTGGTCCTGTTGGATTCAACAGGCTTAATAATTGTACTCTTGCATTCACTTTTTGCAGAAAAGTAATCAAATGATCCAAATACACGAAACAATTATCGAAAACAAGTTTGTTTTGATAGGACTTATTCTTAGTTTTTACGACAACCGCAAACTGTTGTTTCATAACAATGTCGGGGCCGAAAGAGATTTTCAGACTCCAACCAAATATAAAAGTGCTATCTGGAATCAATTAGGGTTTCTGACGGGATCAGAAGGAAAAACCAACAATGAAAGCACTGTTTGTAAAGTGTGCCACCACAAAATGAAGTAATACTGCCAGTGGTTGGCTCTAGCGGTTAGTTATCGGAGCGCCCTAATGTCTAAACGTACCCAAAATTCATTGACCAAATTTATTTGAGTTCGTTCACAATTCACAAGAAATGGACGAAACCAGCAGGCTATATTCAATTAGATACAGTGTAATGCACTGTATTTTGATGGTGCTTGAAAGGTTCTTGAATTTGAATTAGTATTATTTTTATGCATATTGCCTAAATACTACAATAGGACTGGACCAGTTTACTTTTGAACAAGGTTCTATTCAGTGTTTCTAGTTTATGTGACTTTGCCAATTAAATATTTAAACTCATACTTTACCCTTGCTTATCAGCACATGTCCAGTAGCATTTTCATTATAAGCTTAAAGATTCCTAATCTGAAATATGGACTCAGTCTGGACATGCTTTGGCTTAAGTAACTCTTATTAGCTTATGGAAGCATTATGCCATAGCATGTTTATGTAACTGTATTCGTATTCGTGAATATTTATTCGTATTCGTTATACTGTATCGTGATATGTATTCGTATTCGCTACATGGGCGTATCGTTGCAGCCCTTCTACATACCAAATATCAAAGATCTTACAGTTTCAGAGAAGAAGATTTCTAAAGATTTTCCTATGAAAAAACTGATAAGCCCCGGAGCAGGGCCATTTTTGGTCCGGGGGTCATAATTTGAACAATCTTCGTAGAAGACCATTAGATCATGCTACATACCACATATAAAAGCTCTATGTTTTGTGAATGTTTTGTGGTTTCAGAAGATTTTTAAGTATATTGTTGACGATGCAAGTATGTATGTCGCACGACGCCGGAGACAGTCCCCTCACAATACCTCACCTGGCACTTTGTACCAGGTAAGCAAACAAGAGTGCCAAAATGTTACAATATATGCCCGTCAAATGTCTTGAAGTTGAAAGGCCATTACTCCATATCAGGGTGGCATAAAGTAAGGGGAGAATATTGTGGAGTGTCAAGGGCAATCTTGCTATTTATCGAACTTGACTGAGACATTATGGTAATATACATGCTGACCAAATTCCAAAAGGATTGGATTAGGAATGTTTGAGCTAGAGAGTGGACAAGCAAAAGTTCACAAAAATTCAGAAAGTAAGGGAGATAATTCTTGCTGGCTATCGAACTTGACAGATATTATGGTAATATTCATGCTGACCAATTTGCAAAGGATTAGATTACATTTGTTTGAGTTAGAGAGCGGACATTCATAAAGTAAGGGAAATAATTCTGGAGTGTTTGGGGCAATCTTGCTGGTTACTGAACTTGACTGAGACATTATGATAATATACGTGCTGACAAAATTTGAAAAGGATTGGATTACATTTGATTGAGTTAGAGAGCAGAGAAGCAAAAATTCATGGAAATTCATAAAGTAAGGGGAGATAATTCTGGAGTGCTTGGTGCAATCTGGCTGGTTATCAAAACTTGATGGAGACATTATAATGATTTACCTGCTGACAAAAGTTGAAAAGGATTGGATTACATTTGTTTGAGTTAGAGAGCGGACAAGCTACATTTCACGGAAATTCATAAAGTAAGGGGAGATAATTCTAGAGTGTCTGGGGCAATCTTGCTGGTTATCAAACTTGAGATATTATGGTAATATACATGCTGACAAAATTTGAAAAGGATTGGATTGCATTTGCTCGAGTTAGAGAGCGGACAAGGAAAAGTTCACAGACAGATGGACAGCGCCACGACATAAGAATGAAGAATGGCATATAAAAAGGAAAACTTTAGAATTGCGTAGTTTTAAAACTGTTGTTATAAATATACAATTGTTCCTACCTGTTGCCTGTATCTGTCAGCACACATTCAGCATGAGCATGACACAGCTGTTGCACCTGATGTACTTTACATAGGGTCAGGTGTTTGTCACAGTTTTCCCCTACATAGCCTTGCAAACACATAGAACCCTTCTTGCAAAACCCTGTCCCTGTGGGTCCATAGTCACAATTCCCATACAAACAGGTACATTCTGAAAAGATACAAATATATATAAATTTTATTATTAGAAACAGAATGTTTCTATTGCTATTGTTTTTCAACGTTTTAAGGCCAGCAGGTTTCCGGCATTTTTTTGTTTTCATTCAAGTAGTTAAATCAACAGGCCAGGCCAGCTAGACACACTATTAACCAAGAGACCAGAAATAAATCTACAAAAACTAACAGGCCAGACAGACAATAAACCAACAAGCCAGATAGACCCACTATGAACAAAGAGGCCAGAAATAGGCCTTCAACCAAGCCAGATAGACAGTAGACCTATAATAAATTAACAGGCCAGTTAGACAATAAACCAACAGGACAAACAGACCGGTTAGACACACTATGAACCAAGAGGCTAGGAATAAACCTACAATAATCTAACAGGCCAGACAGACAATAAACCTACAATAAACCAACAGGCCAGACAGACAATAAAACTACAATAAATGAACAGACAAACAGACCGGTTAGACACACTATGCACCAAGAGGCTAAGAATAAACCTACAATAATCTAACAGGCCAGACAGACAATAAACCTACAATAAACCAACAGGACAGACAGACAATAAACCTACAATAAATGAACAGGATAGACAGACAATAAACCTACAATAATCTAACAGGCCAGATAGACAAGAATCCTACAATAAACCAACAGGCCAGACAGACGGACGACGGACGACAGGCGGTCACAATAGCTCACCTTGAGCCTTTGGCTCAGGTGAGCTAATAAACCTACAATAAACTAACAGGCCAGATAGACAATAAACCTACAACAAACTAACAGGCCAGATAGACACATTATGAACTAAGATGCTAGATAAACCTACAACAAACTAACAGGCCAGATAGATAATAAACCAACAGGACAAAAAGACCGGCTAGACCCACTATGAACCAATAGGCCATGAATAAACCTACAATAAATTAACTGGCTAGACAGACAATAAACCAACAAGCCAGATAGACGCACTATGAACAAAGATGCCAGGAATAAATCTACACAATAAAACAACAGACCAGATAGAGAATAAACCAACAGTACAAACAGACCAGTTAGACACATTATGAACCATGAGGTCAGATATAAACCTACAATAAACTAACAGGCCAGGGAGGCAAGGAAAAAATCTACAATAAACTAACAGGCCAGGGAGGCCAGGAATATATCTACAATAAACTAACAGACCAGAGAGATAACACGCCAACAGGACAAACAGGCCAGATAGACACACTAGCGGGCATCATGTCGAGCACATGAGAAGGATCAGTTTGAAAAGCAGTATATGCTTTACAATATTATTAATCTTTTTACTCCATAAATATGCCATTCTATGCCTTTGCAAACAGAATAGACACAGATCAGATGGCTCCTATAGGAGCCATCTGATCAGGGTCTACTCTGTTTGCTTATGGCATGATATAGATATGATTCCAGAGTTTCTGCCAGGGACAAATATATATTCCTATGTCCATGTGCTATGACAACAGTTAATGTAATTAATAACAAGTGATCATAGTGATCACAATAGCTCAACTTTTCTTCAAAACAGACATGCTAATAACAAAGCCATTATTTCTTACATGAATATTCATGGACTAAAGGGTTAAAACATTGCAAAGTAAGTCTGATCAACCATGGTATCATTGCAGTCCAAGAATATTCATGAAGTAAAGGATTAAATTACATTGTCTGTATTATACCCCGATCATGCAAGTGGATGCTATTCATTATACAAAATTGAGAAACGTAACTATGAGTCACCTCTAATATATGTTTTAGAACTAAAACGCAAAAGTGACCGAAACACTTTATCATAAACTGGGCATGAAAGACATATATAAACTTCAATTAACCCTTTCAATGATGTGGGAATTATCCTTTGCAAACAGTGTAGACCCAGATCAGAGGACATCTAGAGGGGTCCTCTGATCAGAGTCTGTACTGTGCCATTCAAAATCTTCTCACAAATTATACCTTTTCGCAGTAAATAGACTCCTATCATTCAACAACAATGGAGCATTCCACTTTTAAAATTCAGCATTCAAAGAGTTAAACTGCAGGAGTAGGTAAGAACATGACTGTCAAACATCACTGATAATTTCTGTATCTTTGTCTGTATCAGTATATTAACCCTTTACCTGATAGAAGCGGCTTTTAGCGTGTTTGATTTATTCCTCCGCTGAAGAAAATAGTTCAAATTCATACAGTCATGAACATATTGCATAATAAATATTTTCTATATCCTAGTAGGTGGTAGCTTAAAGCAGGCTGAAAGTAAAGCAGAATGCGCCTTAAGGCGCATTCTGCTTTACTTTCAACCTGCTTTAAGTGGTCATATGTCTTCAAAACTAGAAACAGGCTATTGGGTAAAGGGTTAAAGAGCAACAGATACACATGCATACTAAACCCTTTCCTCCATAGGCTATTTTTAGACACAACCTATTTGAATGAATCTACCAAAAAGGAGCATTTACTAGAGAAAAGGAAAATGTTAGAGTTGTGTAGTATTGAAACCATTGTGATAAATAGAGCATTTGCTCCTATGGAGCAAATGCTCTATTTATCACAATGGTTTCTAAAAGTGACTTTTACAAAGGCGTAGAAAGGCGTATTTATGGAGGAAAGGGTTAAAGTACTAAAATCGTCATATCTCTACGGCTAAACCAAATGTTGTGACCACTCTTTAAAATCATCTCTAAGAAGACAATTTTAAAGAGTGGTCACAACATAGGGTTTGGTGGAGAAATAAAGAAGTTATTCTTGAAAATGTTTTTAATTTTATGCATCTTATCTGAAACTCTGATATATTTGTTTATACACCATACCTCGATTTACCCTCGAGTTACCAGTTTTCGTGTGGATAACCATTCAATCGCGGATTAACATAACGAGATAACATCAATTTAAAAATGAAACACGCCAACAAACAAAGCAAATATTGCATTGTTTAGCCCCTAAAGAAATGTACAAATTGTTGCAATTATTTTGGCATAAGCGCTGTCATTTTGATCAGTACAGCAAATGACATCATCACAGGCGGGTATACCTATTTTCGTGGACAGCAGAAAAATCAATAAAATCGAGGTCCTGGTGGGGTTACAAGTAAACAAACCACCACATAGAGAAAAAAAATGTCAGTTCTATTTATTCATTCACTGTAAACTGTTTTTATCTTCACAATGTTTCAATATCTTGAAACAATTGTGGATATATTGCCCTCAAGGCGTACTGATGACGCAGATGTCATCGATGAAGGTGAGTAAAGGCGGTACTTCTTTGCAGGAGGTGGGATGTTGTAAATCTAAAAGTATACGTCTAAATAAGAAATAAATCTACTCAAAAACCATTTAAAACCATTCAAAATAGACCTATAGATCTATATTTAAACTATCTAATGTTATTCATAAACATCATCAGCATTCGTGATTTATTTCCAACAAAATTTGTATTAGGGCCTCATAAGAAAACCATCACAGTTAACTCCCTTGCAATGGTAAACAGAATTATTGAATCGGTACACCTGACCCTGATGTTGCGTAGTATTGTGTTTACAAGCAGATGGCAGTAACTCGGGCTGTTGGATGGACTTTTTAATCAGAAAATTGTATGAAAGCTATAGTGCATCAAACAGATTTAAATAAAATACCACATTTTGCAACCATAGACACAAAATTAGCGGTGATTTATCCCTCCAAGTTTGATTCTTAGAATTTTTGGTGGCAACTTGGCTGAGTGGGTGTTGTCAACTTGCTCTGAAGTTTATGACGTCAGAATCAAAACAGCGCGTGCGATATCGAAATAATTTCCGGTAACACGAAAACAACTCTACCCCGATTTGAGGTAACTGGAGGATACCTTTTAATACCACTTCCAATCTCTCAGAATATCATAAATCATGATGTGAAAGCTTACATAAACTTACAAAAATATGTGTTCCAGCCTATTAATGAAAACATTCATGTCTGCCCTTGTACCCAACTGTGGAGTAGATTAAAATCTATCAAGGTGGTTCCACATTTCATAGATTACACAATGTCAGATAAATGTTTCAGTCCATTAACTAACTCTTGGTATGTAAGCAGCCAATTCATGATTACCTGTGCAAATAGTTTGAATCCAGATGCAACACCAGGTAGCTTGGCACCTCGTAACGATCCATACTGTTTGACATATGGACTACAGTAGAACCTGTCGTAAGCGACCAATCATTTATTGAACATAGATGTGCTAAAAACCAAGTGGTTACTGAATGCAGGGCAAAAGTAATGCAGAACTTTCCAATAGGATTACAGTAAAACCTCTCTATAACGACCACTAAATTGTGTTAATTAATTGGTATTTACGGCAGGTGGCTGCTTAAAGTAAGGTTAAAGTAAAACAGAACGCTCCTATAGGAGCGTTCTGTTTCACTTTCACCTTGCTTTAAGCAACCACCTGCCTTCAACACGAAATACTTGATGCAATTTAGTGGCCGTTATAGAGAGGTTTTACTGTAATTAGTACCCTGCATTGAAAATGCAGGAGCCCTATATATAGGAATCACATTTTTTGTCTGTCCGTCTGTCAACAATTTTGATGTGACGCAATAACTCAAACAGTACTTCACATATTGGTTACATATTAAGGGCATATGCTTAGTATCGTCAGTGGAAGACGCCTCTAGTTTTTGGGTTGTATCAGATCACTATGTCTAGAGTTATCTGCCTTTGATTACAAGGCCCTCTCTGACTGAGTAAGTTTTCTAATTGTTATAGTAGTATATATGAACGAGAGAAGTTTTGGCCAAGACATAAACATTAAAATTAGTACTACATGTATATAATTCCATAATCAAACAGCAAACCTGATCAGACAGCTCATAAAGGAGCAATCAGATCTGGGTCTACTCTGTTTGCGTAGGTGTTAAGAGCATATCTATGGAGTAATGGGTTAAAGAGCATATCTATGGAGTAATGGGTTAAAGACAGTGGCAGACCTGCTTAACTATATTAGACTTTTATTTTGTCATAGCCATGGCAAATAAACACAGGAATATTTGGCTATAGTAACAACTGTAGAATCATATTTATACTATTTCATAAGCAAACAGATCTAGCAGATCCTGATCAGTTTGCTCTTACAGGATCTGTCTGATCTGGGTCTACTCTGTTCCCGAAGGCAAAGAAAGGTGTCTTTATTGAGTAAAGGGTTAACCCATTCCTGCATATTGATGCCTTTTGATGCTTCAGTAAAAGTTATTTTGCGAAACCATTGTAATGATAAAGCATTTGCTCCACATGAGCAAATGCTCTTTTTATCACAATGGTTTCAAAACTACACAATTCTGAAAATTTCCTTTTTTCAAGTAAATGCTCCTTTTCGGTAGATTTAATCAAAGAGGTTGGATCTACAAATAGCCCATGAGGTAATGGGTTAATATTGATAATGGTCAATCTGTCATGAATATTCATCAAGTAAAGAGTTAAAACTTGTCAGGGGCCTGCGTGCTGGCTGTAATGTTTCCATCTTGTTAACCCTTTCCCTGTTCAATATTCATGCAAGAAATAATGACACCGTGAAATACTTATTACCTTATTGTTATAGTGTAGATAGTTCATGGGAAATGTTTGCTTTAACAAAAACTGTAGAATCAGATCCATGTCGTGTCATAAGCAAACTGTGTAGACCCTGATCAGTGGGTCTTCTACGTATTCTGTTTGCAAATGTGTGAACACACATGGGCAGACTATCATGAATATTTATCAAGTAAAGAGTTAAAACTTGCCAGCGGCCTGCGTGCTGGCTGTAATGTTTTCATCTTGTTAAAGTATGGGTGTGGATCACCTATGCTTTTCACCCGAAAATTCAAGAGCTGATAAAATTCTAAAAGCGATATACTATCAGTTTTATGAAAAGCATTTATCAATATGAGCACTTAAATTACAGCAATTGGCACCTACAACTAATGAAAGTGAAATTTCTTAACCTTTTCCTCCATTAGGCTCTTTTTAGATCCAACTGCCGAAAAGGAGCAATAACTAGAGGAAAGGAAAATTTTAGAATTTTGTAATTTGAAACCATTGTGATAAATAGAGCATTTGCTCCTATAGGAGCAAATGCTCTATTTGTCACAATAGTTTCAAGAAATGACTATTACTGATGCGTAGAAAGGCGTATTTATGGAGAAAAGGGTTAATTTCACGCTTTACTTGATAATCTCACCTTTATATGCCTTTTACAAACAGATTAGACCCAGATCAAACAGATCCTGTAGAACCTGTCAAATCAGGGTTTGCTCAAGTTGCTTTTTTCCCAGACTTTCTTCTATTTGCCATGGCAATCAATTTCCTTATTTCATATTTCTAACACATATACAACCATAAAATTATTACTGGTATTTGTATGTCTGCATGAGTCTTGTATAAATATTCATCTAGTAGAATGTTGACTATTCCCATAAAAATATAGACATGACTGGCATTAAACTTTTTACCCCATTAATATTCATGTAAGAAATATTGACATGACTGGCATTAAACTCTTTTACTCCATTAATAGTCATGAAAGAAATGATGACATGACTGGCATTAAACTTTTTACCCCATTAATACTCATATAAGAAATATTGACATGACTGGCATTAAACTCTTTTACTCCATGAATAGTCATGAAAGAAATGATGACATGACTGGCATTAAACTCTCTTACTCCATGAATATTCATGTAAGATATAATGACATGACTGGCATTACCAATGTTGTTTAGATTAAGTGTTATAATAGTTCACGGAGTAGAAACTGTAGAATCTATATCATATCATAAGCAAACAGAGCAGACCCTGATCAGACGGCTCCTATTGGGAAACCATTGAGATAAATAGAGCATTTGCTCCATAGGAGCAAATGCTCTATTTATCACAATGGTTTCAAAGCTTTACAATTATAACATTTTTCTTTTCAAGTAAATGCTCCTTTTTGTTAGATTTATTCAAAGAGGTTGGTTCTAAAAATAGCCTATTAGGTAATGGGTTAAGCTATCAAGTCTTGTCAAAATCCCATGTAGCCGTTTAGGAGGCCATATCATTTTAACCCTTTCCCTCATATAAACACATTTTCACACCTTCAGAAACACTGTTGACTGAGATTAAACAGCTCTTATAGAAGCTGTCTGATCAGGGTCTGCTCCGTTTGCTAGGTGCTGTAACCTTCTTTTGCAATGGAGTGGAAGCCATTATGAAACTCTGATAAAGGAACACCTATCAGCACTGTGAAAATTTGTCAAATTCAGCATTTTAGGAGGAGATTCGTTTAACCCTTTCCTTCATATAGATGCCTTTTCATGCATTTGCAAACAGAGGAGGCATCTGTAGGAGCCATCTGATAGGGGTCTGCTCTGTTTGCTTACAAAATAATATAGATCTGATTCTACAGTTTCTGCCACGGCTAAAAATTCCTGAGTTTTATATGTGCCATTATAAAAATTAATCTTATCAATATGCATGATGTCATTATAAATTTCTGACATGAATATTCATGGAGTAAAGGGTTAAAGAAACTAAAGACTACAGACAATGATGGAAGACGGACACACTGTAATCCCAATAGCTCACTTTAATTGGCACTTAAAATTGTGCCAGGTGAGCTAAATATATGCTAATCAGAAATTCTTGAAAAATGAAATTTGGAGACTTGGTTGATGTCAATTTTCTTTGCATGCAAAGGTTTAGAACTATCAGTGTTTCTCCTAAGAGGTTTATTCATTTACATAATCTTCATGCTCAACAATCTCTTGCCAGAAATCCAAGTCATGCGTTCAATATTTCTTAAGCCACCAGTGAATGATCTAGTCAATTTTATGGACATTTATAGATTAGTAAGGTTTAAAATAAAGTCTTTGATCATGGTTCGACGAGAATATCTAACAGGATACAGTAACAAGGCTTATAATCAAGAAAAACTTTTATTCAATAAACTGCACCTGAAACATCACGGACTGGTAAGTTTTCCATTCCAAAAGAATCTTTCAATATTCAATGGCATTTGCAATCAGCGCAGACCCAATTAACTCATAGATCAAGAGTGATCAGGATCTACACTGTATTTGCCATTTTAAATCCTTCAGCAAATCTAATCAAAACTCTACTGTTAACTTCAGCATTCAAAGGGATAACTTAATTATGCATAAGGATAGATACCAAAGGATATAAAAAATGTAAATTTCATGTAAATGATGCCTGCTTAGCAATTATATTTAAAAACTCATTTCTTTCTAGCTCTCCATTTTTGGACAATAAATGTTTCTATTTCTTTGAAATTTAGAAAAACAAATTGATCAATTTTGATGCAGTAGTGATTAGAATTGTTCAAAGAGTTAACAACGTATTGCAAGTAATACAATGGCCACAATGGGCTTTGAAATTTCCCCATAATTTTACAAATTAAGTTGCCACGGCAACAAATATTTTTGTCTATTTGAAAACTAAAATTACATGTATTGTGGCCTATATTCATGTCATGTAACGAACTAATATTATTTCCTTAGGACATAGCGATGGCTCAGCGCAAAACTAGGCTAACTCCATTTTAGAAAATTTTACAGGAGAGCAAAAAAACTTTTTTTTCTTTTTCCTATTTGATCTTTTGTTTATATTTTTATAGTTATCTATTCCTACAAAAGTCTTTAAACTTATGATAATGTTGATTTTCTTTTAAAACCATGTTTTTGAGGTTTTTAATAACTTTTTTGAGTTAGCTATAGTTTTGCACTGAAAATTGACGTCTTTTAGTTAAAAACTCAGCGCAAAACTATACCTAAGTCAAGTTAGTTATACTTTTGCACTGAAAATCAATGTATTTTAGATCAAAACTCAGCACAAAACTATGCCTAAGTCAAGTTAGTCATAGTTTTGCACATAAGATATGTAGAATATTGGAGGGTATATACTTGTAAAATAAGTTCTAACTCAATTAGGCTTTAGCTGATTATTAATATTTTCTTACCAAATTGACAAGAGAACAAAATAAAACATTTAGACCAATACATAATTGTAATTTTAAGTTCATATCTGCCAGTTCTTTGTATTTTTAACATAAAATGATAGATTAATGATAGACTATTTCTATAATGTAAACTTCACCAATGATTTCATCAGTCCTTTGCTCAATGAATATTTATGCTTCACACATCCTTCCATGAACTGTCCCAAGATTTACTGAAATATTGTTGAACTACTGAAAAGCAGGAATACTCTTATTCTTTAAACTATTACCTGTCAATTAATCTCAAAACCCGCCCATTTATATGAATTAACTTATTTAATTATACTTTCAAGTGTATGAAGATATTTTCCCATAGCAGGCAAGGTAAAACCTTCCCCAAAAACAGATCCCATGGGGAACAGTGCAGACTCTGACCATACACTTCATGTTGCAGCTGTTTGACCAGACTGTGCAGCCAGTTTGCAAATGCATAAGAAGTGTAATGTAGAAAGAATAATATGAAGAAAATGGCAAAAAAGGCTGATTGATTAACCCTCTTGGAATTGGTCTAATGCCAACCTTAAACTTTGGACCAGTTTATTTTATCAGTTACTTATGCAATTTTGGTATTTTAACAGAAACTGACTTCGAAATCACGAACAGTGCAGACCCTTATGAGAGGAGCTCTCTGATATGGGTCTATACTGTTTGCAATAATTATTATAACATGCTGTAAGGTTGAAGCTAAAGAACAGTATTTCCCTTTTATTTTGAACATTATTACTCAACATGATTTTTAAAAGATAACTCCAACCTTTTAGCGTATGACTGACAGTGTCCACCAGTATTTCTAGTTGACTGTATAACCCTTTCAGTTTGGGAAGTAAGGGTGTAGGGCATTCACAAACCAAGTTAAATCTTGTAGACCCAGATTAGAGGTCTCCTGAAGGAACACTTTGATAAAGGTCTTCAATGTTTGTCATAATTCAAATTTTGTATAAATTTACTAGCAATGTGTCCAGAGGACATGGATGCCCTCACCTTGCACTCTTGACACAAACATAATCTGAAGAATTTAACCCTTAACCCATTACCTCATTGGCTATGTATAGACTCAACCTCTTTGAATGAATACACTGAAAAGGAGGATTTACTAGAATAATGAAAATTTCAGAATGTTGTAGTTTTGAAACCGTTGTGATAAATAGAGCATTAACCCTTTCCCTGTTCTATGTTTATTGCAGATTTCAATACCTACTGAATATTCATGGACAAAAAGGTTATTATGAAATATGGAAGGTGGAACATTGTAGCCATTTTAGAAAGTAAAGACATAGATTTTTAAAATTCTGTTAGCAAACAGAGTAGACCCTGATCAGACAGCTCCTAGAGGAGCTTCTGATCTGGGTCTACTCTGTTTGCAGATGCGTGAAAACAAGTTTATATGAGGGAAAGGGTTAAAGCTCCATTGGAGCAATTGCTCTATTTATCACAATGATTTCAAAAGGTGACTTACAGAGGTGTCAAAAGGCATCAATATGAGGGAATGGGTTAACCCGCTGAATAAATCAAAACTATTCCTCCTTCTATGAATATTAATTAGGTAAATTTTCATACAAACTGATGGTGAGCAGCAAATTATTATGCGTTGACAATAGTTTTGTTTGTGGATATTAAGATTTCCTATGGCAGACTGTGCAGACTCTGATGAGAGAGCCTACACTGTTTGCTGGTGCAACTATTGGCATGCTTAGAAAGCAGTTTAAGGGTTCAGTTAGAAAGGACCATAACTCTTGAACCAATCCATGGATCCAGTCAAAATTCAAGACTGACCTCTATTTTATCAGTCATTTTCCCAAAGTGGAAGGTTAAAATTCTACATTGAAAGGGTTAACAAGATTGGTAACCAATGCATTATGCAGTTCTATGAATTAGAGAAATCCATCTCATGAGGCAGGATGGCATAATAAAAGTGAACATATAATGAGAGCTGGGTATCACACCTGACCTGCACAACGAAATGAGGTCTTTGAATTTCACAGATGTAATCTTTAGATCCTCATCATATATTACTGATTGAGAACAATATCTTGTACATTCAGTTTAGTATGGTACCTTCTTAACCGCTGGGGTAAATCTAGATAGTGAACTGTGCCTGCATAATCATACTGCATCATACCTGTACTTCATTCTCAGTGTTGTTATATTTTCTGATCATTAGTTTTGATGGAATAAGTTTTGAAAACTCTGAATTGTGCTTAAGCCGGTGCTAGGGGGTGTGAGTAGTGTTGCACTTTTAATAACTACTCATGAACAGACTCAGTAAAACTGAGACTGGGATTTTCTCTTTTGGCATTGTTAATTTTGCTTTAGAAGGATAGCCCACTTTCAGAATATTAATCACTACTTTGTTTGGATTGGTTGATTCAAGTTTAAAAGATCTCACTTCAGTCCAGCGAACTTTGTTTTTGTCTGTATCAAGATCAATGTTTTTTACCATTTTTGATACAGACTTGAAATTAAAATAAAGCTAAATCTTTTACATGATACAGATTTTTGCGATGAGCAGCTCTGATAACATCTGATATCCACTAGGCAGTCGTGTAGATACAAAATGACCAACTTATCCTTTCAATACATGCATGAACCAAGTCATTTTTGTTTTGTGTATGCCCCCTTTCTAGGTACTTTTGCTCCACAGACTCGAGCTCAATTTTACAAGGCATACGGTCCATACATGACCACAACACTGAAACGTAATACTTGTTCTTATTTTGTCCCCCACAATTATCTGAATATTTTTTTCTCCCCTTTTTGACCATTGAACTTAAGTATTCAAAGACGCTGCTTGAAATTTCACATGCTCCCCTTCCCAAAGTAGACTCATTTCATAGATAGCCATAAGCATTACTCAATGTAGATTCAAATGCCTTAGGTGTCACTAGCACCTCTTCAAGATCAAAGCATGCTGCTGTGACGGTTGAGTCACTGTTTTCTTGTCTGTTTCTTTGTTTTCTCTGGATAACTCCTTATTTTTAATATGGCTTTCATACTTTTCTTTCATTTTTAGTTTGAGACATTTTATATGAGTTGCATAGATCACATTGATCCTTGATTGGTTAGTCAAAAGCAATATTAAAATGTGTGCTTAAAATTTGCCTGTACATGTTGAGGGAGACTGGGAGACATGATGACATTTTTTGTGCAATTCTCTAAATAGAGCCTGTACATAAGTGCAATACTAAGTTCTTGGCCCAGGTACATATTTTACCATCTTTTCTACAATAATGACTTTCAATAACAGGAAATGATGACTCAATATGTGACACTGCAAAATATATTTCATCTTCTAGTATTCTGTTTGGTATAATTACTGCGACTGCCTCTATTTTCTAACTTTACAATCTGAGTAATCTCTTTAAAAGTCACTTTTTGACACCATTGTGATAAACAGAGTTTTTGCTTCAAATGCTCTATTTATCACACTGGTTTCAAAACTTCAAAACTACAAAATTCTTAAGTTTTTCCTCCAAAAACATCATATTATAACTCAAAATATTTACAGTTTTATGTGAATTCCGATATATCGCGATATTTCTTAGCCGACTCATATCCATATGAAAATCTCAATCAATATGACACTTCTAAATATAGCTTATGAGGTAACAGGTTAATTAACCAAAATTGTATACAGGCACATGATAAATTGATGTCTCAACAAATAGTGGAAAGTCATATCTATAATGTAGAGTACTATATAATAAGCAAACAAAGCAGACCCAGACCAGACTAACTCCTGTTAGAGCTGTCTGATCTGGGTCTTTTCTATTTGTAAAGGTGTGAAAAGGCATATCTATCATGAAGTAAAGTGTTTAAAGAATTTTAAACATAGGACCTGCATGATAGCAATTAAGTGAAGTTATACATGTAGTTGCTTAAATTTTATTCCGCTACCAAATTTATTTTTGTTCTGACGAGGGTTTATCAACCACTCAGACCTTCAGTCTTCATGATTAATCACCTGTATCAGAACTCAAAACCTTTGTTGATTCCCCCTATCCATAATGCTTATCCCTTTACCTGTTCTATGTTTATACCAGATTTCAATAACTTATGAATATTCATGAACAAAATAGTTATAAATAATAAGATATTGAAGGTGGAGCACTGTAGCTATTTTAGAAACTAAAGAAACATATCTTTCAAATTCCTTTAGCAAACAGAGCAGACACTGTTCAGATGGCTACTATAGGAGCTGTCTGATCTGGGTCTACTCTGTAAAACTTTGCAGATGCATGAAAAGGTGTGTATATGAAGGAAAGGGTTAAACAGATGTGATTTCTTAAACAAACTGCTGAAAGCCTTTGAAGTCAATGTCATTTCATTTAAAAACTTTTCAAAAACATTTATTAATAAGCAAATATATATATCACATTGCATAGCCTTCCTTACTTCATTTAGTAACTTTGTACACTGACATCATTAAGCTTATCTAATTTTGAGCAAGTTTTAAATTTTACCCCACCCACTCAAAATCATACACCTCAAAATAGTTATTATTCTGTTGTCAAGAAGCTTCGTAATAATTATAAGTACATGTGCATCAAACAAGAACAAATTAGTTACAGAGCTCTGTTAATTTTTTGTAAATTTCAAATTTTGATAGTAAACAAACTTCTATAGTCTTGTCTGAAGGTCAAGGATGCATGTATACTTTAATAGGTCTATTTATTGGTTTACAACTATAAAATTTACAGTAACTATTTTTTTTTAAGATGAAAAGCACCACTTTTTTTGTTTTTTTGCATAAGAAAAAATATTAAATGAAAGAAATCAACATGTACCACTACATTTTCATCATTATTTCTCAGTGCAAAACTATGTCTAAGTCAAGTTAGTACACCTTTTGCACCGACAATATTTTCTAATTTATCAAATTATGAGAGCAAAACATTAGCTAACTCCACTTAGACATAGTTTTGCACTGAAGAAATTACCATTTAGACTTAGCATATTTTATAAAAAATGCAATAATTTTGAAAGTACAAGGAATATAAGCAGAATATTTTGAGGGATGAAGGGGAATGTAAAAAGCCTTGAGAATTTTTGAAAAAAGCATTTTTGCCAAAATAGTGAGTTAGCCTAGTTTTGCGCTGAGCCATCGAAGATACTCCCACAATTCCATTTTCACCAAGTAAAGACATGAAACTTCGCCTAATGACAAAACACGAGTCATTATTCTGTTCCTTTCTTTATCCCTTTCCTTCATATAAATGCTTTTTCATGCATTTGCAAACAGAGTAGACCCTGATCAGATGGCTCCTGTAGGAGCCATCTGATCAGGGTCTGCTTTGTTTGCTTATGAAATGATAATATACAGGACTCTTATAATAGTTTCTACCTATACCAAAACATTTTCTGTACATAACTATGCTTTTATAATAAAAACAAGAGAGTCGTCACGGGTGACAAATGCCCCCAAAGTGTTTGACACCGAAATGCATTTTGGCGGAAAAACAATGCAGGTGTAACATGAAATTTTGATGCTGTTAAAAATGACACAGGAGTCAGTTCTTAACATTAGAAACAGAACCTTTGGATTATGATAGCTAAGAAAAGAGCCAAGCGTCAAAACTTAGTTAAAAAGGACCCTAAGTCATTCTCAACGTTAAAAAGGACCCTGGGTTGATTGTCAACGTTTAAGGTATAGGAGATATGCTCTGGACAAGCTTTTTGTATCTGGTAAGATATAGAAGATATGCTCCGGACTGTAAAATTGAGGTCAAAGGTCAAGGTCAAGGTCAGTGATCTGAAAATGGTACACGACTCTCCGCCATCCCAAGATGAACTCACAAATCAAATTTGGAATCCGTAGCTGGTAAGGTATAGGAAAAATGCTCCGGACAAGCTTTGTGTAAAATCTAGGTCAAAGGTCAAGGTCACAGTGACCTGAAAATGGTATGCGACACACCGTCATCCCAAGATAAACTCACACATTAAATTTGGAATCCGTAGCTGGTAAGGTATAGGAGATATTCTCTGGACAACCTTTTTTGTAACATTGAGGTCGAAGGTCAAGGTCAAGGTCACAGTGACCTGAAAATGGTACGCGACACTCTGCCATCTGAAGGTGATCTCACACACCAAATTTGGAATCCGTATCTGGTAAGGTATAAGAGATATGCTCTGGACAAGCTTTTTGTAAAATCGGTCAAGGTCAAGGTCAAGGTTAAGGTCATAGTGACCTGGAAATGGTACATGACACTCCGCCATCCCAAGATGAACTCACACACCAAATTTGGAATCTGTAGCTGGTAAGGTAAAGGAGATATGCTCCGGACAAGCTTTTTGTAAAATCGGTCAAAGGTCATGGTCAAGGTCACAGTGATCTGAAAATGGTACGAGACACTCCTCCATCCCAAGATGAACTCACACACCAAATTTGGAATCCTTAGCTGGTAAGGAATAGGAGATATACTCCGGACAAGCTTTTTGTAGCTGGTAAGATATAAGCGGTTTTTAAAATCGAGGTCAAAGGTCAAGGTCAAGGTGACCTGGAAATGGTACGCGACACTCCGCCATCCCAAGATGAACTCACACAGCAAATTTGGAATCTGTAGCTGGTAAGGTAAAGGAGATATGATCCGGACAAGCTTTTTGTAAAATCGGTCAAAGGTCATGGTCAAGGTCACAGTGATCTGAAAATGGTACGCAACACTCCTCCATCCCAAGATGAACTCACACACCAAATTTGGAATCCTTAGCTGGTAAGGTATAGGAGATATACTCCAGACAAGCTTTTTGTAGCTGGTAAGGCATAAGCTTTTTTTAAAATCAAGGTCAAAGGTCATGGTCAAGGTCACAGTGACCTGAAAATGGTACGCGACACTCCGCCATCCCAAGATGAACTCACACAGCAAATTTGGAATCTGTAGCTGGTAAGGTAAAGGAGATATGCTCCGGACAAGCTTTTTGTAAAATCAAGGTCAAAGGTCAAGGTCAAGGTCACAGTGACATGAAAATGGTACGCGACACTCCCCCATCCCAAGATGAACTCACACACCAAATTTGGTATCCGTAGCTGATGTGACAAAGGAAATATACTCCGGACAAAATGTACACACACCCACCCACCCACCCACACACCCACCCACCCACACACCCACCCACCCACACACCCACACACACACACACCCACACACGCACGGTGCGATCACTATATGCCGCCAAAGCCTAGCTTTGGGGGCATAAAAATCAGCTAATTAATATTCATGACATCATTATTTCTTAACCCTTTCCCTCATGAATATTTATAAAAGAATCAATGACTTCATAAATATTCACTAACTGAACTTTTATCATGGCCACTGAACAAGGAAGCTTTTTACAATGGTAGAAACTTTGGAAACAGATCTACAATAAAACCTCTCTATAACAACCATTAAATTACACCAAGTATGTTGTGTTAAAGGCAGGTGGCTGCTTAAAGCAAGGTGAAAGTAAAATAGAACGCTCCTATAGGAGCGTTCTGTTTTACTTTCACCTTGCTTTAAGCAGACACCTGCCCTAAATACCAACTAATTAACACAATTTAGTGGCCATTATAGAGAGGTTTTACTGTATGTCATGTGAAAACAGACAGCTCCTCCAGGAACCATCTGATTCAGGGTCTAGGCATGAAAAGGTGTTTATATGGGAGAAAGGGTTAACCATTTACCTGAATATTCAATGTGTAAGAAATAATGATATCATTGATATTAATTAGAATTATTTTTATATGACTACATGAACACAGGACATTTTGGCTCCGTAGAAACTGTAGAATCAAATCAATACCATATCATAAGCAAACAGAGCAGACCCTGATCAGACACTCACTGCTTCTATAGGAATCATGTGATCTGGGTGTTATTCTGTTTGAAAAGGTGTGTTTAAACAAACAAGCCGGCAAATAAATAGTCAAAAATTATTTTTGTATATCTATGCATTTTCACCCTTTACCTGATGGAGACACTTTTACACAACATTGCAAACAAAGTAGAACAAGATCCAAGTGTCATCTGCTAGCTTATTAGCCCTCTCCTCCATGAATAAGCCTTTCTACGCCTCTGTAATAGTCACTTCTTGAAACCATTGTGATAAATAGAGTATTTGCTCCATAGGAGCAAATGCTCTATTTATTACACTCAATATTACACAATTCTTACATTTTCCTTTTCTCTAGTAAATGCTCCTTTTGGGGAGATTTGTTCAAAGAGGTTGGGTCTAAAAATAGCCTATGAGGGAAAGTATTAAATAATCATTATAAAACTTCATCTAATTAATATCAATGATGTCATTATTTCTGACATGAATATTTATGAGGGGTGGGGATAAAAAGAGGAGTTTGATGTATAATATTATCCCTTTCCTCCATATATACGCCTTTCTATGCCTCTGTAAAAGTCACTTCTTCAAACCATTGTGATAAATAGAGCATTTGCTCCATAGGAGCAAATGCTCTAATTATCACAACACTACACAATTCTAACATTTTCCTTTTCTCTAGTAAATGCTCCTTTTTGGTAGATTTATTCAAAGAAATTGGGTCTAAAAATAGCCTATCAGGACATGGGTTATGTATAATGTCTGAAGCGGCAATCAAAAAGAGGCCTGCAATTCTGGGTCTTTCATATAAGGCAGGTGTTTGCTTAATGCAAGTCAAAAGTAATGCAGAAAGCTCCTACAGGAGCTTTATGCATTACTTTTGCCCTGCATTAAGCAAACACCTGTTCCTAAAGCCTCCAATATTCAATCAATCAATGATCGCTTCAGACAGGTCCTACTGTAAGAGTTTTGGTATGCACGGCAAGTGTAACACTATTATGCTCTCCACATTACAGAGGCATAGAGAGCCACTTCAATACTATCCCAGATATTGCATTGACTCTTTCCTGAGCTCTTACTCTTGGCTAGCTCGACCTGACTGGCATTTTCAAATAGCTAAGATCAAGATGACACCAAGTAACTGATGAGCATCTTAATAGGATCCAAGCTGTTTGACATCATCATCATCATCTTCCTCCAGTTTTGATGTCTCACAATCAATAGTTTCTCAATACACTTGATCCAATCAAAAGTTTCTCAATACACTTGATCCAATCAAAAGTAGGTACAAATTACACCAGATCATAATTTGAGCAGATATAAGGTTTTACAGAGGCTCAAATATTAACCTTTTCCCTCATATTAACACCTTTTCACGCATTTGCAAACAGAGTAGACCCAGATCAGATGGCTCCTATAGGAACTGTCTGATCAGGACCTCCTCTGTTTGCTAATGGAATTTGATAGATATGTGTCTTTACTTTCTAAAATGGGGCTATAATGTTACACCTTCCATATTTCATTTAGAACTATTTTGTCCATGAATATTCAGTAGGTAATGAAAATTGGACTACATACAGAACAGGGATAGGGTTATCAAGTTTTCTAGGACAGACTGACAAATAGATAGAATGTACAGTAGAACCTGTCCTATGTAGCCTATCATTTATAGAACATAGGTGTCTTTAAAAAGCTGATGGTAGCTTAATGAAGGTCAAAAGTAATGCAGAAAGCTCCTGCAGGAGCTTTCTGCATTACTTTTGACCTGCATTAAGCTACCACCTGCCTTACAGACCCAAAATTATTTATAATGGCCGCTTAATACAGGTTCTACTGTAAACTTCAGAAATCAGAAGCAGTTAATTAACTGCAGTCTTTTACTCATTACCCACCATTAAGTGAGTGGTATTGACAACCATGCAGAACCAGAAAGTAGGACTTCTGAAGGGGCTCTCTGAATGAGTTCTGTTATCATATTCTTAGCATTCAATTTTAACCCTTCGACTTCTAGAATCAAGTGTACTGGCATTCGCAAACATTGTAGATCCAAACCTGAGGGCCTGTTGATCAGGCTCTGATGTCTCCATCATTCAAAATCACACAGCAAAGTTATACCCTTTAATACTGAATGGGCTATTCCACATTAACCCTTCACTGCATGAATATTCATGTAAGAAATAATGACACAATGATAATATTAATTAGAATAAGATTAATATTTAACCCATTCCCTCATATTGACGACTTTTGACGACTGCGTAAAAGTCACTTTAAGAAACCATTGTGATAAAAAGAGCATTTGCTCCTACAGGAGCAAATGTTCTATTTATCACAATGGTTTGAAACTACAAAATTCTAAAAAAAATCCTTTTCTCTAGTTAATGCTCCTTTTTGGTAGATTTATTCAAAGAGGTTGTATCTAAAAATAGCCTTTGAGGTAATGGGTTAAAATGGTATTATTATCACATGCAGTTTTTGCCAGGGTAGAAACTGTAGAACCAGATCTATATTATTTCATAAGCATTAAGCAACAGAACAGACCCTGATTAGATGGCTCCTATAGGTATCAATCTGGGTCTACTCTGTTTGCAAAGGCATAGAAAAGCATATTTATGGAGTAAAGAGTTAAATATTCGAACAGTTAATCTTTACATACTGACTCCAGGAGACAATAACATTATGGTCTAGTCTGAACTTAAAAGTACAGTTCATGATTTCATTGTTTATAAATTTCACATCATTTTGAGTTTAGACAGAGCATCATTAATTCATATCAGTTGGAATGTTTCTTGGAAATGTGGGGCCTTTCAGTTATCTTCGGAAAAAGTAAATTTTAATATTTTTTGCATCATTTAATATCAGACTGTAATTTCAATGGCAACCCTGTCAAAATTTATCAAGAATCATATACCTTAACTATCAAAAGTATTCGGACCGACAAACTTAGTCAAATAGTGCAGACCCAGATCAAACTGCTCCTAACGGAGCTGTTTGATCAGGGTCTACACTATTTGCTACTATGTCAGTCTAATTTACAGTATATAACACCGGTGGACATTGGACTTATTTAGCTTTACAATCCCATATAGACGGGAGTACATAGGACAAATAGAGAAGGGTGTTTGCATTTCCTTGTATCAAACTTGGCGCCATACATAATAAGAAATTATAACAGAAAGCGAATTGTGAGTTCAGACTCCCAAGTTATTGCTCTTCACCAAATTTGTGTTGCTTCAATTCTTAAAGTAGGTATTTTCGTTCTTTACAACCTGCATGGTCAGAGTGTCAAAGATAGTTTGGCTCCTGTTCAGACCCAACATTACTCTTTCTTTCATCTGGATCCAAATTTCTTTGCAACATTTTTAATGCATCCACTCACAGTGTGTTAAGAGTTAAAGCACTTGGAAGTTCGTGACTTTTCACAAATATATCGTGCTGAACTGGTATCCTGGTTTGTTGCTGATAAGCCCTGAGAGGCTGAGCCGTTCATCATTAACTTGCACATATTGAAAATAATGGTTTTTCAAAAAATTGTTCTAATTTCACTGAGAGGTTACCAGGTCATGTAACTCTACAAAATTTGTCAAATGGGTTCAAATTGAACTCTTGGTAAGAAGTTAATATACCACAAAATTTTAACAAGACTAAAATTTTCATAGATATGCTATAACTCATGTAAGGTAAAAGACTAGGCTGTATCAGCTGTGGTTTATCATTGTTATTTCCATGGGTTTTGTTTATCAGTATGTTTGGTAACAGGAGCAGTTTGTTACATTTCAACCTTTAGGCAACTATCCCTTTCCCTCATATAAACGTGTTTTCACGCATTTTCAAACAGAGTTAACCCAGATCAGACGGCTCCTAGAGGAGCCGTCTGATCAGGGTCTGCTCTGTTTGTTAATGGAATTTGATAGATCTGTTTGTTTACTTTCTGAAATGGCTACAATGCTCCATCTTCCATATTTCGTTGTAACTGTTTTGTCCAGGAATAGTCAGTAGGTATTGAAATTTGAAATAAACACAGAACAGGGAAAGGGCTATGGCAAATTTCAAGTAACCTTTACAAGAACAGATATAGTCTTAACTCCTTTCAATGCTGGGTTTTTTTTTTATCAAATGGACTATTCAAAATTCATAAAGGTCAAGCTAACTGTGAATATACAGGAATATTTGTTAATAGAAAATAAGTAACATGACAAACAGTGCAGACCCTGATGAGAAGGCTCCTCTCATCTGGGTCTACACCGTTTGCAAAGGACATTAAAATAGTGACTTGTGTCCAGTACTGAAAATGTACTTTGAAAAAAACTATTGTTAAAAATTTAACTATGCAACAATTCTAACAGAGAAAAGGGTCAGCACTGCTTTAGCCTTAAAGTGCTGTGGAACCAAGTCCATACGGCAGTCGACAAAGGTCAAAGGGCTCTTGAGGGAGCAATTTGATCAGGGTCTGCAAAAATATCATTTTTTTCAGTGATAGAGTTTAATATACAATATTTTATTTAATAATATCCAGAGAAGGAGGAACCAATTTCGACTACAGTCAGCAAGTTAAAGATTGAAGACTAAACAGTTTGCTTGTGAATGAAGCTCTTTATTCATTCAATTTCTGACTGCTCTCATTGAGAAGAGAAAACAACCATCTTGTCTAAAATTACATCACTCTAAAGATGGAGAAGAAACAGAACAAGTTTAACACTTTAACCCTTTCCTTTATATAAACACCATTTCACACATTTGCAAACAGAGTAGGCCCAGATCAGACAGCTCCTATAGGAGCTGTCTGATCAGGGTCTGCTCTGTTTGTTAATAGAATTTGATAAATCTGATTATTTACTTTCTAAATTGGCTACAATGTTCCACCTTCCATGTTTCATTGTAACTATTTTGTCCATGAATATTCAGTAGACATTCAAATTTGGAATAAACATAGAACAGGGTAAGGGTTAAATGCTGGAAACCAGTATACTGGCATTTGCAAACAGTGGGCACCAAGATCAGGGAATACACTGTTTGTACACTGTTTTGAATCGAACATTCACAATAGTGAAAACAATTTAACTCTTTCCTCCATAAATACGCCTTTCTACGCCTCTGTAATATTTACTTAGCACTTATTGAAACCATTGTGATAAATAGAGCATTTGCTCCTATAGGAGCAAATGCTTTATTTATCACAATGGTTTCACACTACAAATTCTAATATTTTACTTTTCTCTAGTAAATGCTCCTTTTGGGTAGATTCATTCAAAGAGGTTGGGTCTAAAAATAGCCTGTGAAGGAATAGGTTAACTGACACTATTATTTTAATTTAACCCTTTCCATCATATAAATGTATTTTCACACCTCTGCAAACAGAGCAGAACCAGATCAGACAAAACATCCTTAATATTATGTACATATGCCATCACAAACATTCAACTAATAACTATTCATGATGTCATTATTTCTTACATTCATATAAGAGGGAAAGGGTTAATCATGATAGAATAGTAGCAAAACACAACATTATTTCATTTTTTTCTTTTACATTTATAGTTTGTCTTTGCAAATATTCACTCCGACAAATCACCAGTAAGTCATTACCAAGTACTGCATCTCATCAGCATCAAACAGTTTGAAAACTGAAAGAAAATTCAAAATTGAAGCAAATGATAAAACTGTTTACAGACTAAACTTAGCAAAAAAAATTTTTAAAAAAATGTGGCCCAGGCGAAATTTATTTATTGTATTTTGTAATTTATGTGTAATGTATTGCAAAGCTGAACTGAATCCAATCCAATCACTTTAGTGTATAGGACTGGCTTACACACACGCTACTTTTTAAATTAATTTTTACGACTTTATTCATTTAAATAGATGAAAATGGATTTTACAATTTCTGAAACAAACAATGGGAAAAATTGCATTATCTACGACAAATTTTATACTGTATATATACACTGTGACCGTTTAAAATCCTACTTCCACCTCCCCATGGTGATCAAGGGGCAACACATTTTGACAGTGTTTAAGATAGGCTAACGGAAGAGGTACACATGCGCATTTGATAGTAAAAACTTATGAGCAAATGAAACCTTTTTTTTTGCGCAAACGAAGGAAATGAAATCTGCAAATGATATGCGGATGTGTGCAAATGAAAATCTCCATCAAGAAGTCAAGATAAGACAATATTTTATTGGCATTAAACATAAACAAAATGCTTTTAGCCAAAGCAAAACATTTCTATAATATACTAGACTGAGTATTATAAATCAAGACCACTGCTTTTAAATTTCTCTGATAAATTTTTGAATGGGGACCAATTATAAATGAAATAGTTTGACTGTTAAACAGGTATAAACCATACCTACTGGTATTTAACCCTTTCCTCCACGTGTACCAATGTAGGAAACAATGATGTCATGAATATTAATTAGATTAATTTGTTATAATAGCACATGGACGTGTGAATTTCTAGCAATGGCAGAAACTGTAGAATCAGATCTATATTATATCATAAGCAAACAGAGCAGACCCTGATCAGACGGCTCCTACAGGAGCCGTCTGATCTGGGTCTACTCTGTTTGCAAAGGCGTATTTATGGAGGAAAGAGTTAAACGAGTGTCTACTCAGGATTCAATCTGAGTGGCACTTAGCTTGCATTTTTGTAGAGAAATTGAATATTACTGTGCATTTATTACTGTGCATTTTGAAAAGTAAGAAGAGGAAAATTTGTGCTTAGACTAAAGGTTGAGGATCGTGTTTTCTTTCAGTTCCCAAAATGTGGGTAAACAATAGCACATGGACACAGGAATGTCTGATCTGTGTCTACTCTGTTTGCAAATTAAGGCATAAGAAAGGTGTATTTATGGAGTAAAAGGATAAATCACATCTATTCTAAAGACATCGTAGACCAAAACCACTTATTGGTATCTTGAAAGTGAGAAACTGTTTACATGTAATTTTTTTATATAATTTGTAACATATATATATTACATGTAATTTTTTTATATAATTTGTAACATATATATATAAGTCTTTAATATAAATTTCATTGGTATAAGTTGTTAATCATTCATTAGTTACTGGTTTTAGAAGAAAGTACCATTCATTTGTTACTCGTCTCTGTATGATAAACTTCATTAAATTCTCTAAATTCTATTATTGAAATCTCCCACTCATTTGCAAATACAAGTGTAATTTAATCAAACTTGCTCCAGAGACAAGGCATTTCACACCCACAATTTTATGATTATGTTATTTACAATTTTGGAAACATCCAGTCTGTTCAATAAACAAATAAAAAAATCCTGATAAAAAAGATTACAACCCAATGACATTGTTTGTAATGTAGTCTGATCAGGATGTACACCATTTGATCCTCTGTTAACCCTTTCCCTCATAGGCTATTTTTAGATCCAACCACTGTGAATAAATCAACTGAAAAGGAGAATTAACTAGAGAAAAGGAACATTTTAGAATTTTGTAGTTTGAAACCATTGTGATAAATAGAGCATTTGCTCCTATAGGAGCAAAATTTTAATGCTCTATCTATCACAATGGTTTCATAAAGTGACTTTTATAGAGGCGTAGAAAGGGGTATTTATGGAGGAAAGGATTAACCCTTATAATGTTGAATTTTAAAATGAACTATTCCAAAATTCAAACAGGTCAAGCTAACTGTGAATAGTTAGAGATTTTCTAAAGAAAAATGTAACATGACAAATAGTGCAGACCCTGACGAGAGGGCTAGTGCAGACCCTGATGAGAGGGCTCCTGTAAAGAAAAGTGTAACATGACAAATAGTGCAGACCCTGATGAGAGGGCTAGTGCAGACCCTGATGAGAGGGCTCCTGTAAAGAAAAGTGTAACATGGCAAATAGTGCAGACCCTGATGAGAGGGCTCCTGTAAAGAAAAGTGTAACATGACAAATAGTGCAGACCCTGATGAGAGGGCTAGTGCAGACCCTGATGAGAGGGCTCCTGTAAAGAAAAGTGTAACATGACAAATAGTGCAGACCCTGATGAGAGGGCTAGTGCAGACCCTGATGAGAGGGCTCCTGTAAAGAAAAGTGTAACATGACAAATAGTGCAGACCCTGATGAGAGGGCTCCTGTAAAGAAAAGTGTAACATGACAAATAGTGCAGACCCTGATGAGAGGGCTCCTGTAAAGAAAAGTGTAACATGACAAATAGTGCAGACCCTGATGAGAGGGCTCCTGTAAAGAAAAGTGTAACATGGCAAACAGTGCAGACCCTGATGAGAGGGCTCCTCTAAAGAAAAGTGTAACATGACAAATAGTGCAGACCCTGATGAGAGGGCTCCTCTAAAGAAAAGTGTAACATGGCAAACAGTGCAGACCCTGATGAGAGGGCTCCTCTAAAGAAAAGTGTAACATGGCAAACAGTGCAGACCCTGATGAGAGGGCTCCTCTAAAGAAAAGTGTAACTCGGCAAACAGTGCAGACCCTGATGAGGGTTTACACTGTTTGCAAAGGGCATTGGTGACTCCTGTACCACACAGTCAGGGTGACTCCTGTCCCACACTGTCAGGGTTTATCTAATAAAGTATCAAAATATAATCAGGATCCATGCTTATAAAGCTTTTTAGTTGAGTCTGAGTTCGTTCTCAAGCTTTTGATTGGTCAGATTTGAGTTTTCAAGCTTTTGATTGGTCAGATTTGAGCCTTTGGCTCAAATCTGACCAATCAAAAACTTGAGAACGAACTCAGACTCAACTAAAAGTTTTATATTTAGCATGGACTCAGGCTGACAAACAAGTTGGAGGTACTGGACATTTCATTTAGTTCAAACCTTTTGCACAGGTAATTACGAATTTGCACAAGAAATTTATACATTAACAAAATCAACATTTCTGCTGTCAAATATTGTCATCTGAAAAATTTGTCGCTGCAAATTTTATCATCTACACTTTTTAATTTTTTATTCAATGTAAGAATTTTAATTTTTTATTCAATGTTCTTACAAACTAGAAATGTGTCCATACGACACTGATGCCCCCACTTCAGACTTTCTGTCACAGAAAGTAAGGACCATTTTTAAAGTCATTTTTGCAAATAAAGGGATGCAACTCCTAAATGATTGAAGCGATTTACATGGCTATCGAACTTGACCAAGATATAATGGCCACAAACATGTGTGTAAAGTTTGGTGTGGATTAGACAAATACTTTCCAAGAAGTCCGGACAAATTCTTCCAGATGTGCATACGGACAAATTCTTCCAGATGTGCGTACGGACGTATTGATAGACGTACGTATGGACAAGGGCAACCCTATATGCCATCACTATGTGGGAGCATAAAAAACATTACAACAGTTACAAACAGTTTAGATCCTGATAAGACGCTGAGTGTTTGATCTGGGTCTGCAGTATTTGTCAAAATCTGTCTGTCTGAATAGCAACTGAATATTCATGTGGCCTTGATGAAATGTAGAGTGACTTTATCTGTTAAGCTCTTTCAAATACCCCTAGCCTACCAAATATTGCATTTTCAAAACAACACAATTTCAGTGACAAACAATCACAGTAATGGACATAAAAAAATCAGGATTTTGATAAGCATAATTGTTTGAATGCAGGAAACTCTTGTACTGTCATTTGCAAACAGTGCAGACCCAGATCAGAGGGCTCATGTAGGAGCCCTCTGATCCGGGTATGCACTGTTTGTCATTCAAAATCCTCTTATAGTGAATGGAGTCCATAGTGAAACACTGATGGGCTATTTCATTAAGAATATTCGACATTCAAAGGGTTTAAATAGGACAGACTGAAATACATTTTTGAATCAGATATTCTGTAATCTGAGTAAATGGCAAACCGTAAAATAACAGATGCATTTTGCATAATGAACAGTATTGCAAAACTTGCAGAAATACTGAAGACAATAGAGCTAGAACCCTTTACTCCATCCAATATGAATTAAATGAGTTTTTAAAATGGATATTAACACAGGACATTTTGCCATGGCAGAAACTGTAGAATCAGATCTTTATTATTCTATAAGCAATCACAGCAGACTCTAATCAGACGGCTCCTACAGAAGGCATCTGATCTGGGTCTACTCTGTTTGCAAAGGTGTTAAAAGTTGTACTTATGCAGTAAATGGATAACAATTACAAGTTTACCCCTTAATCCATAAATATGCTTTTCTTAGTGCCTTTGCAAACAGAGTAGACCCAGATCAGGTATCTAAAGGTATCTATCTATACTCCATGAATATTTATGAAAGAAGTAATGACATCATGAATATTAATTAGACTTATAATAGCACATAGACACAGGATTGCTTTACCATGACAGAAACTGTAGAATCATCTATTATAGCATAAGCAAACTGAGCAGACCCTGATTAGACGGATCCTATATATATCTGGGTCTACTCTGTTTGCAAATGCGTAGAAAGCCATATTTATGGGGTCAAGGGTTAAACGCATTTGCAAACAGAGTAGAGCAGATCAGTTTTGCAAAACATTCCTATGTCCGGTTTTTTTGCCATTATAAAAAATGTTCTAATCAATATTCATGATGTCATTATTTCTTACATGAATATTCATGGTGTAAAGAGTTAATCTTCATCACTCCACAGTTTGGATCCTAATGAGACGCCTAGTAGCTCTATGTCTCATCAGAATCAGAGCTACAGATAAAGGTGCGTACTCAAATACTAAAATTGTCAGTTCTCCACCAATCCCAGGTATGTTGTGACCACTCATTAGAATATAAAGAGTGGTCACAATATATTAGGTATGGTGGAGAAATAAAGAAATTATTCTTGAAAAAGTTTTAATTTATATCATTCTCTGCATAATATTTTGAAAAGAAATTAATGCAAACTTTATTTTTGTAAATGCAGCAGTTTAAAAATAAAAGAGTACTGACAGTGTTGTGGTAGTGTGATATGTGGATATCAGGATAGACTTGATATACTGGAACAAATACTTCAGGTATTTGGTAAAAAATGGCATATTTCACAGAAGAAATAGTATTCATTTCCTCAACTATTTGAAAAAACTACTGACAAATTCCTCATACTGCCAGGCAACTGACAAATATTTCAACCATGAAATGAAACAGTACATTAATTTTATTTGCCATAAAAATACCCTCATGGCTCAAGTAATATTAAGGCAATCAATTTTGACCCAGACCAAATGGCTGTTGAAGAATCAGTTTGATCAGAGTCTACACCATATGCGGTTTCATTAGTTTCAACCCTTATTAACCCTTTCCCTCATACTGACGCCTTTTGACGCCTCTGTAAAAATCACTTTTTGAAACCATTGTGATAAATAGAGCATTTGCTCCATAGGAGCAACTGCTCTATTTATCACAATGGTTTCAGATCTACTCAATTCTAAAATTTTCCTTTTCTCTAGTTAATGCTCCTTTTCGGTAGATTTACTCAAAGAAGTTGGGTCTAAAAATAGCCCATGAGGTAATGGCTTAACCCTTTCCTTCATATAAACATGTTTTCACTAATTTGCAAACAGAGTAGACCCAGATCAGATGGCTCCTATAGGAGCCGTCTGATCAGTGCCTGTTTGCTAGTAGAATTTGCAAGATTTGTTTCTTTACTTTCTAGAATGGCCAGAATGTTCCACCTTCCATATTTCATTATATCTATTTTTGTCCGCGAATATTCAATAGGTATTGAAATTTGGAAGAAACATAGAACAGGGAAAGGGTTTCCCCTTATTAACCCTTTGTCTGATGGAGCAGAAAGGACTTATTAACTCTTTACCTGTAAGATAGGCCTTTTCATGCCTTTGCAGACATGGAAGACCAAGATCCTGTAGGAGTCATCTGATCAGGGTATGCTCTGTTTGCTTATGAAATAATAAAGATGTTTTGGCCATGGCAGAAACTGTTGAATCAGACTCATACAAGTTCATAAGCAAACAGAGCAAGCCTTAATCAGACAGCTCCTACATGAGCCATCTGACCTGGGTCTACAGTGTCTGCAAAGATGTCACCATCAGATAAAGCTTTCATGAATAGACATGTGTGTTTAACCCTTTCCCTGTTCTATATTTAGACCAATTTTCAGTACCTACTGAATATTCATTAAGAAAATAGTTATAAAGAATTCTTGAAGGTGGAACATTGTAGACATTTAAGAAAGTAAAGAAACAGATCTATCAAATTCTAATAGCAAACAGAGTAGACCCTGATCAGACGGCTCCCCTAGGAGCCGTCTGATCAGGGTCTACTCTGTTTGCAAATGCGTGAAAACACGTTTGTATGAGGGAAAGGGTTAAAGCCAGTGGTTGTTTAATGCAGAATGACAGCAATGCAGAGAGCTTTCTGTATTACTTTCATCCTGCATTAAGCTACCACCTATCTTAATATATATAAAACTCAATTTCTTTTTAGTGGCTTTTTTTCTTCACAAAAAGTATAAACAAGCCCTGCTATATGAAAACCAACATTTTAACTTTTGCACAATCTGCCCACCCATCTTAGTCCAGTCAGTTTGTTTTCACGACAGAGCAACAGATAAATGTACGTACTCAGATACTAAAATCGTCAATTCTTCACCAAACCCTATGTTGTCACCACTCTTTAAAATCGTCTCTGAGACAATTTTAAAGGGTGGTCACAATATAGGGTTTGGTGGAGAAATAAAAAAGTTATTCTTGAAAATGTTTTAATTTACGCATCTTATCTGGACCTCTGCTAGAGGTGTCAATAAAAGGACAGATGGAAAAATGGATTAACAGATGTATATTGATGTTGCTATATCCCCTTCATAACTCTGTTGAGTCTCAGGGGGTAAAAAGAAAAAAATATGAAGTAGTTGCTCTAGTTCATAAACTTACTGAGGCAAGCATTCTCACTTTTTTCACAACCAAGATCTGAGGTGCTTAATCATACAAAGATAAAACTCAGATAAATTTGAGTTGACTTTATCAAAACCTATCAGACCACTTTTTAAAGCAATCTTCATTAAGTTTGATGTCAGAAATGTAATCCGTAAGCTTCAGATAAGAATGATTTATCATAATTGAACAAAACTATGATCTCTAAAATATTTCCCATGATAATATCTACAGCACAAACACCTTTCCATCTTATATTCTAGATGAACCTGAACAAAATCAGTAGTTGACTGACATTGGAATTCTATAAAAAAAATCCTTTCCCTGTTGAATATTCAAGTAAGAAATAATGACATCATGAATATTTATTAGCTTAAGTTTTATACTAGCATAATATAATCCCATTCCTCCTTAGGCTGTTTTTATACGCAGCCACTTTGAATAAATCTACCAAAAAGGAGAATTAACTAGAGAAAAGGACAATTTTAGAATTTTGTAGTTTGAAACCATTGTGATAAATAAAGCATTAAAATTTTTTGCTCCTATAGGAGCAAATGCTCTATTTATCACAATGGTTTCAGCAGGTGATTTTTACAGAGGCGTAGAAAGGCGAATTTATGGAGGAAAAGGGTTAAATACACAGGATATTTTGGTATTGGTAGAAACTGTTGACTCAGAATCAAATAATAAGTAAACAGAGCAGACCCAGAGCAGATCGCTCCTACATGAGCTGTCTGATCTGGGTCTACTGTTTGCAAATGCCTGAAAACGTATTTATATGAAAGAAAGGGTTAACCCCTCCCTTCATGAAATATTAAGTCCAATAACCCTTTCCTCCATAAATACGCCTTTCTACGACTCTGTAAATGATCCTTTTGGGTAGATTCATTCAAAGAGGTTGGGTCTAAAATAGCCTATGGAGGAATGGGTGAATGATGTTTTGAAATTGGTACCATATAATAAAAGATCTTGTAGCTGCAGTTTGGAGACTAAATGACATCCTATGCATCTAAAGCAGAAAAAACAAAGGGACACAATTCTGTCAAATAATATTAAAATCAAATTTCTTTCTTCATACCTGTATTTCCAAATAGACTTGTCAAAATGTGTATCATGGAAAATATCTAATTTTTCTTCTTCTTGGATATTTCTGCAAGAATTCCTTTCCTGTTAGGACTTTAGGAGAATTATTTGTGAAACAAACATGTCAGACTGCGACTGAATAAAGAGGTGCTGAAGACCCATGTACTTTATTGCAGATAGGCATAAATGCATTAACCCTTTCCCTGTTCCATATTCATGTAAGAAATCACATCATGAATATTTATTAGCTGACCTTTTATTATGGCATTATATACACTTGATTTTCCAGTATTGGTAGAAACTATAGCAACAGATCTATTATCAGTTCATTAGCAAACAGAGCAGACCCTGAATAGACAGCTCCTATAGGAGCTGTCTGATCTGGGTCTACTCTGTTTGTAAAGGTGCAGAAAGGCGTATTTATGGAGTATAGCATTAAGAAAAGAATTCTGAATTTGTCAATCTACACATGTACAATCACTTCAAATTGAAGAGTTCCATTTGTTTGACAGATGGCTCAACTCTTATCCCACTCTCCGTGACACGACACACATTTGCAAACAGCTCTGATCCAGATGAGACACAGAGAAACTCGGCACCTCATCAGGATCTAAACTGTTTAACACTCGGTCAATAGTTTCAGAAAAGCTTGTTTGAATCAAAAGTAGTCAAATGGCACCAGATCCAAATTTGAGCAGGCATACTTTGTTCAAGTAAGTTAAGGTGAAGGTGTGCTCAATCTGTCTCAACTGTATCCAAATGATGGTAAACATCATTCAATCTTCAGACGTCATGATAGCCTGTGCAGTAAACAGTTTGGAAGCAGATAAGACGCTAATATACAGTAAAACTTCTCCATAACGGCCACTAAATTACATAAAGTATTTTGTGCTAAAGGCAGGTGGCTGCTTAAATCAAGGTGAAAGTAAAAACAGAACGCTCATATAGGAGTGTTCTGTTTTACTTTCACCTTGCTTTAAGCAACCACCTGCTCTAAACACCAGCTAGTTAACTCAATTTAGAGGCCCTTAATGAGAGGTTTTACTGTACTAGTAGTGACAAACTGTTTGTCACTCTGATCATCTTTCTGGCAAAATATGCAAGAAATTGTTTATTTAGAGCTTTGAAGCAGATGACAATATTTGCAGATGACAAATTCTCAGAGTGCAGAAGGTTATAAACAAAAACATGGTATGAGTACTCTTAACTTTCAGGAAAATAATCCAAATCATGGATGATGGTAATAGTTACACCAAAATATTTGTATATCCTACAGACCAAGATAAAACTGCTCCTGAAGCTGCAGTTTGATCAGGTCTACACAATTTGCTACTACTACTATAAAATATTTATAATTATATCAGCTTAACCCTTTCCTCCATACGCTTTTTATAGACACAACCTCTTTGAATCAATCTATCGAAAAGGGGCATTTACTAGAGAAAAGGATTTTTTTTTTAGAATTTTGTAGTTTTGAAACCATTGTGATAAATACTCTGAGCATTTGCTTCTATAGGAGCAAATACTCTATTTATTACAATGGTTTCATAAAGTGACTTTTACAGAGGCGTAGAAAGGCGTATTTATGGAGGAACGGGTTAACCAAACCAAGGAGAGAGGAGACTTAGTGTCCCAATATTAACCCTCTTCTCTTCCATAAATATGCCTTTGCATACAGAGTACATCCAGATCAGACAGCTCATATAGGAGCTTTCTGATGAGGGTCTGCTCTGTGTGCTTATGATATAATATAGAAATGATCCTGCCATGACCAAACATTCATGTGTTCATGTGCCATTATAAAAATTAATTTAATAAATATTCATGATGTCATCATTTCTTTCATAAATACTTCTGCAATAACACATTTTTGTACATGTACTAATTGTATCCCTTTTGGAAATATATCATAGCATCTCATCATATTTAATTACACTAGAACCATTATGAATCCTCACTGCAGAACTAGACTAGAAAATTGTGTCTGTAAGACACAACGATGACCACGTGGTGGTGCTTGACAACGAAAAAAACTGTGACAAACAACTGCACGTAAAAGCGTGACACACAGACAGATGGACAGACGGACGGACAGGTGCAAAACATAATGCCCCCTGACTATCGTCAAGGGGGGCATAAAAATGCTTTACCCTCCATACCAACATATAGCAACCAGGAACTGAAGGCGTGGCAAACGGTGGTATAGACTATTTTTAGAGGCAGGTCACATGACGCAAGTACCTTAACTTTTATCCTTCAAGGAATAATATTTTGTTCATGTTTAACCCTGATGAAGGCTTTTGTAAGCCGAAACGTTGGTTTTTATAAAA
This sequence comes from Azorinus chamasolen, assembly GCA_963576725.1. Classification (NCBI taxonomy): domain Eukaryota; kingdom Metazoa; phylum Mollusca; class Bivalvia; order Cardiida; family Solecurtidae; genus Azorinus; species Azorinus chamasolen. The sequence continues at coordinate 56,517,639 of OY755244.1, forward strand.
AAAAAATCTTCACCATAGCTTAAGATTGTTTGTTCTCTTTGAGAAGTACATTTTAAATAGGTTTAACCTTTTATTATTTGATAACCCTGTCTTTTCAGACCTTTGCAGAGTATATCATATCAGTCAGCTGCTGTAAAAGCTGTCTGATCAGGTCTGCTGTGTTTTATCATATATTGCAGATCTGTTATTTTATCAATAGAAATAAGTATTATTCATTATAGGTGGAGTTTCTAAAGTACAGGGTCAAGGTCAACCAGTGTGCAATTTAACCCTTTCCTCCATGAATATTCATGTAACAAATAATGACCTCATTAATACTAATTAGGTTGTTATAATAGTATAATTATGGACAAAGGACTGGGCGATGAAAGAATGATATCTATATTACATTATAAGCAAATAGAGCAGACCCTGATCAGACGGCTCCTATAGGAGCTGTCTGATCTGGGTCTACTCTGTTTGAAAAGGGGTATTTATGGAGTAATTTTGGGTTAAACTGATCTCAGCTGACTGATAATAGGTCAAGTTCATCTTTAACCTTTGCATGATAAATAACTGTGACCTGCAAAAACTGTAGTATGGTACTCCCACTTCAAAAGAATGAACGCATCATTATACCGGAAAACAAATATCTAGTGAATTGATATGATACAATTACAAGCTGTACTATTTTTCCCTAAGTACATGCAATTTAAATGGAATGGTTATTTTTCTTGATCTACTGGAACACTGTCCTTAACCCAGCAGAAATCAGGTTCTTTCTGCTGTTATTTTCAGCAAATTGTACATTGTAAGATGTTGCCAAATCCATCCAATATCTACAGTAGACTCTGTCTAAACCCATTGCCTCATATTGACGCCTTTTGACAGCTCTGTAATAGTCACTTTCTGAAACCATTGTGATTGAAAAAGAGCATTTGCTCCATTGGAATAACACAGTTCTAAACAATTTCCTTTCCTCTAGTAAATGCTCATTTTTGGTAGATTTATTCAAACAGGTAGGATCTAAAAATAGCCTACGAGAGAATGGGTGAAGCAGCAATCAAAAAGAGATCTAATAATGCAAGGCAGGTGGTAGCTAAATGCAGGTCAAAACTTGTACCCTGCATTAAGCAACCACCTGCTTTTCAAGACTGATATGTTCAATAAATGAATGGCCTCTTAGGACAGTTTTACTGTATGTTGAATAATCATAAACAATACTATATCTGAATGAAAAACTTCCTGGGTCCTTGGGCTACTCTGTTTGCAAAATTATGATTAGACAGAAATGCAGATGAGGGCATTTGCAAACAGTATTAACCCAGATTAGGGTCTGCTCGTTTGTCCATTAAAATGCTCTAGCATATGTAACCCATTCCTGCATAGGCTATTTTTAGACCCAACCCCTTTGAGAAAGGAGCAATTCTATTAGAGAAAAGGTAAATTTTAGATTTGTGTAGCCTTGAAATCATTGTGATAAATAAAGCATCTGTTTCTTTGGAGATCTAGATGCTCTATTTATCACAATGGTGTCAAAATGTGACTTTTACAGAGGCGTCTCAAAAGGCATCAATAATGCAGGAATGAGTGAGTTAAGCCTTTAAAGCTACATGAATTGTATAGTTAAAATGATGGAGAATTTCACTTTAAATATTCATCATTCAAAGGCTTAACCAATTCCTTCATTTTGACACCTTTGCAACAGCCACTTTTTGAAACCATTGTGATAAACAGGGCATTTGCTCTTATAGTGCAATGATTTCAAAACTACACAATTCTAAAATTAACCTTTTCTCTAATAAATGCTCCTTTTCAGTAGATTTATTCAATGAGGCTGTGTCTTAACACTTTACTACATCAATATTCATGAAGGAAATTATGACATCATGCATATTGACTAGTTTATCTTTTATAATGGCATATGAACACTGGACATTTTGTCTCTGACAGAAACTATAGAAATAGATCTATATTATACCATAAGCAAACAGAGCAGACTCTGATCAGACGGCTCCTATAGGAGCCGTCTGATCTGGGTCTACTCTGTTTGCAAATGTGTGTAAAGGCGTCTATATGAGGGAAAGGATTAAGGCCTTAGCAAATAGAGTAGGTTCAGATCAGATGACTCCAGTAAGAGCCATCTGATCAGGGTCTGCTATTTCTTAACCCTTTTCCTCATACAAATGCATCTTCATGCATTTGCAAACAGTGTAGACCCAGATCAGACGGCTCCTATACTAGCAGCCATCTGATCATAGTCTGCTCTGTTTGCTAATGGAATTTGAAAGACCTGTTTCTTTATTTTCTAAATTGGCTACAATGTTCCAATTTCAGTACTTCAATATACCTATATATTTTGTCCATGAATATTCATTAGGTATTGAAATTTGGAATAAACATAGAACAGGGTTATATATAGGTTAAGGAATATATTAAGATCCGATTCTAAATTTACTCTCAGTAGCCTGAACCATTCCCGTGTTCACATGCCAGTATAAAAAGTGTGTAGTTAATTATCACATACATGAATATGCATGAGGTTAGAGGTTAATTTCTCCCACTCATTGTCATTCTCCAGACAATAGATATAACCAAAGTCATTTGGAAACAAAATTAAGATTTTACACCCAAATGGTTCATATTTCCTAAGTTGTATATTATCTGGCCTATATTTCTGCCTGACAGAATATTATGATTACTTTTGAGCATTTTCTATCTACCATATAAACTCTAATAAATGCTCCTGGGGGTGTTACATTTTTTTTTAAAAATTGTGCACAGGTGGTTGCTTAATGCAGAACTAGAGGTTTTTGTCACAAAAACGGATGTCTCCCCTCTAATAAAAACAATATGTAAAGGGAAATCACTAAAAATGTTATGGTCTTGATGAATGATACTTCCCCTCATTATGCGTTTTCCACACTACATTTTTCAAGAAGAAAATGATAACAGCTAATAACTCCAAAAATACTGATACCAGATTGATGGCCCTTGTGCATGACACTTACTTTCAACATACTCTTTCCAAAAATAAAATGTCATTCCAATAGCATCAGTCGAACAGGAGTTATTGATCGGCCAAAAAATGTAACAAAGGGCAATAACTCCAAAAGTATTGAAGCCAGAATTATGGCCCTTGTTCACGACACTTTCTCTCATCATGCTCTTTCCATGCATGAAGTTTCAATACGATGGCAAGAGCCATATAGGAGTTATCGTCCGGACAAGAAGAATTAAACAAATGTACAAGGGGCAATAACTCTAAATTTATTGAAGCTCGAGTTATAGATCTTATGCATGACACTTTCTCTTATCATGATCGTTCCATGTATGACGTTTCAATCCAATGCCATGTGTCACATAGGAGTAATCATCCGGACAAAAAATTGTGATTTTTTTACAAAGGGCAATAACTCCAATATTAGTGAAGCCAGAGTTATGGACCTTGTGCATGACACTTCCTCTCGTTATGATCTTTCCATATATGAAGTTTTAATCCAATGGCATGAGCCATATAGAAGTTATCGTCCGGACAAAAAAGTGTGAATTTTTTTACAAAGGGCAATAACTCCTATATTAGTGAAGCCAGAGTTATGTACCTTCTGCATGACACTTCCTCTCATCATGCTCTTTCCATATATGAAGTTTCAATCAACTGGCATCAGGCATATTGAAGTTATTGTCCGGACAAAAAATTATGATATTTTTTACAAAGGGCAATAACTCCAATATTAGTGAAGCCAGAGTTATGGACCTTGGGCATGACACTTCCTCTTGTCCTGATCTTTCCATATATGAAGTTTCAATTCACTGGCATGAGCCATATAGGAGTTATCGTCCGGACAAAAAAGTGTGATTTTTTTTTTACAAAGGGCAATAACTCCAATATTAGTGAAGCCAGAGTTATGGACCTTGTGCATGACACTTCCTCTCATTATGCTCTTTCCATATATGAAGTTTCAATCAACTGGCATCAGGCATATTGAGGTTATCGTCCGGACAAAAAGTGTGACAGACAGACGGACAGACAGACAACTCTCACGAAAACAATATGTCTCCCCCATATAAATATGGGGGGAGACATAATGAGAGCAATGCAGATAGTTCCTATATTGCATTCAGTCTGCATTAAGTTGGAACCTGTATTTTGAAAAACCTTTTTCTTTATAATTATAATAGTTATCATATAGGGTTTTAATCGTTTCGTTGATCATTAATTTCTAAGGTGGCATTTATTAGAGCTGAGGTGTTCATTAGGGAGAATAGGGTATATCAGGGGCTATTTTGAAATGGTAAATTATTGTCATAACCCTTTCTTCATGTAAACGCCTTTTCACCCATCTGCCAACAGAGTAGACCCAGATCAGACAGCTCCTATAGGCTTTCTTATGTATTGCTGTATATAACAGGTCTGCATATTCATAAATATTACGATATTAGCGGTAGTAATGGGTTTTCGTGAGCAATGAAAGTTTCAATGTGAGGTTCTCGTATGAACAAACTATCTAAACAAAATCGGACATCAGGGTACCTCACATTACACTATAGTTGTATATGGCAATTTAGCCCCATCCTGGCAGCTATCAGCATGGTTTTAACAATTGTTGATAACGGCAGAGCTCCAGATAAGATGCGCAACTTCTTTATTTCTCCACCAAACCCTATGTTGTGACCACTCTTTAGAATCGTCTCGAAGAAAAGATTCTGAAGAGTGGTCACAACATAGAGTTTGGTGGAGAAATGACGATTTTAGTATTTGAGTACGCATCATTATCTGTAGCTCTGATAAAGGGTAACCAGGAGAATATTTCTGACAAACAATATTCAAATTGGACCATTCAATGTTGACAATTTTAAAAGTTTTACAGAAAATGTTACTATCCAAAGGGTTAACCCTTTCCCTCATAGGCTATTTTTAGATCCAACCACTATGAATAAATCTACTGAAAAGGAGCATTAACTAGAGAAAAGGAATTTTTTTAGAATTTTGTAGTTTGAAACCTCCTATATGAGCAAATGCTCTATTTATCACAATGGTTTCATAAAGTTACTTTTACAGAGGCGTAGAATGGCGTATTTATGGAGGAAAGGGTTAAACAAAATTCAGTTCATATATATACATCTTTCTAGATAATTATAGTAAAACCCTGCTAAACCTGAATTCTAGAAGAGAAGAATTTAGATACATTTGGCAGGTGGCTGTTCCTACAGGAGCTTTCTGCATGACCTTTACCCTGCATTAAGCTGCTATCTGCCTCAAATACCTATATTTATACTAAATTTAATGTCTCATTTAGAGGGGTTTTACTGTATATATCCTACTGGTATTCAAACCGAGAAGTATTTCTTTGTCATTAGTAAGTCCTGGACATTTGAACATGACAGTAGGATCAACTTCAGGAAGAAGAACGAGTTATCCTTTAATTAGCCCACTATGAGTACATGTGTGATAAAAGTTTGCAAGCAAATCAGATTCCGATGAGACGTGGAGTAATTTGGATTACCAATACGATCAATGTTGTTAGACACTGTGATTATGTCTTTGAAAACAAATGTGAGAAAGTCTGCCTAGAAAACAGAACTATCTACCTAAGAAAATGTGAGCAGGATGCTAAAGGTTAATTCCAGGGAATAAGGAAAGGCAGTCGAGCAATTCTAGTCATGTTTTGTTCTCCTCTGCGAAATTTCTTGGTAATTTACATAAGTGTAAGGCATGGCCGCTTATTTCATTATGTTGTCCATTGGGTGCCAATTATACGATGAAGTCTGTATTTTACAATCTACCACATCAATCCTTTGAAGCAAGAAACATTACAAGCATTTGTGAACAGTATAGACCCAGATCAGAGGACCCCAAAGGCCCTCAGACTAGTTCTTCACTGTTTGTCATTCAATATCCTACAGCCAAGATCAATCTCTTCATACTGAAATGAATCTTTAGTTAAACAGCCTGATGGGCCATTCCACTTTGAATATTCAGCAAGCAAAAGGTTAATGAAATTACAAGTAGTAGCCCAGTTTGCAATTCTAATGCTGGGTCAGTCTATTCTGACATTTCATTCCTACCTAGCATTTCAAAAGCTTAGCACAAAACTCTTGTCTCTACTATTTTAACTCTTTCCCCCATGACATCATGAATGTTTATTAGATTAATTTGTTATAATAGCACATAGACAAATGAATGTTTGGCCATGGCAGATACTGTAGAATCATACCTATATTATATCATAAGCAAACAGAGTAGACCCTGACCTGAAAGAAACAGATCTAACGAATTCCATTAGCAAACAGAGCTGTCCCTGATCAGACGGCTCCTACAGGATCCATCTGATCTGGGTCTTCTCTGTTTGCAAATATGTGAAAAGACGTTAACTATTATGAGAGTCCACTCAGTATAAACGGCTTAAACTTGCTAGATGATTTTAAATGACAAACAGGGCAGACCCTGATCAGGGGGTTCATCTAGGAGCTCTACACTGTTTGCAAATGCCAGTGCACAGGTGTCCTACAATCTAAGGGTTAAAGAACATGGTTAATACAGTTTTGCATCGAGCCCTTGGTTCAACATAATTATTATGAGCAAATTAAAGACACTTGTCATTGGTTTGAATCAATTTTAGTAACTCAGTATTCCACCAGGATCCAAACTATTTTGATGAATACAAGGCCAGTATAGTATAATGTAACTGTCTTCTGATTACAGTAAAACATGTCCAGTTGCCATTAACCATTTCCCTGTACAATGTCAGGTTCTATGTTTATTCCACATCTCAATACCTACTGAACATTCATGGACAATATTAATACCGGTATAGTTATAATGAAATATGGAAGATGGAACATTGTACAGGTAGTCATTTTAGAAAGTACAGGAACAGATCTTTCAAATTCCATTAGTAAACAGAGAAGACAGGCTGATCAGATGGCTCCTATAGGAGCCGTCTGATCCGGGTCTACTCTGTTTGCAAATGCATGAAAAGGTGTTAGCATGAGGGAAAGGGTCAAAAAGGAAGACTTATCCTTGGCTTTCATATAGGTGGTAGCTAATCTTGGATGAAAGAAATGAACAAATCAGAGAATTTTACTCTTTCCTTTTACATCTTTACATGCCTTTGCAAAAAGAGTAGACCCAGATCAGACAGATCCCGTAGGAGTTGGTCATTGCAGAAACTGTAGAATCAGATCTATATAACTTCAAAAGCAAACAGAGCAGACCCTGATCAAATGGCTCCTACAGGAGCCATTTGATCCGGGTCTACTCTGTTTGCAAAGGCATATTTATGGAGTAAAGGGTTAAGGAAGGAGTTAACGCTTTCTTTCAAACAATGATTGTGCAAACAGAGTAGTCCCAGATCAGATAGCTCTTATATAGGAGTCTGCTGTGTGTGCTTACGTAATTATCATTGATAGGACTGTACAGTTTCTACCAAAACCAAAACGATCTTGTGTACATAATATTACGGAATATTATCATTAATTTATGCCATTATGTATAGGTTAGAGCTTATAAACTGCAGTCTTCGGAAATAAGACGGCCGATAACGCGAGCGAAGCGAAGCGTTTTAGGCCGTCTTATTTTCGAAGACTGCAGTTTATAAGCTCTAACCGATTTAGTGATTGCCCTACTTTTCAACAGGCTCAGTTTATAAGCCCCGCCCACTGAGCAATGACAAACTTGTATATAGTCACGTGATTATGGTACATCTAAAACATCATCCGTTTATGCAAAATACCTAGAAAACCCACAATTCAAACAAACGTCGTCTTTGTTAATATTCTCACGTGTTTATGTTTTGAAAATCCTACACAGTGAAACTGATTTCGCGCCTTTTTCTTGTAAACATTGCCATATTTGGCTTTGTCACGTAATCAAATATTCCCCGTCTATGTGTAAAACAGTTTGACACAATTTTCTGGAGGCAAAATAATAACAACAATAATGACAACAATCTGTCGTTGACCTGCTCTCTGGCACCGAGCTAGCAGACTTATCTAACGAAGATTTGTAAGCCGAGAAGACCCAGATCAGACAACTCCTATGCTGTACGTCTAACCAGGGTCTACTCGGTTTACACAGATTTAAATCTTCACTGGTACCGAAACCCAAACATTCATTATATTATTATCAGAATATTGAAATAAGAATAATTACAAAATATTACAGGTTTGATTGTTTATGTTTTGTTGAACGGAGTACGGTTTCGAATACAGGTTTGCGCTTATTTCCTGATTTATTTGCTTATTTACATTAGTCCTTTTTCAATATAATCCTGCTTCAACAGGTGGGATGTTTCGTGATTTATTTGTCCATTTTCTTTTGGGTCTATAATTCTGCCTCTCAGTTTATTTGTCCAATTACTATTGGGTCTATAATTCTGCCTCTCAGTTGTTTGCATTATATAGTCTTCCTCTCCACGTTTTACACACGTGTACTTGTGTATACTCGTTCACGTGTCGATAGCGTCATAACAGCAACTCGTTCGATTTGTCTAGTAGTGGGCGGAGTTTTGTTGCGCATGCGCACTGGAAGGTTTGTCTTCGAAAGTTAGAGTCGATTTTATAAAATTTATGAGGATTAGAGTCTGAAAAATTTCAAAAATGCGGCTCGTTGATTGGATGAAAAAGTAGGGCAATCACTAAAACAAATCAGCTAATAAAATATTCATGATGTCATTATCACAACAGGTAAAGAGTTAATAATCACCTCCTTATTGAGATTCCTGTGTGACTAACAGTAAAACCTCTCTAAACCGGACGTTAAATGCGGTATAAACAGGTGGCAGCTTAATGCAGGGTGAAAGACATGCAGCAAGCTCCTCTAGGAGCTTTCTGCATGTCTTTCACCCTGCATTAAGCAGCCACCTGCCTAAAAGTATCTAAAATCTTTTCTTCTAGAATTCCGGTTTAGAGAGGTTTTACTCTAGTCCTTTAACTCTTTACTCCAGGATTATTCATGGAAGAAATAATGACAGAGCTACAGATTAAAGGTGTGTACCCAAATACTAAAATCGTCATTTCTCCATTAAACCCTATACTGTTACAACTCTTTAGAATCATCTATTAAGAGTTATTTTTGAAAATGGCTAGATTTACGTAATCTTATCTGGAACTCTGTAATGACATCATCAATCTTGTTAAGATGATTCTGAACAGGGGTCACACCAAAGGGTTTGGTGGAGAAACAACAATTTTAGTATTTGAATACTAACTTTATCTATTGCAACTAGCACCACACCGTGCAGCTTTGTTTTTAGTCCAATTAAAGTAAAACCCCTCTAAACTGGATTTTCAATTTAGTGTAAATATCGGTCTTGGAGACAGGTGGCAGCTTAATGCAGGATGAAAGTCAGGCAGAAAGCTCCTAGGAGCTTTCTGCATGACTTTCATCCTGCATTAAGCAGCCATCTGCCTAAAAGCATCCAATTTCTTCTCTAATAGAATTCCGGTTTACAGGGGTTTTACTGTTCACTAATGTCAAGTAACATGTTGGTAAAATACATCTGAAAATGGACTGTTTGTTACAAAGAAAAACATTTCTTTTTAAGTTTCATTACATAGCCATACATGGAAAATTAGTGAGACCCATGATAGATACATTTATATTATCATATGAAAATGATGCCGATTAGCCACAGAACATTGCTGTAAAATTCATTTGAAATCTGGTAAGAAATGTTGGAGAAAAGTTTTGATATAGTCCGACTTATACATTGTAGCTTTATGTAGAAAACAAGCTCCATCCATAACGACCCATTTTTAACCCCTTATACCACAGATACACCTTTTCATGCCTTTGCAAACAGAGTAGACTCAGATCAGCCGTCTGATTAGAGTCTGCTGGGTTTGCTTATGGAACTATATAGAACTGGTTCTAAAATTTCTGGTATGGCCAACTTTGCTTTAATCATGTAACATTATGTAAATGCAATATCAATGAATATTCATGAATTATTCATAAAGAAAAGGATTAATTCTGAGTAACTGTCATCTGCTTCAATTTTGTTAAATTCATTTTTGAAAACACACTTGGATCTACACTAGTTGCAAGGATTATAAATAAATGCACACACAAAAATATTAATAAAATATTCTGTGTTCAAAAAGCTTCTTCTCTTGATATTTTCAAAAACTAGGTTACATCTAGGGGGTTCATTTTTTTCAAATTAACCATACCTCAGCCGCAGATTAGCAGTAATTAACCTCTAATCCAGTACCTGTTCACTATTCTTGTTAGAAATAATAACATCAGTAACCCTTACAGTGCGGGACCCGAGTCACTAATGTCCTTTGCAAACAGTGTAGACCCAGATGAGAGGGCTCCTAGGGGAGCCCACTCATCAGGGTCTGCACTGTTTGTCATGTTACACTTTTCTTTAGAAAACATCCCTAAATATTCACCATAAGCTTGACCTATTTGAATTTTGGAATATTCCATTTGAAAATTCAGCGTTGTAAGGGTTAACCCTTTCCCTGTTCTGTTTTTATTCCAAATTTCTATACCTATTGAATATTCATGGACAAAATGGTTATAGGGAAAAATAAAAGGTGGAACATTGTAGCCAATTTTGAAAGTAAAGAAACAGATCTATCCAATTCCATTGACAAACAGAGTGGACCCTGATCATACAGTTCCTACAGGAGTCTTCTTATCTGAGTCTACTCTATTTGAAAATGCACGAAAATGTGTTGATATGATGGAAAGTGTTAACCTGTTACCTGTTGACTATTCATGTATGATATAATAACATCATTAACCCTTCTCTTGCTGAATTTTAAAATACATTTCTCCTTCTTTACCCATGCCCTGTTGTCTAATTACATATATATCTTCACTGTGTACAAGTATTTCGTTGTGCAATCACTGCTGTGGAGTGCACTGGTTGCACAATCAACTTGTAAATAGCGCAGACCCTGATGAGACAGCTCCTGCAGGAGCTGTCTCATCTGGGTCTTCACTATTTACAGGTAGGTATATTGACGTGAATAGCAAGCGAAGGGTTAATATTAATAAGATTATTTTTTATAATGGTATATAAATACATGACATTTTTGCACAGGCGGAAAATTTAGAATCAGAACTATATTATACCATAAGCAAACAGAGTAGACCAAGTTGATCACATGGTTCCTATTATAGGAGCCTTCTGATCTGGGTATACTCTGATTGTAACTGTGTGAAAAGGGGTTTACATGACTGAAAGAGTTAAAATGATATATCTGAACTTATCAGAGTCATAGACAAAGATGTGTGTTTATAAAATTTGAAGAGGGGATTCGAACATGTTATCAAGACATAGGGTTTTGAGGAGAAATAAAGGAGATATTCATTGAAAAGGCTTAATTTACATATCTGTGTCTGACATACGATTATCTATGTAATCATTTCAAACCAAAGTGCTTCTCCAATCTTGTTTTATTAAATATTTTTCATAATAAAATCTCTTCTTATAAGCTGTGAGACAGCCTATGTAAACGTCTTATCAAGATCTATACAATTTGACACTATGATCACCAGTCTTTGAAAAGAGAACAGAAAATACAGTTTATGTCAACTCTTTCCAAGCTTGCTTAGTGGCAAAATCTTGATTACCTGTGCAAACAGTTTTGATCCAGATGAGATGCCGCATAATGTGGTGTCTTGTCAGGATCCAAACTATTTGACATTTTGATGATATTCAAATTGCAAAGCAACGTGGGAAACCTTATTTAAGAATTATTTAAAAATTACTTAGCGTGCAAAGGTTAATGCAGAGCTGCCTCTTTTACTGAGCAAGCTAAAGGTTAACCCTGCTCTTGCTGAATTTTAAAATACATTTCTCCTTCTTTACCCATGCCCTGTTGTATAATTACATATATCTTCACTGTCTACAAGTACTTCGCTGTGCAATCACTGCTGTGGAGTGCACTGGTTGCACAATCAACTTGTAAATAGTGCAGACCCTGATGAGACAGCTCCTGCAGTAGCTGTCTCATCTGGGTCTTCACTATTTACAGGTAGGTATATTGACGTGAATAGCAAGCGAAGGGTTAATAACTACTGCAGTGGTGGCTTAGACTTTGTTCAGCTGTTTAACCTTTTCCTCCATGAACACTGATGAGATCATGACTATCAATTAGATTAATTTTTACAAGGCAGTCCAAAGGACAGCTATATCCCCCACCGCCGCCACCTAAATTAAGACATTGACCTTAATGTGATACCTTCCAGTTGTTAAGAAAATAGTACGCGGAAACAAATATAATGGAAACTGAAGGTAAGAACACAACATTCAAATTTGACCTTGACCTTGAGCCGACATGACTGCCACATGTGTTCTGCACATCATCTCAATTCGGTTAATATTTGACTCAAGTTTTATGAAAATCCTTCAAATGGTTTAGAAGATATGGAGCGGTCACGAAATGTAATGGAAATTGAAGATTAAATCACTTGGCCTTCAAATGTGACCTTGACCTTGAGCCGACAAGACTGCCACATATGTTCTGCACATTGTCTCAACGTGGTTAACATTTGAGGCAAGTTTCTTGAAAATCCTTCAAGGGGTATAGGAGATAACGAAACTATAATTGAAATTGAAGGTAAGAACACTTGATCTTCAAATGTGACCTTGACCTTGAGCCGACATGACTGGCACATGTGTTCTGCACATCGTCTCAATTTAGCTAACATTTAACTAAACTTTTATGAAAATCCTTCAAAGGCTTTAGAAGATATGGAGCGGACACGAAAATGTAACCGAAATTAAAGGTTAGAACACTTGACCTTCAAACGTGACCTTGACCTTGAGCCAACATGATTGCCGCATGGGTTCTGCACATCGTCTCAATTCATTTAATATTTGACTCAAGTTTTATGAAAATCCTTCAAAGGGTTTAGAAGATATGGAGCGGACACGAAACTGTAATGGCAACTGAAGGTTTAAACACTTGACCTTCAAATGTGACCTTGAACTTGAGCCGACATGACTGTCACGTGTGTTCTGCACATCGTCTTAATTTGGTTAACATTTGACTCAAGTTTTATGAAAATCCTTCAAAGGGTTTAGAAGATATGGAGCGGACACAAAAATGCAATGGAAATTGAAGGTTAAAACCCTTGACCTTCAAATGTGACCTTGACCTTGAGTCGACATATCTGCCACATATGTTCTGCACATCGTCTCAACTTGGTTAACATTTGAGGCAAGTTTCTTGAAAATCCTTCAAGGGGTATAGGAGATATGGAGCGGACACGAAATTGTTACGGACAGACGGACGGACATACTAACAAATGGGTAGTTGTGTGACTTTTTCCTTTGATCTTTTCTTGTGGGACTAGTCCCACAAGAAAAACTATTTTTGGCTCTAACTTTGGAAAAGAATGATCTGGAAGCTAACCCTAACCCTATGTCCCACAACTGGCCAGGTTAATGTCACAAGAAATGGCCAGGTTAATGTCACAAGAGATGGCCAGGTTAATGATTTTACTTGTGTGACTAGTTAGAAAAAGTCACACAACTACCCATTGGTGAGTGCGGACGGACGGACAGACGGACAGACGGACGGACGGACGGAGGCCATTCCTATAACCCCCCTCCGCTATGCGGTGGGGGATAAAAATGACATATTATATATAACCCTTCACTCCATAAATACGCCTTTCTATGCCTTTGCAAACAGAGAGGACCCAGATCAGACAGCTCCTATAGGAGGGTCTGCTCTGTTTGCTTATGATGTAATATAAATATGATTCTACAGTTTCTGCCATGGACAAAAATTCCTGTGTCCATGTGCTATTATAATTTAATTAATATTCATGACATCATTATTTCTTACATGAATATGCATGGAGGAAAGGTTAAACACATGCAATTTTTTGCCAAAGCAGAAACTGGAGAATTAGATCTACAGTAAAACCCCTCTAATGCGACCACCAAAACAGGGCATAATTCACAGTGGCAAAGGCAGGTGGTAGCTTAATGCAGGATGAAAGTAATGCAGAAAGCTGCTATAGGAGCTTTCTGCATAACTTTCATCCTGCATTAAGCAACCACCTGCTTATGAAGACAGCCATGTTTGTTCATTAAGTGGTCGCATTAGAGGGCTATAATACTGTATATCATTTCATAACCAAAGAGAACAGACCCTGATCAGATGGCTCCTACAGGAGCTGTCTGATCTCGATCTCTGTATGCGAAAATGTGTAGAAAGGCATATCTATGAAGTAAAGAATTAACCATTTCCCTGTTCAATTTTCATGTAAGAAATAATGGCTCCATACTTATTCATTAGCTTGATTCAACATTTCAAGGGAATGTTTTGCCTGGACCAGATCTATATCATGTCACAAGCAAACAGCAGACCCTGAACAGATGGCTCCAGTAGGAGTCGTCTGATCTGGGTCTTCTCTGTTTGCAAACATGTGAAAGACATTTATATAAGGGAAAGGTTAAGCCTGCTCATGCTTGTAAAATTATAAATGTCATACAAAGCTGAATTTTCAAATGGACTATTCAAAAATTCAAACAGGTCAAGCTCATGGTGAATACTTAGAGAGTTTTCTAAAGAAAGGTGTAACATGACAAACAGTGCAGACCCTGATGAGTGGGCTCCTTTAGGAGCCCTCTCATCTGGGTCTAAACTGTTTGCAAAGGACATTAGTGAATCATGTCCCACACAGTAAGGGTTAACCCTGATCTGTATAGTATTTATTGATATTCATTTTGTTCAAGATTTTCAAGAAACTATTGACTGAATATCAAACTGCTAAAATGCTGATGAGATGCTGAGAATCTGGATGTCTCATCTGGATCTAATCTGTTTGCATATGCCAGTTAGGTCACTCCACTGTTAACCCTTTACCTGATAGAAGCGGCTTTTAGCGTGTTTGATTTATTCCTCCGCTGAAGAAAATAGTTCAAATTCATACAGTCATGAACATATTGTATAATAAATAGTTTCTATATCCTAGTAGGTGGTAGCTTAAAGCAGGTTGAAAGTAAAGCAGAATGCGCCTTAAGGCGCATTCTGCTTTACTTTCAACCTGCTTTAAGTGGTCATATGTCTTCAAAACTAGAAACAGGCTATTGGGTAAAGGGTTAATATGATTAAAAGGTTAGGGTTAATTAGTTTACCCTCCCCGGGCTAGTACCGGTGAAAAAACAATAACACTACTGCCTAATTAGTTCATATTAATATTTGCTGTGCAAACTATGATCCGAAATGAACAGGTAAATTATGAATTATGATTAAACCCTTTTAAAGCTACATTTTCAAAGTGGAATGGTCCATCATCCTTTAATGCCAGAGTTCAATCAGTATGACCGGGTATAATTTGTGCGAGGATTGTGAATGTCAAACAGCATGCTAAGGCTCAGAGGTCTCCTCTAAGAGTGCCCCTGATCTGGATCTACATTGTCTGCAAATACAAGTATTCATGGTTCTCGCATTCAAATAGCTAAGTCACACATAACTATGTTTGACAATTAAGGCAATCAGTAACTGACACTTTACCTGACACAGGAGACTTTGCAAACAGAGTAGACCCAGATCAGATTGATCATGTGGGAGCAATCTGATCCAGGTCTGCTCCGTTTGCTTATATGTATGCTACAGATTCTCTAAAGTTTGCCATGGCAATAGATTTATTTCTTTTTTTAATACAAGAATCGAACTAATTACTACTCAAAAAGGCTGGGGTCTGATATAATCATTTATCTGGTAAAGGATTAACCCTTTACCTGTTAAGTATTTATATAACAGATAATGATATCATGAGTATTTTATTTAGGATCATAAGCGAACAGAATAGATCATGATTGAATGACTCCTATTGGAGTCATCTGATTTGGCTCTAACTCTGTTTGCAAAGACATAGAAAGGGTGACATTAATGGAGTAAAGGGTTAAAGGAAGTCTAGTTATGGATCTTGAGGAGAATGGTAGCTTAACTCATTCCCTTCTAGACTATTGTTCGACCCAATCTCTGAAAAAATCTACCAAAAGGAGCATAACTATAGAAAAGGAGATTTTTAGAATTGTGTAGGACGTACACAACTCCATAGCAGCAAAATTAATGCTCTATTTATCACAATGGTTTCGAAATGTGACTTTTACAAAGGCGCCAAAATGCGTCACTAGGAGGGAATGTGTTAATGCAGGACAAATAATGAATAAAATTCCCACAAGAGACTTTGTATTACTTTTGCCCTAATATTATTAGAACTCCTACGTATATAGAGGATCTGTTGCGAGTTGTCTTTTAAGATCACATGTTCCTAAACGAGCCTTAGAAAATGTCATTAAGCGAGCCTTGGCGAGCTTAATAACATTTTCTTGGTGAGTTTAGGAACATGAGATCTTAAAAGACAACGAGCATCAGATTCTTTTTCTCACATATCAAAAAAGTGTATTTTCGCTGTTTAAATGACATGTAAACATAGGTTTCCATGGCTTGACGTCATATATGACGTCATACGTTCTAAAGTGATCTTACACGTGTTACAGATAAGGAAATCTTAACCTGTTGTTCTAACTCGGAGATAAGGGAAAGTATGTGAGAAATACGTGATCACTTAACCCATTCCCTCATATTGACAACTTTTGACGACTCTGTAAGAGTCACTTTGTGAAACCATTGTGATAAACAGAGCATTTGCTCCTATAGGAGCAAATGCTCTATTTATCACAATGGTTTCATACTACAAAATTCTAAAATTTTCCTTTTCTCTAGTTAATGCTCCTTTTTGGTAGATTTATTCAAAGAGGCTGGATCTAAAAATAGGCTATGAGGTAATGGGTTAAACTAAGTTTAATTGTACTTGGATTAGATAACATTGTGGTACTGATACTCTTGACCAGGATCTTCACTGTTTGTCACTTAGCAGAGTTTGCACCGTAATCATTCAACGGAAGCAGTCGTTTTTGTCAAGGAAAGAGATTGTGCATTACAGTAAGCCTCTCTATAACGACTACTAAATTACATCAAGTATTTTGTGCTAAAGGCATGTGGCTGCTTAAATCAAGGTGAAAGTTGAAAAGAACGCTCCTATTAAATATAGGAGCATTCTATTTTACTTACACCTTGCTTTAATCAGCCCCATGTCCTTAATACCAACTAATTAACACTATTTAGTGGTCATTATAGAGAGGTTTTACTGTTACTGTATTTTCATTTTTTCTCAATATTCTGTGTCTCTCTAACCTTTTCGCTGATTTGCTGATTTTTTTATGAAGACATTATTATGTACACAAGATGTTTTGACTCAGGCGCAATATGTAGAATCAGATCTATATTATACCATAAGCAAACAGAGCAGACCCTGAAAAGATGGCTCCTATAGGAGCCATCCAATCTGGATCTACTCTGTTTAAAAATGTGTGAAAAAGCATTTAAAAGAAGGAAAGGGTTAAGCAAAACCATTAACGTGACTTTTGAGAGAAACAGTATATAATTATGTAAAACATGTACCATATAACAGGCAATTTCTGCAGGTAGGTAATTTGTACAGTTTTGCTGGTCTCATCAGACTGCAAAAATTAAAAGCACAAATTATTCTTACGCCTGAACCTACACCATTAATTTTTATGCCGTATCTAACCACAGGTTTAACCAATTCCCTGACACATTGATGCCTTTTGACGCCTCTGTGCAAGTCACTTTTTGACACCATTGTGATAAATAGAGTATTGTATATTGCTCTATTTATCAAAAAAGTTTCAGAACTATACAATTTGCTTGGGGGACATAACGTTTTATATGATACGGTCCCCTCAATTGTAAGCCAGCCTTTAATCTTGACCTTTAAGTGTGACCTTAGCACCACTCAAAAATCGTAGCTTGTACTGAATAGGTATGAATGCCAAGTATGAAGTCTTTATCTATAATAATTAAAAAACTATGGTTAACATTTCAGTTTTAGGAATCTGACCTTGACCTTAACATGGCTCATCCAAATAGTTGTAACTTCATGATAGTGTGAACATGCTTAGTATATATCTGAATGAACATGCTTAGTATTACATCTCTATCTCTAAAAGTTCAAAATTAATGGCAAAGGTTTTAGAAAATTGACTTTTAGCTGTGATGATTGACCTGATTGAGTCAGTTTAAGTTTGTAACTGATGATTGACCTTATTGGGTCAGTTTAAATTTGACCTTCAATATGATCTTCAACTTTCACCTACTGATCTCAAAATTTAAAAGGATAATCTATTTATCATGACCAAATATGAAGAATCAAGGTAAAAAAAGCTGATGACTTATTGATCAGAAACCATTTGATCTATTTTGGCCTTTGACCTTGATGTCAGACCTTGACCTTTCACAAAGTGATCTAGAAATCTTGAAAATGGTCCTCTACTCATCTTGACCCACATCCCTACCAAGAGGAGAGGACTTGTATAGGCTATACCTGCTCTCCAATCCCTTTCTTCACTGAATAAAATATTGTTGAAACATTCCTACCAAATGAGGACTCTAGGTGAAAAAGTTGACAAGTTATTCATTAGAGTCCATAAAGTCAAAAGATGGACTGATCAACACATGCAAAACATTATATTATACCTACCTTTTTGTATTCCTTATGTAAGCAATAGAATATAATGGAATAAATTTCCCAAGTTGATTCTGGCAACCCAGATCTAAAAAACATTGCAGTTGGGTTGATTTTTTTTTGCTCTCTTTTCCAGAAGTCTTCAACTTCTTTGTTGGTCTTTTCTTTGAAATAGGTTTTTTCTCATTCTTGTTAAGATATTTTTCATTCCTTTGATTTGACATTAGGCGTGTCCTCATCCAAAAGCAAACTAAATCCCCAAAAAAGATTTCCCCAAGTCGCCGAACAAGGGTAGGACTTCATCCTAATCCATTTCCACTTCGAATGGAATTAATAAGTCTTTTGCAAAATGAAAGTTTAGCTCATCAAGAGTAACCCTGAAGGTACCTACAGCAGCTTTCAGCATTACTTTTGACCTGCAACAAAGCTTTTATCTCAATAAAGCGTCTTCATTATAAATATGGCGGGTCGAATTTTCGTTATCTTGAAGTCATTTGTCTGGTCCCAGTGATTTCGACATAACGAGATTCTACTGTATATGTAACATGTAATATGTATATGTGAATATCGAATTATTCTTTACATTGTGCACTGTACTGACCCTTTCAACCCTAAAAGTAAATGTCAAATTTTATTTTTGTACAGTCCCAAATTATACTTTCATTACGAATTTAGAGCGCACAACATTTCCTCATTAGTTTACATCAAAGGCAGGTCACCTTATCTGTCCAACCTGATCTTGATATAAATTTGTTTAGCTTAATACATGTAGTACTTTCTTAGGTCTAAACAGGGTCAGCTTGGTTTTCAATTCTATTTATATGTTCTGTTTATTAATGTTCTTGTCATGTGGACCATATTGAAAATTTGTCTTGCACCAAATATGTAATCCACTTAAAATAAAGTCGTTATTATTACTATAAAGCATGCAAGTTTTACCAAGTAGTTACAATAACAATGTTGGGACTTTGTCCTCAATAAAATAAAAGGACAGAACTACATTCTTACTCAAATTCATAGAAAACTGACACTGAAAGAATTAACTTTACATTACCCTGTTACTTGTCCATGCGCTAGAAAGACTATGAGAACACGTTTCTTAATTCCGGTTGTGATTTATGGGGTGTATCCGATTTAATTTTAGTAATGTAAATAGAATATGTTCAGAATGACATGCTTTTATAAACATGCAAAGCCAAAGACTTTATGGGGAATAATGAACTAAATATTTCACAGGATTTCTAAGCAATTAAAAGTTTGCATAATATGAAGTTTTCTTGCACATTTTTTGTGCTAATGCAATAAGTTGTTTCCTAGGAAAATGCTTCTTTTTTTTTAAAACTCAGATTGAGTTATGGTCAGTGTAAAAAAATAAAAGAGAATTTTAACCCTTCGCTTGCTATTCACGTCAATATACCTACCTGTAAATAGTGAAGACCCAGATGAGACAGCTCCTGCAGGAGCTGTCTCATCAGGGTCTGCACTATTTACAAGTTGATTGTGCAACCAGTGCACTCCACAGCAGTAATTGCACAGCGAAATACTTGTACACAGTGAAGATATATGTAATTATACAACAGGGCATGGATAAAGAAGGAGAAATGTATTTTAAAATTCAGTAAGAGAAGGGTTAAAGCACACCCGTGTAATGCAGTCCAATCAATTTTTACCTTGACATGTCACCCCTCAAATTGTGCAGCTTCATGAGATACACATCCACACATGCCAAATATGAAGTCTCTATCATTCTCTACTGGTTCAAAAGTTATGACCAATGTTAAAAGTTGGTGACAAACAGACAGAGCAAAAACAATGGTTTATTCCCATTTCGTCTACTTCCCATTTCGTCTACTGTAATTCATTCCCATTTCGTCTACTCTAAAATTTTACCCTGTTCCCATTTCGTCTACTGTTATAATTAAGTTATATTTACTCAGTTATTTTATTAATATTGTACAAGATTCTGATATTTTAGGACTTTTTAATGTGTTGTCATAATTTTTTATACTTTCTTTAATATTTAAGATGCTTTTTTGGGCAGCAGACTTAATCCACAGTAGTATTTTTGACACCTATCACTGTTAGGGGGCCATTGCATAATCATGTTTTCTTAAGAATTACCATGAATTATATAGCAGTTGGGCCATTGCATAATCATGTTTTCACAGTTTTCTTAACCCTTTCCCTCATATAAACGTGTTTTCATGCATTTGCAAACAGAGTAGACCCAGATCAGACGGCTCCTAGAGGAGCCGTCTGATCAGGGTCTACTCTGTTTGCTAATAGAATTTCAAAGATCCGTGTCTTTATTTTCTAAAATGGCTACAATTTTCCATCTTCCATATTTCGTTATAATCATTTTATCTATGAATATTCAGTAGGTATTGAAATTTGGAATAAAAACAGAACAGGGAAAGGGTTAAGCATTACCATGAGTAACATCAGTTGGGTTTGGACCCAGATCAAAAGTTTAGATGATGATCATTTTCCTTGATTGGCTGAAGTGGTTTCTTGTTTTTTTAAAAATGCATTTTTGCTTGCATAAAATTTCTAAGATAAACCTTAAAACTCCTACACAACCCTGTTTTGGGTTTTGATCCAGATCAATAATTTGGGTCAAGATCAACCAAAACATTACAACTTGATATTAACAAGAGTACCGCATACGGTACATAATACGCCCACTTGCAAACTGAATCAACATGCCTTATAAGTGTTGACATTTTCTAATCTGTGCTCCAGATCTTGATTTCCATATTAAGGTGATACTATTTTTTAAAAAAATGAAGTGAATATCTTATTAAATAAAAAAGTTACAGCTAATCCTCATTTTTGCAGATTTTTGTAAAGTGCAACGGCCATAACTCTGTAAAGACAAACTGAATGAACCTCAAAATAAACTCAGCTTCAAATTTTGTTGCTTAAAACATTTGTGTTAAGTTTCATTCATATCATTTTAATAGTTTTCCTAAAAAACAACAGACAAACTAAAAGTTGACCGACAAACAAAGCAACAAACACACAAAGTTCAAGGACCATAACTTTAGAATAAAATGACATATCAAAACCCCCGCTATATATGTGAAAATTCACATTAAGGTTTAACCATATAAAAAAATTGAAGTAAATATCATTTCAAATGAAAAAGTTATGGCCATCCTCATATTTGCATAGATTTGCATTATTTCTTTAAGTGCAAGGGCCATAACTCCAAAACAACAAATCAAATGATCCTCAGAATCGACTTAGCTTCAGGTCTTGATGCATTAAACATGTGTATGAAGTTTCATTAATATCTGTCAAATAGTTTTATCAGAAAACAGCGGACAAACTATATGCATATATTTGCATTATTTTTAAAGTAAAAGGGCCACAACTCCGACACGACAAATCAAATAAGCCTCAAAATTAACTCGGCACCAGATCTTGATGCATTAAATATTTTTGTGAAGTTTCATTAATATCTCTCATATATTTTTCCCAGAAAACAGCGGACAAACTATTTGCATGTATTTGCATTATATTTTAAGTAAAAGGGCGATAACTCCGAAACGACAATTCAAATGAACCTTAAAATTGACTCAGCTTCAGATCTTGATGCATTAAACATTTGTGTGAAGTTTCATTAATATCTGTCAAATAGTTTTCCCAGAAAACAGCGGACAAACTATTTGCATATTTTTTAAGGACAAGGGCCATAACTCTGAAATGAAAAATCAAATGAACCTCAGAATCAACTCAGCTTCAGATCTTGATGCATTAAACATTTGTATGAAGTTTCATTAATATCTGTCAAATAGTTTTCCCAGAAAACAGCGGACAAACAAAAATTTTGTTGACGGACGAACGAACGAACGAACGAACGGACGGACGGACGGACGGACGGACAGGGCCACGACAATATACGACCACCTTTATTAGGTGGGCGTATAAAAAGTCCTCAAATGCATGAATTTTGCATGCTGTGAAGATAATATAATATTGATCAAAGACATAAAAATATAAGTTTGTGGCAGTAGACATGAAAAATATAAGCAGTAGACGAAATGGGAAAGGGTGTCAAATTAGGAGTAGACGAAATGGGAACAAAAGCCAAAACAATATGCCCCCAAGATCTGATCGGGGGGGGGGGGGCATAAAAAGGGATTTTTTAAACATGGCAGAAAGTATAGAATCAGATTTATATTATTTCGTAAGCAAATAGAGCAGACCCTGATCAGACAGCTCCTCCGTTCCTGTAGTAGTCATCTGATCTAGTTCTACTCTGTTTGCAAATGTGTGAAAATATAAATCTATGGAGTAAATGGTTAAGGGTTATATTAAGAGCAGTAATAATTAACTCATGATTTTTACTAATGATGTGAAGTGTTTGTAAAAAGCATGGAGAATAATTTCAAAATCTGTGTTAATGGTATTCTCTCATACTGAAGCTGTATCAGTGCTTTACACTGGACACCTAAAAGAACCTCTTTTAACTTCTATTTTTATTTGCAGATTGTAACTTTAAATTTGAAAATGTAAAAACCTTGCATTGAATTTATATTCTGATAGAGTGTTTCTTCTTCAAATTATGTTTCTTCTTCAAATTATCTAAAAGTTGATTTATAACCCAATTTTTTAACATATGGGGTTTTGTCCGCCTTGACACATTTGGCAGTGGGGTTGTGTCCTATGGGGTTCAGTATTGCAGCCAGGACGCGCGATCGCGCGATTCCCTACTTTTTCTGAAAAATCCCCCCTCTTTTTCACTGGAGGGGGCAGCTAGTCGCGCACTAAAGTTTCAATATTACTTTGCTAAAAAATTCCCTCCCTCAGGCTGTCAAAACAGTTTGTAGCGAGTACGGGTAAAGCTTTCAATTCATATCGAATCTGAACCGGATGTTTGTCAACTGTCATGTATAGGTAAATCAGTACAGTAACTTAGCTATCATATTCTATGGGACCTCGGCAATTCCAGATACGTGAACAGTTGTCTGTCCAAGATCTAGTTTTTTGTGACTACTCTGTTAATTAATTGTGCTTATGATAAAACAATAAAACACCACCCACAACTGATAATTTATAACTCGTTGAGTAAAGTAATGTTTGCCTGTCTCGGTCCGACTTTTAGTCTATGCCCGTAACCTATATAATCAAATGAAAACAGTAAAAACGTGTTTGCTGTAAAAATCGTCAAAAAACATTATCTTAAAGAAAAATCAGCGACTACTTTGGGGTAGGTACCCTTCCTATAACCAAATTCAGTTTAAATTCAAGTGTCAAAGATATGTAACGGAGTTATTCATCTTCTACGAGTCGCAGACAGATTAGTCCTGTAGAAAGCGACGAAATCGACCGTGTCGAACCCATTGCGCAAGATTTGCATTGATATTGTTGTGAAATAAAAATCCGCCCCCCTATTTTGAACAAATCGCCCCTAATTTTCAAAGGGAGGGGGGAAAATCGCCCCTCTTTTTAAAATCCTGGCTGCAACACTGGGGGTTACGTCCTAGTGGGGGTTTGTCCGTACCCCAAAAGAACCAGAGAAACTATTGATAATAAGAGTAGGGCATTGCACCCAGGTTTCTCTTATCTGTTCCCCTCTCTCTGGGGTGTCAAATTAACCCATAACTGGCAGAAATGGACGTTAATCAACAAGAAATGGATGTTAATCAACACGACCAACAAATCACTCAAAATGATATTACCAAATCATCCCGCATCCTCTTTATATATATCCCTTTTAACACTGAATTAATAGAATAGAATAGTGTTTAACTATAGAATCAAACCCAGTTGAACACTTTCTCTCATGAACATCTATATAAGAAGTAAAGACATCATGAATATTTATTGCTAGAATGTCTAATGAGAACATGTTTCTTACTTCTGGTTGTGATTTATGGGGTGTATCTGATTTTATTTTAACCCTTTTCTCCATAAACACACCTTTTTACACCTCTGTAATAACCACTTCTTGAAACCATTGTGATAAATAGAGCATTTGCTCCTATTTATCACAATGGTTTAAAACTACAAAATTCTAAAATTAGTAAATGCTCCTTTTGGGTAGATTCATTCAAAGAGGCTGGGTCTAAAATAGCCTATGGAGTAAAGGGTTAATAATGTAAATAGAATATGTTTAGATCCAAACTGTTTTCGTAGCTTATCATAAATTCCCAGCTAGCATTCTAATAGTTAAGCACTCCTTTGTATAATGCTGATTGTTTTGTCTCTATAGTCATTTGTCAGCTGTACATGTTTCTATTTGTATTAGATTATATATTATAATCCTCTATACATCATTCCAGGAACATGACAAAAACTGGGATATCTCATTAAATGTTTGCATGCTAATGGCAGATTCTCCCTTCATTAATGAACTAAACAAACAGTTTGGATCCAGATCAGGCCCCATAAAACTTGGAGCCAGATATGAGATAAAAAGTGTTTGTCACTGGCAGACTCAACTTCTGCAAGGAAAAATCATTAAGATTTTTTTTTTTTTTAAAAAAAAGTTGCCGACAACAATTGAGTAAATGACAAAATTACTTATCATTCAAAGAGTAATCACTCTTAACCCTTTCCCTCATATAAACATGTTTTCACACATTTGCAAACAGAGTAGACCCAGATCAGACAGCTCCTAGAGGAGCCATCTGATCAGGGTCTACTCTGTTTGCTAATAGAATTTGAAAGATCTGTGTCTTAAGTTTCTAAAATGGCTACAATGCTCAACCTTTCATATTTCATTATAACTATTTTTTCCACGAATAGCCAGAAGGTATTGAAATTTGGAATAAACGTAGAACAGAGAAAGGGTTAACATGTCACCTGCTAAACACAAAGCTTATGATGCTTACCCCTTTTTCTGCTGTAAAAATGGTATCTGCTTAACCCTTCCCCCCCATTTCATAATTGCTCTAATTTTTTTTCACTTGATGAATATTCATGCACAGAATCAATAAAATGGAACATGAAAAAGGGCTTTTGTGGAAACTGCATAATCAGATCTATAAATTTCCATAAGCAAACAGAGCAGACCCTGATCAGACAGCTCCTATAGGAGCCATCTTATCTGGGTCTACTCTGTTTGCAAATGCGTGAAAAGGCGTTTATAGAGGGAATGTTTTGGGTTTATACTTCTGATTCTGTCACGATTTTCAGAAGCTTAATTGACTGAGAGTCAAATTTAACTTGCATCCAGATAAAATGTCTAGTTGTGACTTAACATCAAGATTCAAGTTGTTTGCCACTGCCAGTCAGTTCAATCTATAAGGAACAGTTTGATCTGGGTCTACACTATTTAGGTGCAGTTTGATCTGGGTCTACACTATTTAGGAATAGTTTTATCTGGGTCTACACTATTTAGGTGCAGTTTGATCTGGGTCTACACTATTTAGGTGCGGTCTACACTATTTAGGTGCAGTTTGATCTGGATCTACACTATTTAGGTGCAGTTTGATCTGGGTCTACACTATTTAGGAATAGTTTTATCTGGGTCTACACTATTTAGGTGCAGTTTGATCTGGGTCTACACTACTTAGGAATAGTTTTATCTGGGTCTACACTATTTAGGTGCAGTTTGATCTGGGTCTACACTATTTAGGAATAGATTTATCTGGGTCTATGCTATATAGGTGCAGTTTGACCTGGGTCTGCACTGTAAAGGAAGGTTGATCTGGGTCTACACTATATAGGAATAGTTTGGGTCTACCCTATATAGGAACAGTTAGATCTTGGTCTACACTATATAGGCGGAGTTTGGTCTGGGTCTGCACTATACAGGAATAGTTTTATCTGGGTCTATGCTATATAGGTCCAGTTTGATCTGGGTCTGCACTGTAAAGGAAGGTTGATCTGGGTCTACACTATTTACAAATAGTTTTATCTGGGTCTATGCTATATAGGAACAGTTTGATCTCGGTCTACACTATAAAGGAAGGTTGATCTGGGTCTACACTATATAGGAATAGTTTATCTGGGTCTACACTATATAGGAACAGTTTGATCTTGGTCTACACTATATAGGCGGAGTTTGGTCTGGGTCTGCACTATACAGGAATAGTTTGATCTGGGTCTGCACTATACAGGAATAGTTTGATCTGGGTCTGCACTATACAGGAATAGTTTGATCTGGGTCTGCACTATAGGAACAGTTTGATCTGGGTCTGCACTATTACAGGAACAGTTTGATCTGGGTCTGCACTATACAGGTACAGTTTTATCTGGGTCTGCACTATACAGGAATAGTTTGATCTGGGTCTGCACTATACAGGAATAGTTTGATCTGGGTCTGCACTATACAGGAGCAGTTTGATCTG
This sequence comes from Azorinus chamasolen, assembly GCA_963576725.1. NCBI lineage: Eukaryota > Metazoa > Mollusca > Bivalvia > Cardiida > Solecurtidae > Azorinus > Azorinus chamasolen. Next base: position 56,544,456 of record OY755244.1, read on the forward strand.
GGTCTACACTATATAGTAACAGTTTGATCTGGGTCTGCACTATATAGTAACAGTTTGATCTGGGTCTACACTATTCAGGAACAGTTTGATCTGGGTCTGCACTATATAGTAACAGTTTGATCTGGGTCTACACTATAAAGAACAGTTTGATCTGGGTCTGCACTATACAGGAACAGTTTGATCTGGGTCTGCACTATACAGGTACAGTTTGATCTGGGTCTACACTATAAAGAACAGTTTGATCTGGGTCTGCACTATATACTAACAGTTTGATCTGGGTCTACACTATAAAGAACAGTTTGATCTGGGTCTGCACTATACAGGTACAGTTTGATCTGGGTCTACACTATAAAGAACAGTTTGATCTGGGTCTGCACTATATAGTAACAGTTTGATCTGGGTCTGCACTATACAGGAACAGTTTGATCTGGGTCTGCACTATAAAGAACAGTTTGATCTGGGTCTACACTATACAGGAATAGTTTGATCTGGGTTTACATTATACAGGAACAGTTTGATCTGGGTCTACACTATATAGGAACAGTTTGATAGGGGTCTACACTATATAGGTACAGTTTTATCTGGGTCTACATTATACAGGAACATTTCGATCTGGGTCTACTGTATATGGGACCATTTGATCTGGGTCTACACTATAAATGAACAGTTTCATCTGGGTCTACACCATATAGGAAGTTTGATCTGGGCCTACACTATATAGGAACAGTTTGATTTGGTTATAAACAGCTTGATGTGGGTCTACCATATATATAAGAATAGTTTCTTCTGGGTCTACATTACATAATCAGAGAAACTGTCGATAATAAGAGTAGGGCATCATGCCCAGGTTTCTCTGTATCCTATCCTCTCTCTATGGGGCATCCAACTAACCCATAGTGAGCAGAAATGGACGTTAATAAACGTGCAAACATTACAATGTAATATTGTTTTACTTGTTGTATCCAAGATCTTCATTACCTATGCAGTTTATGTCTGACAAGGATCTAAACTGCTCTACTGAAGACAATTTGACTGCATTTTAAACCTTTTATTTCATGAATATTCATGTAAGAAATACTGACATGAATATCTATAGGCTAAAAAACATTGGTATGTGATCACAGATCGTTTTAGCTGTGGCAGAAATTGTAGAATCAGATCTGTATTGTTCAATAAGAAAGCAGAAGAGACCCTCATCAGACTGTTCCACCAGGAGTCATCTGATCTGGGTCTACTCTGTTTCCAAAGATGTTAAATGGCATATCTATGGAGTAAAGGGTAAGAAAAATTAAAGGGAAACATATTTTCTGAGAGCTGTAGCATATAAGTTTGCAGGCTACATTAACATAAAGCCTTCAAAGTGTTAAAATGATAGCCATTCCTTAACCTTTACAATGTGGGACATGAGTCACTAATGTCCTTTGCAAACAGTGTAGACCCTGGTGAGAGGGCTCCTAGAGGAGCCCACCCATCAGGGTCTGCACTGTTTGTCATGTTACACTTTTCTTTAGAAATATCCCTAAATATTCACCACAAGCTTGACCTGTTAACCCTTTCCTCCATAAATACGCATTTCTATGTCTCTGGTGATAAATAGAGCATTAATTTTGCTCCTATAGGAACAAATGCTCTATTTACTCACTGTGAAAAATGGCCAAAACTGACCATGGTTGACCATGATGGTCATTTTGGCCATGGTCAACCATGGTCTTAATATATTCACCACAATTGATAAAAGCTCGTCCAACCATGGTTGACCATGGTTGCCACAGCTGAGATCATGTTGTGAATTGTGAATGTTAAGACCATGGTTAACCATGGTCAGCTGTGGTTATAACCATACCTATTAACCATGGTCAACTATGCCTATTAACCATGGTCAACTGTGGTTATAACAATGGTCAACCATGTTTAACCAGCTGCAGTGACCATGGACAATCATTGGTGACCACGGTCAACCATGGTTGGACGAGCTTTTCTCAATTGTTGTGAATATTAAGACCATGGTTAACCATGGTCAGCAATGGTCATTTTCTACAAATTTTAGAATTTTGTAGTTTGTGATAATCACAATGGTTTCAAACTACAAAATTCTAAAACATTTCCTTATCTCTAGTTAATGCTCCTTTTGGGTAGATTTATTCAAAGTGGTTGGATCTAAAAAAAAAAAGCCTATGGAGGAAAGGGTTAAATTGCCGGAGAAGGGTGAACACTTGGTTCAATACAGCTTAACAAATTAGACCAATGAGGTGCCAAGGTGTCAAGCTTATTGTTATTTAGGGGTTTGTTTTTGCCATCTTTTTGTCACTTTATCTTTAAGTCTATCGATATGAAATATTCCAGCAGCACTGTTCTGCCAAGCTGTGGCATGAAAGGGACAGGTGGCACAAATATCTCGAAATTGACATGAACCTGTTGCTTAGAAGTTACACAATGTAACAAGGGCATGTTGTATTGCTATGCAAGACATGAGTCCCCCACCGGACTGAAAAAAAACCTCCGCTCTCCCCACCCCACCCACCCATGGTGTGGTTGACCATGGTATATACATGACCACCTGAATGGTATTAGTACCTACTTTCATACATTAAATCAGTAAATAAAAAGTTATTGTCCCGACAAGAAAATATGAAAAAGGGGAGTAACTCCAAAAATATTGATGCTAGAGTTATTGCCCTGTTGCATGACACTACACCTCATCATGCTTGTTCCATATGAGAAGTTTCAAATCAATTGAACCAGTACATAAAGAGTTATTAACTGGACAAGAAAATATGAAAATGGGAATAACTCCAAAAATATAGATGCTAGAGTTATGGCCCTTGTGCATGACATTACCCCTCATCATGCTTGTTCCATATGTCAAGTTTCAAATCAATTGAACCAGTAGATAAATAGTTATTGTCCGGACAAAAAATATGAAAAAGGGGAATAACTCCAAAAATATTGATGCTAGAGTTATGGCCCTTGTGCATGACACTACTCCTGATCATGCTTCTTCATTGTGTGAAGTTATAATGAATTTGGCCTAACTTTGTAGGAGATATTGCCCGGACACGAAGCGTGACAGACAGACTGACAAGAAAATATGAAAAAGGGGAATAACTCCAAAAATATCGATGCTAGAGTTATGATCCTTGTGTATGACACTACCCCTCATCATGATTGTTCCATATGTGAAGTTTCAAATCAATTGAACCAGTAGATAAAGAGTTATTGTCCGGACAAAAAAATATGTAAAAGGGGAATAACTCCAAAAATATTGATGCTAGAGTTATGGCCCTTGTGCATGACACTAGCCCTTATCATGCTCCTTCAATGTTTGAAGTTATAATGAATTTGGCCTAACTTTGTAGGAGATATGGCCCGGACACGAAGCGTGACAGACGGACTGACAAGAAAATATGAAAAAGGGGAATAACTCCAAAAATATTGATGCTAGAGTTATGGCCCTTGTGTATGACACTACCCCTCATCATGATTGTTCCATATGTGAAGTTTCAAATCAATTGAACCAGTAGATAAAGAGTTATTGTCCGGACAAAAAAATATGTAAAAGGGGAATAACTCCAAAAATATTGATGCTAGAGTTATGGCCCTTGTGCATGACACTAGCCCTCATCATGCTTCTTCAATGTGTGAAGTTATAATGAATTTGGCCTAACTTTGTAGGAGATATGGCCCGGACACGAAGCGTGACAGACGGACGGACGGACGGACGGACGGACAGACGGACAGACGGACGGACGGACGGACGGACGGACGGACGGACGGACGGAATCGAGCAAACCTATAGTCCCCCAACCGGTAACCGGTGGGGGACTAATAACCCCAAAACAGTACCAGCTGCTCCTACAGAAAAGCTTCTATAGATACTTTGCAGAAATTGTAAAAGCAGACTAGCAGCTACAAATGAGGTAATGTCTGATCATGATCAGCACTGTTTAACCCATTGCCGCATACTGACACCTCTGTAAATGTCACTTTTTAAAACCATTGTGATAATAGAGCATTTGCTCCATAAAAGCAAATCCTTATTTTGTCAAAATGGTTTAAAAACTATATAATTCTAAAACTTTCCTTTTCTCTAGTAAAATTTGCTCTTGTTTGGTTGATTTATTCAAAGATGTGTTTGTGGAACACTATGCCCCTGATATGATCTATGACCTTGGTGTATGACCTTGACCTTAAGTCACCCCTAATAATGTTCGCTCCATAAGTTGCACATGCATGCAAAGTTTGAAGTCTATCTTTTGTTTGTTGAATGGGGACAAAATTATTGACAAACTAAATTTGTACCGTAATTTGACCATCAACCTTGATGTATGAACTTGACCTTAATAAGTCACCCCTAAAAATGTTCACATGCATGCAAAGTTTGAAGTATTTATGTGCAATGGCTACAAAATTATCGCCAACGTTAAAGTTGGGGGCCAAAGCAATGGACGGGGCATAAAAATAACACAAGAGAGATATGTAGATCTACAGCAGTTTCTGTTGTGGTCAAAATTTCATGTTGAATATTCATGTAAAATTATAAACAATGATCTTATAAATATTCATAATGTCATTATTTCTTTCATGGAAATCCATGGAGTAAAGAGATAAATATTGCATGAAATTGTGCATGTGTATATGCTACAGCAAAATACAAGCTAAATATGAACAGATAAGGAGTTTCCAATGATCCTAAAAGCTTGCTATGAGCAATTTGTGCTCTGTTCCCAAGGTTATGAAACATTTCAAAAGCACAAAATCTGATCAATCAGATAGCCCATTCCTTAATATAAACACGTTTACACGCATTTGCAAACAGAGAAGACACAAAAAAGACGGCTCCTATAGGAGACGTCTGATCAGGGTCAGCTCTGTTTGCTAATGGAATTTGAAAGATCTGTTTCTTTACTTTCTAAAATGCTTACAATGTTCCACCTTCCAAATTCATTGCAACTATTTTGTCCATGAATATTCAGTAGGTACTGAAATTTGGAGAAAACATTGAACAGGGAAAGGGTTAATAGAACAAAGAAAAGGAATAGTTGAGTATGAACTCTGACTCAGACCAAGAAGTTTTACAACCTCAGGGCCAAGTGCACTAAAAATCCATGAACAGTTAACAAAATATTAAGCAGTTTCCATTCTGTAAGAAAATTTAGTTATTTTGCTTTTAAAAGTGTCGCACTTCCATTCCCTATGGCTTGTCAACTTTATCTTCAGTCAGCGAGGTGCCAAGGCCCCTGCTTGCTTCCTGAACAATGAATAAATAAATACCCCTTCCCATCACAAAGACAATTCTTGCTGGCCAAAATTCAATTTGAAACAACTATGTTTGAAAGCCGAGATGAATATGTGATTATAGCAGGAATATATTAAATATTCAAGCTAGCTTTTTCTATGGAATACTTAGTTTAATCCTTACTTGATAATCCAACTTTGTTTAACATCACTGCATAGTAGATTCTGATCAGACAGATCCTATTAGCTTTATTCAGAGGAATCTCGAAGTAAAAGTTTGTAATACAGAATTGTTCTGAAATTCACCTTTGTGCATATCTACAAAGATATGCGATAGCTTGATGCACGTCCCTTGTAATCAGGAGCTTTCAGAAGCTATAGAAGCTTTAAGCAATACATACTATCACATTAAGCTTTCATATCAAAGAAGTTGTTTAAATAGGTTGTCTGTAGCTCCAATTTATGGTCCCTTAACCCTTTCCTATATTTATTCCCAATTTCAATACCTACTTAATATTCATGGACAATATAGAAGACAGAACATTGTACCCATTTTAGAAAGTAAAGAAGCAGATCTTTCACATTCCACTAGCAAACAGAGTAAACCCTGATCACACACCTCCTATAGGAGCCGTCTTATCTAGGTCTACGCTGTTTGCAAATGCGTGAAAACATGTTTATATGAAGGAAAGGGTTAACCCTTTCCTCCATAATACAGGAGCTGTCTGATCTGGGTCTACTCCGTTTGTAAAGGCAGGAAAAGGCGTTTATATGAGGAAAAGGGTTAAAACTACTACAATGCACGGAATAACCCCGGTGGATATTTTCTGTACCAGATTATACAAAAAGACATTTAACTAAATGCTCAAAGGTGGGGTGCCACTTTACTTTACTAGGTTATTTCATGAACTGTTCTCTAGAAAATGCAGCCAATAATGAAGCATACATAAGTCTGGAAAATAACATTAATTATAACAACTGGAAGGAACAGAGAATCTCTATATGAGGTAAAACTGCTGATGGGTTAGAAAAATTGAACAAGAGGGCCACAGTGGCACTGTATCACACCTGAGTCAATGAGCATATCAATGTATTATGTACATCAACCATACTTATTCATGTTGCTCTATGACACTGAAAACATGGGCGGAAGGTTTGGAACAGGAAGATTTACAAACTTTTCAGGTCTACAATCTATATTTAACTCCTACGAACTATTATCTATGGACAATTCCCATGAAGTTGGGTTAAAAACTTAAAATCCATTTAGCGAAGATAATTTTTTAACCCTCTACTACAGTCCACTCTCGTTATGGCGAACTCGCTTGACACGAATTTCTCGTTGACACGAAGTTTTTGTAAAGTCCCAACTTTTCTTCCTATATATTCTATATAAATTTAAGTTTTTAAGACGAATTCGAACTGATCACATTTTCGTTAAGTCGAAGTCATTTTCCGTCCCCAAAGTGTTTGTTTGCATGTAATTATCGGTGTTTGTATCGAAGTCGCACCTCTCAGTCTGATTGAGTTCGAGGTGTGAATTGGACCTTTTGATCCGACCCTTGCAAAGTACGCCAGGTGATCACGACACACATAATTACAGTGTTTTGTGGGTAAACAATCACTGATGTTAGATAATTAATCAAACTGTGGAACAATGCCGCGTTGAGTGAACGTTATTTAGTAAAATGACACCTTACCGTTCATTAGTCCTAAGTGTCAATCATAACTACTGTAGTAAGAAAGATAACTCTCAGCGTCCTCGCTTCCGGACGATTTTGTAGAGATTGGATAAAAAGTAAGGCCTGTTCCTTATTTTATTACCAATACATGCAGTTCAACATTGAATTTAATTTGTCAATTGAGTAATAGCGAAACAGCTCACGGCGAAACATGTAAAATGGTGACTACATTTTGAAACGTCTGGTTTCCCGAATACCGCTGTTCTCTTAGATGTACCGGAAGTACACGAATCGGCAACCAGCTAATTCACGTGTGATTGCGTATTTCCGGTGCCCGTTTAGGAAAAGGGGATTTCCCATAGAAATGGCGTAAACAAACGATGCGCTTTAAAAATCGCCAAACCAACGGTGATTGATTCAATAATAAAGGCAAAAGGGATCTGAAAATTGGATAGGGCCTTGTAAATTACGGCATAGTGTCACTAATGGAGGGTAGGAAAGACAGAAGTTTGTTCTCGCAGTAATGGATCAACACGCACATGTACAATTTTATATACACAGAGTGCGATTCTTTTACACAATGTGAAAACTAAACGGTACAAGCACATTAGTATTCTTGTTATATGACAGCTTGTTTAAGGTGAATGTAATGGAAGAAACTGGATATTTTTTAAAAATGGCATGTGATTTTTGAGTCGAACTCTCGATGAGTCGAAGTTTTTAACAGGTCCCTACGAACTCGACATAACGAGAGTCGACTGTACTTGAATATTCAAGTAAGAAATAATGTATACATGAATATTAATTAGCTTAACCCTTTCCCTCATATAAACGTGTTTTCATGCATTTGCAAACAGAGCCGTCTGATCAGGGTCTGCTCTGTTTGCTAGTAGAATTTGATATATCTGTTTCTTTGCTTTCTAAAATGTCTACAATGTTTCACCTTCCCTATTTCTTTATAGCTATTTTGTTAATGAATATTCAGTAGGTATTGAAATTTGAAATAAACTAGAACAGGGAAAAGGTTAATATATGCGATAGCTTATGAACAAGAAAAGTTTTAGACAAGATAAAAACTGCAGAATCAGATCTGATCCGGGTCTACTCTATTTGCAAAGGCATTAAAAGGTGTATTCAAGGAATATATGAGTCAACGATACAATCCCTAAAATGTCATTATTTCCCGTAAGCCTTCGGTTTCACATGTATAAGAGAGCGTAAAAAATGCGTAAATTAATACATTAATTAACACATTTTCAACAATAACTTCTTTATTTTTCCACCAAACACTATAGTGTGACCACTCTTTAGAATCGTCTCAATGTAAAAATTTCAAAGTCCCATAACTCTACAGAAACTCATCGAACCGGAACAAGAATATGATATACACAACTAGCCACGGTGGGGATTAATCCTATGAAGTTTAATGAAAATGCAACCCAAGGTGTTGGAGAAACCATGCGGACAAAGTAAAATTGGACGGACGGACAGACGGACGGATACCACACACAAAAACAAAATGTCTCCCCAATATACTGGGGGAGACATAATAAATCTATTATTAGCTGATGTAGGGGAATGAAATCATTAATGATGGGTCTTTGATAAAAGATTACCTGCCACCAATTCCCCATGACAGACCGGTAGACATAGAACAATTACAACGGCTTATCCTGGGTTAAATTAGAGTTTTGCAGAATGTTCAGTCATGCCTTAAGCAACCACCTGCTTTAAACTCTTTACCTGATAGAGATGCCTTTTTTATGTGTATCTAACCTTCTGTGCTCTGAGCAATTGTTGTCTGCAAAATTTAATATTGTCGTCTGTTTCTGAAAATTCATTTTTCTTCCATTTCTTTTCTAAAATAGTGTCAGAGTGACAAACAGTTTGGATGAGACACAGAGTTATTTGGCATCTCATCTGGATCCAAACCGTTTGCAAAGGTAATCAAACAGTACAGTCGCCAGTAGAATGCTGAAGATTAAGTATGCTAAGAACATAGGAATGAGAATAGATTAACCCTTTACTTCATAGATACGTCTTTAATGCCTTTGCAAACAGAGTAGGAGCAATCTGATCAGGGTCTGCTCTGTTTGCTTATGGAATTATATAGATCTGATTATATAAAGTTTCTGCAATTAATGGTCATTTCTTGTGTTCATATAATTTTATACAGTCATAAAAAAAAAAAAAATTAATTGATATTCATAATGTCAGTATATATGAATATTCATGGAGTAAAGGGTTAAAGACATCCTTGATTGGTCACTACAGAGTGGTTCTCCTGCAAATGTTAGAAATAATGACATAATGAATATTAATTAGATTAATTTTTACAAGGGTACACAGACACAGGGATTTTTGACAATGACAGAAGCTGTAGTCAATCATATCTATATTATTTCATAAGCAAGCAGAGCAGACCCTGATCAGACAGCTCCTATAATCAATAAACTTCTGAATAATATATTTAAAACTAGAAATTTGTCCATAGGACACTGATGCTCCCATTTCAGATTTTTTGTCACAGAAAGTAAGGGCCATAATCATGTATGCAACGACTGAAGTGATTTACATGGCTGTCAAAATTCACCAAGATATAATGGCCACAAACAATTGTGTGTAAAGTTTTGGTGAGGGAATCATTGGACAAATACTTTCCAAGAAAGAGTCTGGACAAGATATTTTTAAAAGTCATTTTTGCAAATAAAGGGCTGCAACTCCTAAAACGACTGAAGCAATTTACATGGCTATCAAACTTGACCGAGATATAATGGCCACAAATATGTGTTTAAAGTTTGGTGTCAATTGGACAAATACTTTCCAAGAAAGAGTTCCAACAAAATATTTTAAAGTCATTTTTGCAAATAAAGGACCGCAACTCCTAAACAACTAAAGCAATTTACATGTCTTTAAACTTGACCAAGATATAATGGCTACAAACAGGTGTGTAAAATTTAGTGAGGATTGGACAAGTCATTTTTGCAAATAAAGGACACCGCAACTCCTAAACAACTAAAGCAATTTACATGTCTTTAAACTTGACCAAGATATAATGGCTACAAACAGGTGTGTAAAATTTAGTGAGGATTGGACAAATACTTTAGAAGAAAGAGCCCGGACAAATTCTTCTATATGTACCTACGGTATGTAAAAACATGCGTACGTACAGACAAGGGCAACCCTATATGCCACCACTATTTGGGGGCATAACTAGCTCCTCTCTTTCTGAATATCAATAACCCTTTACTCCATAAATACGCCTTTACAGGCTCCTGATTGCATCTTATCAGGGTCTGCTCTGTTTGCTTATGATATAATATAGGTATGAATTTGCAGTTTCTGCCATGGTAAAAAATTCCTATGTTCATGTGTTTTTATAACAATTAATCTAATAAATATTCATGAGATCATTATTTCTTACATGAATGCAAAGGGTTAAACAAAATATTGTGTCACAATTTATCACTGAACAAGAGTGTTTGGAGGAACACAGTCATGTGTCACCTGCTCGCAACTGACACAAAAAGTGTTAATATGTTGGGAGTGCAAAAATCAGAACAAGAGCACCGCAAGACGGGGCAATATACGCCCGAAGGCTGTTCTATAAAATTATGTTGAAAAATAAAGGAGGAGTTAGTTGCACAAGAAATTGCTACCCGAAACTATCAAAGGGCAATAACTCCAGAATGAAAAATGATATGAGAGTTATCTCACTGATATGCACAACTACACATCAATATCTATCATTCCTGAAAGTTTGAAGAAATTATGTTGAAAAATAAAGGAGGAGTTAGTTGCACAAGAAATTGCTACCCAAAACTATCAAAGGGCAATAACTCCAGAATGAAAAATGATATGAGAGTTATCTCACTGATATGCACAACTACACATCAGTATCTATCATTCCTGAAAGTTTGAAGAAATTATGTTGAAAAATAAAGGAGGAGTTAGTTGCACAAGAAGTTTCTACCCGAAACTATCAAAGGGCAATAACTCCAGAATGAAAAATGATATGAGAGTTATCTCACTGATATGCACAACTACACATCAGTATCTATCATTCCTGAAAGTTTGAAGAAATTATGTTGAAAAATAAAGGAGGAGTTAGTTGCACAAGAAATTGCTACCCGAAACTATCAAAGGGCAATAACTCCAGAATGAAAAATGATATGAGAGTTATCTCACTGATATGCACAACTACACATCAATATCTATCATTCCTGAAAGTTTGAAGAAATTATGTTGAAAAATAAAGGAGGAGTTAGTTGCACAAGAAATTGCTACCCGAAACTATCAAAGGGCAATAACTCCAGAATGAAAAATGATATGAGAGTTATCTCACTGATATGCACAACTACACATCAGTATCTATCATTCCTGAAAGTTTGAACAAATTATGTTGAAAAATAAAGGAGGAGTTAGTTGCACAAGAAATTGCTAACGGACGGACGGACGGACAGACGGACGGACAGACGGACAGACGGACGGACAGACGACATGCGCCATACCATAATACGTCCCTTCGGGCGTATAAAAAGGGGAATAACTCAATAAGTATTGAATGCAGAGTGATGGACCTTAGTTACATCAATTATCCTCAGTGAGAGGAAGACGCATGTGAAATTTGAAAGCTCTATAATGATTAGTTTAGAAATGACAGCCAAAAAAAGAAAGTGTAACAGACAGACAGACAGACGGACAATGGATAAGTGATCCCTAAGTGACACTGCCTCTCGGCAGGTGACACAAAAATGATTTTTATGATCAACAGTTCAGACACTGATCAAAGGGCTCACGAGAGAGATATTTGATCTGGGTATACACGGTTTGCAATGGTCTTATATACTCAGTTCCCACACTTTAACCCTTTCCTTCATATAAATACATTTTCACACATTTGCAAATAGAGTAGACCTAGATCAGATGGCTCCTATATGCTCTATTTGCTAATGAAATTTGAAAGATCTTGTTTCTTTACTTTCCAAAATAGTTACAGTGGTCCACTTTCCATATTTCATTATAACTATTCTGTCCATGAGTATTCAGTATATATTGAAATTTAAATACAAATCGAACAGGTAAATGGTTTAACCCTTTCCTCCATAAATACGCCTTTCTACTCTTCTGTAATAACCACTTCTTGAAACCATAGTGATAAATAGAGCATTTGCTCCTATAGGAGCAAATGCTCTATTTATCACAATGGTTTCAAACTACAAAATTCTCAAATTTTACCTTTCTCTAGTAAATGCTCCTTTTGGGTAGATTCATTCATAGAGGTTGGATATAAAAAAAGCCTATGAGGGAATGGGTTAAATGCTAAGCTTCAGCTTTATCAAGGATTTGCCCATAGCATGCTAAAGGTTCTTGATTTGAAAAAACAACAAAAAACACCAAGACTTCAGTCATAGAAAGAAATTTCAGCCGACTGGCATATCTGTCATCAAATCATCCTGAATTATGTGACGATGGACATGTAAATATTTGAACATGAAACTAATTAGAGACAGAGACATAGATAAGTTACATAAATCAAATCCATTTCAGGAATAGCTTCTTTACTTCTTCACCAAACCCTCAATGAGACAATTCTGACGAGTGGTCACAACATAGGGATTGGTGGAGAAATGGCGATTTTAGTATGAACATGCACCTTTATCTGTTATTCTGATGAGAGGCATAGACAGCATACCTTAATTTAACATTTTTTCTTTATTTCTTCATCAAACCCTATGCTATTATAACCACTGTTTATAGTAATTAGGGTTTGGTGGAGATATCATTTTAGGTTTGGTGGAGAAATTATTTTAGTCTGAAATACACCCCTTTTTCAATAGCTCTGCAAACCCTTTCAAACTGCAGTTAGAACCCTTTCAAACTTACAAAAAAGTCATCAAAAAGGTGCAATTATGGGTCTGTCAGCCTGCAGGTAACTTAATGCAGGTCAAAATAAATGTAGAAAACACCTATTAGGAGCTTTCTGCATTACTTTAGCCCTGCATTAAGCAACCACCTGCTTTTTAAGACTTCTATGTTCAATTAATGATTGGCCACTTAAGACAGGTTCTACTGTATACAAGAAACAATTTCCTACACTGAAATATTGATTATTTTTTTATAAACTCTTGAGTAGATGTCTGCAAACATTATCTGTTACCAATTCCATACTTATTTTTTCACCCATTTCTCTTCACACACACACACACATATATAGACAGAGTACCAAACAGTTTGGATCCAGATGAGACACCAAGTTATTCTGCCTCTCCGATCCTCTGGATCAAAACTGTTAACAAATTTGCTGCCACCATTTAAAGCGTTAACCCTTACAATGCTGAATTTTCAAATGGACTATCCCAAAATCCAAACAGGTCATGTTTATGGTGAATATCTAGGGAGTTTTCCAAAGAAAAGTGTAATATGACAAACAGTGCAGACCCTGATGAGAGGGCTCCTCTAGGAGCCCTCTCATCTGGGTCTTCACTGTTTGCAAAGGACATAAGTGACTCGTGTCCCGCACAGTAAGGGCTAAATTCATCTGCACAAATGGTGCAAGACTTGACTAATTATGATTGCAACTTGCCTAGTGATATTATAGATGCCAATTATCTCTTTGTCCACCAAGCCGTGCATTCTCTTATTGTGTTCTTTTGTAAAAAATCAAAACAACTTTTGCAGATGGCAATTAACTAATTTGCATACAAAGAATTCATCTGATACATCCTCTTCACAAAACACCACAGAACATCATTGATATACACCATTGCTGTTTTTGCTTTCGTAAAGTAGCATTACCCTGTCGGTACTAAGAAACTGTTGTTTGCAAATTGCAAAGGCATTGTTTTGCCTTTTACTTCTATTTTACTCTTTCCCTGTTCTTTATAAATGCAAGAAATAACTAGAGGTTTTTGTCACAAAAACAGATGTCTCCCCTCTAATAAAAACAATATGTAAAGGGAAATCACTAAAAATGTTATGGTCTTGATGATTGATACTTCCCCTCATTATGCGCTTTCCACACCACATTTTTCAAGAAGAAAATGATAACAGCTAATAACTCCAAAAATACTGATACCAGATTTATGGCCCTTGTGCATGACACTTACTTTCATCATGCTCTTTCCAAAAATAAAATGTCATTCCAATAGCATTAGTTGGCCCTTTTTCATGACACTTTCTCTCATCATGCTCTTTCCATGTATGAAGTTTCAATACGATGGCAAGAGCCATGTAGGAGTTATCGTCCGGACAAGAAAGCATTAAACAAATGTACAAGGGGCAATAACTCTAAATTTATTGGAGCTCGAGTTAAGGATCTTATGCATGACACTTTCTCTTATCATGATCTTTCCATGTATGAAGTTTCACTCCAATGGCATGTGTCACATAGGAGTTCTCATCCGGACAAAAAATTGTGATTTGTTTTACAAAGGGCAATAACTCCAAAATTAGTGAAGCCAGAGTTATGGACCTTGAGCATGACACTTCCTCTCGTTATGATCTTTCCATATATGAAGTTTCAATCCAATGGCATGAGCCATATAGAAGTTATCTTCCGGACAAAAAAATGTGATTTTTTTTTACAAAGGGCAATAACTCCCATATTAGTGAAGCCAGGGTTATGTACCTTGTGCATGACACTTCCTCTCATTATGCTCTTTCCATATATGAAGTTTCAATCAACTGGCATCAGGCATATTGAAGTTATCGTCTGGACAAAAAGTGTGACGGACAGACAGACAGACAGACGGACAGACAGACAGACAGACAGACAACTCTCACGAAAACAATATGTCTCCCCCATATAAATATGGGGGGAGACATAATAACAGCATGAATATTTATAAGCTGAATACATGTATCTATAATGTAAACTTTTCAAGGGAATTTCTTGCTTTGACAAAAGCTATAGAATCAGATCTATATCGTGTCAAAGGCAAACAGAGCAGACCCTGATCAGATGGCTCCTACAGGAGCCATCTGATCTGGATCTACTCTGTTCGCAAATGCGTGAAAAGTCATTTATATTAGGGATGGGAACGAGTACAGAAATTGATACTCGAGTACTTGGTCAGTCTTCCGATCGAGTATTCGGATGTGGCAACAATCTTGAGCTGGTAAAACTGAATACTTTTCAAAAGACCCGTTATAGGATTTTTCCTGCATTTTCGTGTACATCACTTTTAGCTATATGTCTGTTAGAACTTTTAATACAATGATTTCAACCTGTCATGAGATATACTACGCAAAAATGTTAAATGTCTTAGATAATTATGTTTCAGCATAGTGAAAACTGTCATCTGACTTTACCGAACACATTTGGCTTGCAAGTTGCAACATATTATGCTTTTAACTGCTTCATTAAGAAGGAATAAGTTATAAATAAGGAATGAGAAGGAAGAAAAAACAAAGGATATGAGAACAATACTTTATTTACATCCATGAGATAAACAGATTCATGTTGAATTTGTGTACATTTGAATTAAGTTAACATCGTCGTTTTAAGTGAATTTCCTAGAGGATTAGTATAACAGTATCATCATTTCTTTGATCTAATAATTGTGTTTGTTGATTTCAGATCTTGATCATTGTTGACACGGACTGAATAAAGATCCTGAAATAAATAGATGAACTCTTATTTATGATCAAGATCAAAATATGAGACACCCAAGCCCTGATGCTATCTGCGGTCCGTACATGCGGTCTAAAATTCCGCCCAAAACCATTCTGAAAACGTTGCCGAATCCTGTTACCCATCGTGTTCAGCTACCCGGTGACTGTGATACTAACACATCGTGAAAAGAACAATAGAGTACTGGCGTATCCCTGTTATCCTTTCCAGTTCATGTAACATTTCAATAAAGTTATAAAATCTGCAATTGTTTTCTTGTGTTCCTTTCCATACCTTAGAAGACTTAGTTAATTCTGTTATTTTATACCCTTCATTCTCCTGCATTCACTTAACCCTTACAGTGTGGGACACGAGTCACGAGTCACCAATGTCCTTTGCAAACAGTGTAGACCCAAACGAGAGGGCTCCTAGGAGCCATCTCATCAGGGTCTGCACTGTTTCTTGTGTTATACTTTTCTCAAGTAAAATTACTAAATATTCACCATAAGCTTGACCTATTGTTAAACCTTTACCTCAGCTGGCTATGGTTTGGTTGGTGGTTCTTCCAAGTTGTTCTTCTGTGCAAGAAACAATGTAATTTGTTGCAAGCATGGAAAAAAAATTCGGGGTCTTTCTTAACATGTAATTAGTTATACGTCGTAATATGACAAAAACACTGTTAAAGCGACATAACACCAAAATACAAACAAACAAATCATGCATATTCATGTAAGAAATAGTGACACCATAACTATCTATTAATTATTGTATATGAACAACGGATATATTTACCATGACTGACACTGTAGAATCAGATCTATATCATGGCAGCAAACGGAGCAAACCCTGATTTAGAGCCTCTTACAGCAGCCATCTGATCTTGGTCTACTCTGTTTGCAAAGACATAAAAAGGCATCTCAGTCAGGTAAAGGGTTAACCCTTTACTCTATAGATATGCCTTTGCAAACAGAATAGACCAAGATCAGATGGCTCCTATAGGAGCCGTCTGATCAGGGTCTGCTCTGCTTGCTTATGATATATAATATTGATATGATTCTACAGTTTCTGCCATGGTCAACAATTCCTGTGTCCATGTGCTATTATAACAATTGATTTATTTAATACTTGTGATGTCATCATTTCTTAACCCATTACCTCATAGACTATTTTTAGACTCAACCTTTTTGAATAAATCTACTGAAATGGAGCATTTACTAGAGAAAAAGAAATTTTTAGGATTGTGTAGAATTGAAACCATTGTCATAAATAGAGCATTTGCTCCTATGGAGCAAAATCTCTATTTATCACAATGGTTTCAAGAAGTGACTATTACAGAGGCGTGGAAAGGTGTATTTATGAAGGAAAGGGTTAAATGAATATTCATGGAGTAAAGAGTTAATAATAAAGTGCAGCAAATATCAATCAGATTCTATTTTCAATATCAATCAGATTCTATTTTTCAAAAGAAATGACACTGTATGGAACAGAAAGGTGATTGAAATAATATAGACACTGTAATTGTTTTGGCAGTGTTATAACATGCAAAGATCCCCAAGATTACACCCACTGCCAAAAATGAAATGTATATGAAAATTGAAATCTGGTTATTTCCCATAGTATTACAGTAAAACCTCTTTATAAAGGCCACTAAATTACATTAAGTATTTTGTGTTAAAGGCAGGTGGTTCCTTAAAGCAAGGTGACAGTAAAACAGAATGCTCCTATAGGAGTGTTCTGTTTTACTTTCACCTTGCTTTGAGCAGCCACCTGCCCTAAATACCAATTAATTCACACAATTTAGTGGCCATTGTAGAGAGGTTTTACTGTAGTATTTATACAGACAAGCTTTGGCAAATACTGCAAAGCAAGATCAAACTTCTGCTAAAGGAACAGTTTGAAAAGGGAATTCATTATTTGCTAAAATGTCAGTCTATTTTAACGTTTTCCTTCATATGATATACAGTCCAATCCATATAATTCGGATCCTTACCGAACTTGACCCTAAGATTCCCTCATATAATAGTGTTTTCACGCATCTGCAAACAGAGTAGACCCAGATCAGACTGCTGCTATTATAAGGAGCCATATGATCAGGGTCAGCACTCTAAATTGCTAATGGAATTTGATAGATCTGTTTCTTTAGTTTCTAAAATGGCTATTGTTTTACAATGTTCCACCATCCATATTTTGTCCATGAATATTCAGTAGGTATTGAAATATGGAATAGACATAGAACAGGGAAAGGGTTAAAGAAAACCTGAATCATTGCATGTTTCCAGTTACTGCAGTTTCACTTGTGTAGTCATCCATGACTGTCAGTGGAATTATTTTGTGTGTATCATAATAATTATTAAACAGTGATGCAAAACTTTTTACATAAAAGGCAATTAACCCTTTACCTGTTCTATGTTTATTACAAAGTTCAATACCTACTGAATATTCATGACCAAAATAATTACAATGAAATATAGAATGTGGAACATTGCATGCATTTTAGAAAGTAAAGAAACAGATCTATTAAATTCCATTAGCAAACAGAGCAGACCCTGATCAGACGGCTCCTATAGGAGCCGTCTGATCTGGGTCTTCTCTGTTTGCAAATGCGTGAAAACAGGTTTATATGAGGGAAAGGGTTAAAAGAGAAATGATCTGGTTAATGGAAATAAAGACAAAATAATTCATTTACTTGATACTCTATTCATAATATACTGCAAGCACAAATTACAAACAAAAGGTTTACAGATTGCAGATACGCTGTAACTTTGATGTTGGTCATGTGTAATGTCTATGATAGAAAGTGTGCAAATGCATGCAAATACCTTGTTCTACCTCTTTTTATACACAGAGCTATAGATAAGGGTACGTACTCAAATACTAAAATTGTCATTTCTCCACAATTCAGTTAATGAATGCAGGGGCTTGTTTCCATATTCGAGTTACTGAATTTTCCCACTAATGTTTCTGAAAAATTGCACTTTATGTCCTATGAAAATAGGAGGTAATATAACAGGACTTCACCTTACAAGTTACCCCCATCATTACAAGACATCGAGATTATGATGATTGGACTGTAGGAGCTGTTCTATAGGAACAGTCTGATCAGGGTCTGCTCCGTTTGCTTATGAAATAATAAAGATCCGATTCTACAGTTTCTGCCAAGGTATGTGTTCATATGTCATTATAAAAATTGAGCCAATGGATATTCATGCCAATGTCATTATTCATGATGTCATTATTCATTTCATGAATATTCATACAGCAATTAACAGTATATTGAAAATCTGCCTCTCAGATGTTTTTTTGTCCTGTTAACTCTTTGTTTTCCTCCTCTTAACTCTTTGCTTGCTATTTTTCTCCGCTGCCTCTGAAAAAGTCACCTGTTGAAACCAGTGATAAATAGAGCATTTGCTCCTATAGAAGCAAATGCTCTATTTATCACAATGGTTTCAAACTACAAAATTCTTAACTTTTCCTTTTCTCTAGTTAATGCTCCTTTTTGGTAGATTTATTCAAAGTGGTTTGATCTAAAAATAGCCTATGAGTTAATCCTGTACGAAAAATCCACACGGATTCCAGGCGGATTCCGGGCGGATTCCAGGCGGAAATGACACGGAATCTCAATATTCCACCCGGATTCCAGGCGGACACGGATTTTTTTGAGAATGTCCGTGTGGAAACTTAACAATCATAGTAACATTCCGTGTGGACAGGGTAAATGTCCGTACGGATTTTCTGCCATGTCCACCCGGAATTTCATTCTCCACACGGAATTTTAATACTTGGACAGTTTGAGAACACGAAAATTTCATACTTTGATATAAAAAGCAGCAGGAACATTACTCCCACACGGATTTTTAATACTTGAACATTTTGAGAGCACGGAAACTTCATACTTTGATAAATAAAAAAAGAAGAAAGTAACAATACACATGGACATTTCATACTTAGAATTTTTCAGTACTGGAAATATTTGACTCAGGAAAGTGTGAAATTTAATTGAGTCTTAAAGTTTGGTAAAGTGGCAGAAATATAATTTATAAACAAGAGGGCCATGATGGCCCTTAATCGCTCACCTGTTTGTAACAGATTAATGATTTCAATGACAGATTGCATAATTTGAAAAATCTTGGTAGAAAACTATTAAGATAATGCTACATACTAAATATAAAGAGTCTAGACCTTACAGATTTGGAGGAGACAATATTTTAAAGATTTTCCTATGAAAAACTGTTAGGCCCAGGCGGGGCCATTTTTGATCCAGGGTTCATTATTTGAAAATCTTGGTAGAGGACTATTAGATAATACAACATACCAAAAATCTAAGGTCTTTGCCTTACAAATTCAGAGAAGACTTTAAAAGATTTTTAAGAGAAGAAGATTTTTTAAAACTTTCCTATGAAAAACTGACATGCCCCTGGGCCGGGCCATTTTCAACCCAGGGGAATAATTTGAACAATCTTGGTAAAAAACTATTAGATAGCGCTACATACCAAATAATAAAGGTCTCTGCCTTACAGTTTTGGAGAAGAAGATTCATATGAAAAACTGATAAGCCCCAGGGTGGGGCCATTTTTTACCCTGGGGTAATAATTTTAATAATCTTGGTAGAAAACCATTAGATGATGCTACATACCAAATATCAAGGGCCTATACCTTACAGTTTTGGAGGAGAAGATTTTTAAAGATTTTCCTATGATAAATTGATAAGCCCTTGGGCGGGGCCATTTTGGGTCCGGGGGTCATAATTTGATTAATTTTGGTAGAGGACCATTAAATAATGCTACATACCAAATATCAAAGGTCTATATCTTATAATTTTAGAGAAGAAGATATTTAAAGATTTTCCTATGAAAAACTGATAAGCCCCGGGGCGGGGCCATTTTTGTCCTGGAGGTCATAATTTGAATAATCTTAGTTGAGGACCATTAGATGATGCTACATACCAAATACTAAAGGTCTATTCCTTACATTTTCAGAGAAGAAGATTTTTAAAGATTTTCCAATGAAAAACTGATAAGCTCCGGGGTGGAGCCATTTTTGGCCCAGGGGTCATAATTTGAACAATCTTAGTAGAGGATCATTAGATGATGCTACATACCAAATAACAAAGGTCTATGCCTTACATTTTCAGAGAAGACGATTTTTAAAGATTTTCCTATGAAAAACTGATAAGCCCTGGGGCGGGGCGAATTTTGGCCCAAGGGTCATAATTTGAACAATCTTAGTAAAGGACCATTAGATCATGCTACATACCAAATATAAAAGGCCTATGCCTTACAGTTTCAGAGAAGATGATTTTTAAAGATTTTCCTATGAAAAACTGATAAGCCCAGGGGCGGGCCATTTTTGTCCTGGGGGTCATACTTTGAACACTCTTAGTTAAGGACCATTAGATGATGCTACTTACCAAATACCTAATGTCTATTCCTTACATTTTCAGAGAAGATGATTTTTAAAGATTTTCCAATGAAAAACTGATAAGCCCCGGGGTGGAGCCATTTTTGGCCCAGGGGTCATAATTTGAACAATCTTAGTAGAGGATCATTAGATGATGCTACATACCAAATAACAAAGGTCTATGCCTTACATTTTCAGAGAAGACGATTTTTAAAGATTTTCCTATGAAAAACTGATAAGCCCTGGGGCGGGGCGAATTTTGGCCTAGGGGTCATAATTTGAACAATCTTAGTAAAGGACCATTAGATCATGCTACATACCAAATATAAAAGGCCTATGCCTTACAGTTTCAGAGAAGATGATTTTTAAAGATTTTCCTATGAAAAACTGATAAGCCCAGGGGCGGGGCCATTTTTGTCCTAGGGGTCATAATTTGAAAATCTTAGTAGAGGACCATTAGATGATGCTACATACCAAATACCAAAGGTCTATGCCTTACAGTTTCAGAGAAGAAGATTTTTAAAGATTTTCCTATGAAAACTGATAAGCCCCGGGGCAGGGCCATTTTCGGCACAGTGGTCATCATTTGAACAATATTAGTAGAGGACCATTAGATCATGCTACATACCAAATATCAAAGGTCTATGCCTTACAGTTTCAGGGGGTTAAAAATGCATGTGTACACACAGTCCTTTGATAATAGTGTTCTGGGTGTGACGATTTGAAGGTCGCTAGGTGCAAGCTGTACGTGAATTTAGGTTGTGCCTACGCAAAGATATAGTCCCTCGAAGTTTATTCCATTTTGTTCGAAAAATTATCATTTTTTCAAAATGCACCATCTACCATACAAAAAAGCACTTTAAGCCTTATTTTGATGTATATATCATATCTCGGAAACAATTTAAACCATATTGCACCCGGTCGTAAATATTCAAATTTTCGGAGTCACATGTTACTCCGAACCGGCGCCATTTTGAATGTTTCAAAGCATGCTCGTTTCTCTCGATAAAGAAAATCGACTCGATTTGAATGAAAACATCCACCATATGCTACAAAAAGTACATGCAAGAATGAATGGTGAGTATCAGTATATAAAATACCACTTATTGTTATTTTTTTCAGTCGGAAGTTTGAATTATTGACGAAAGTCGATGGCTTAAAGTTAATCCGGTCTCAAGTTTAGAAGTTAGACACTCGTCTGGAAATTGTATCTCAAACAGTCAAAATTAATACAAGCATTTATTAAATCGTGCACTTGTATAAAGTTTCAGCGTACTTTTCTTCTTCACAACCAAACCATATGCATCAACAGGACCGCTCACGTACATCAACAAGACATCGGGTCGTTTCGGACCCAATCCGTTTCGGCCTTGGTAGAATCGGACAAAATTCGGTCCGAAAACGATCTAGGCATACACAGAATTTATTCAGCACTTGGCGAGATTTTATTAAAAGCATTTTTATGAAAATTTCTTTAGAAAAATGTAATTACATGCAGTGTTCACGAATAATATTTTAATGAAGTGGTTGTTTGGGCTAATGCAAACAGGATTGGCCAATGTTAGCAGACACAGTTTCATCAAGATCTACCTATCTATCTATCTATATATCCTGCATCACCCCCTCACGGAGATTACGTGCAGCTGCGCGTCAGTGCTTGTTAAAACAGAAAAAGGCAAAGTAAGATAGAAGGGACAGAAAGATGTATCATACAAAGAGTATATAAAAGTGTGATAGTGTTATAGACAATAAGTGAAGTTAAAAGTAGGTTACACTTTTTGAAACAGACTTACAGTACACTTTGCACACATGTAGTCCTTTTTATGCCCCCATTGACGAGTCGGGGGGCATATTGTTTTTGCCCTGTCTGTCTGTCTGTTTGTCCGTTTGTCTGTTTGTTTGTCAGCAACTTTAACATTGGTCATAACTTTTGAGCCAGTATAGATAGAGACCTGATATTTGGCATACATATGTATCTCATAAAGCCGCACATTTTGAGGGGTGCCGTGTCAAGGTCAAGGTCATCCTTCAAGGTCAGAGGTCAAATATATGGGTCAAATCGCCAACTTTAAGATTGGCCATAACTTTTGGACCAGTAGAGATAGAGACTTGATATTTGGCATGCTTGTGTATCTCATGAGGCTGCACATTTTGAGGGGTGACATGTCAAGGTCAAGGTTATCCTTCAAGGTCAGAGGTCAAATATATGAGGGGGCATAGTGTTTCACAAACACATCTTGTTAGTAACTTGTGCTTATTGGATAATGTTTAATTTTAAGGTTGACAGTACAGATGTTGAGACTAATCTGCTACCAGGATATCGTGTAAAGATCTGTCAGCTGGACATCAAAAGGAAGTGACACTGTACTAACTCGCCTGTTAAGCAGTGTACTTCTCAGATGAAGTAATGTCTAGGAGCTCTGCCAAAGGAGAAGCCAGCCCTGGATGGAAGGAGTGTTAACAGCATAACAAGTAAGTGAAAACAGCATTCTGAGTGATTGGTACTGTGCATGTAACTCAATATTTAATTCACATGTGTTTTAATGCATCTGATAAAGATCCTGATTTTAAAAAAATAAAATAATTTTTAATACAAATATGGACTATACACCAATACACAATAAGATGGGCACAATAAATAATTTACTTAAAATACCAGTGGGTATAGCAGCAATAAATCATTAATTTGGGGATGAATTTGGATGAATAAAATAATTAGGCCTTGAATTATATGTGATAAATTATGAAGGGTGAATCCCGAAAGCAAAAATTGCAACACAAAAAGAGAAAATTGCAGACTCGGTTTTATTGAGTCTATTCATGAGCAGTAATTGAAGTGCAACACTGCTCACGCCTCCTAGCACCGGCTTAAGCGGTATTCAATTTTCAGAACAAGAAGTACTGAAATTCATGATCTTGAAGGATCAGAAGGTTTAACAACACTGAGAATGAATGCAACAACATTAAAATATTGTATGACAGGACTTCCATTCTAAGCTGAATATCCTTCACACAAGCCTGTAGGATTCAAACAATTGCTGCTAAATTATTGCCGTTATTCTGTACATCTATAGCAGTAGAACTTAACTTTACTGTGGAATAAAGACTCAGTAACTGCTTTTACACGTACATGTAACTGTTAATCTTTTACTTGTTTTCTATTAATAGAATACAATATTCTGTCAAGCAAATTATTGAGTACACCCAAATTAGATTGCTCCTTCAGAGCTTCTTTATCTGTATCTACACTGTTTTCAAAGATAAATATATCGGGTACAATTTTTAAAAAATCCAATATTGCTATATATCCGAGTGTCAAATGCCTTGGATAGAGATAAGATGCAGGGTGCACATCTAGATCCAAGATTGTTTGCAAATTTCTTCCACAGTCTTTTAAATTCACATCAGGTGGGGAAAGAATTTAAATATATACAATATTCTCTTTTTTTCTTACATTTCAGAATATGTGCAAGAGAAATGCAAGACTCCGGAGAAAGACATCATCTAGACAATCACCAAAAGTGTGCTGATGCTTGGGTTTCCATGAAACCCAGACATAAATAAAAGAAAATTTGACCATATGACACAAATGCCCAGGCCAGGTTTTTCTAAATTGCATTTTTTTTTACAAAAAAAATGTCATTAACAATCACCAAAATTCAATCAATTGTCGGCGAACAGGAAGTTGATGAAAGACAGACCTGAAATGGGGAGACGGGGTACAACTCACTATGGTTATACTTCAGACCAAATATCAAATCATTCCAGCTTACACAAGGCAAGAAATCTTTGACGATTTCTTTTGTCATCAAACAATCACCAAAATTCAATCAAAGTGTCGACAAACAGGAAGTTCATGAACGACAGACGTGAAAAGGGGAGACACTGTACAATTCACCATGATTATGCTTCAGAACAAATATCGAACTATTCCAGCTTACAAGTGAAGAAGTCCTTGACAAAACAGATGGACAAGGGTAAAACTTAATGCCCTAAAGGCGGGGGCATAAAAATGATAACACTGCTGCTTATAGTAAATTGAACACTTTATTTGGCTAGTTACTTATATTGTGGATAAACAGTACTTTTCATTTTATGATGAACATTTTACCAACAAAGGATTTTTAGCTCACCAGAGCACAAAGTGCTTAGGGTGAGCTTTTGTGATCGCCTGATGTCTGTCGTCTGTCGGCGTTTGTCGTGAGTCGTGCGTCGTCAACAATTTGAACCTTTTAAAGTCTTCTCCTCTGAATCTACAGGGTTCTCAGCTTTCATCTTTGGCACATAGCATCACCTATAGGTCTTCTACAAAAGTTGTATAAATTATGTCCCTGGAGTCAAAATTGGCCCCGCTACGGTCCCAGGGGTGGCCAGTTTTCTCTAGCTGACTGTTGTTTTCTGTACAAGTAGCAGAATGCTGGGCTGACTTAGGTTAGGCATGGGGGAAAACTTCAAAAATCTTCTTGTCAAAAACTACATGTCACAGAGCTCAGATATTTGGTGTATAGATTTACTTAGTATACCTTATTGACAGTGGTTAATATCATAGTTCTGAGGTTTAAATTGGCCCTGCCCTGTTGGTTATACTTTAAAATTGACTTTTACACTATAAAGGTTCCTCTGAGCTAGCACTCCATCTGTGTTACGCAATCACTTGAGAGGGCAAGTTCCTGGTCAAAACTCTATGAATTTGTCTGCTTCAGAATTAGTGTCTGTTTATTCACACTGTTTTTAACCCATTCCCTCATAGGCTATTTTCCTGTTTCTTGGAAAATTTCAGAATTGTGTAGATTTGAAACCATTGTGATAAATAGAGCATTTACTCCTATAGAACAAATGCTCTATTTATCACAAAGGCTTTTTTCAGATCCTACCTCTTTGAATAAATCTACTGATAAGGAGCATTAATCAGAGAAAAGGAAAAATTCAGAATTGTGTAGATTTGAAACCATTGTGATAAATAGAACATTTACTCCTATGGAGCAAATGCTCTATTTATCACAAAGGCTTTTTTTAGATCCTACCTCTTTGAATCAATCTACTGATAAGGAGCATTAATTTTAGAAAAGGAAAATTTCAGAATTGTGTAGATTTGAAACCATTGTGATAAATAGAACATTTACTCCTATTGAGCTTTTGCTCTATTTATCATAATGGTTAGCAAATGCTCTATTAATCACAAAGGCTTTTTTCAGATCCTACCTCTTTGAATAAATCTTCTGATAAGGAGCATTAATTAGAGAAAAGGAAAATTTCAGAATTGTGTAGATTTCAAACCATTGTGATAATTAGAGCATTTGCTCTATAGGAGTAAATTAACTCATATACAAACAACATATAAAGTTATATACCTGTATGCTTCAAATCTGAATCCATACTGTGTGCTAATTTCGGTCAAGTCATGCTAAGCAGTGATTGGGTTGTCATCTATTAATGTTGTCTGCTTATTCAAAGAGGTAAATCTGGGTCTACTCTGTTTGCAAATGCGTGAAAACATGTTTATATGAGGGAAAGGGTTAATTAGAGGAAAGGAAAATTTCAGAATTGTGTAGATTTGAAACCATTGTGATAAATAGTGCATTTACTCCTATGGAGCAAATGCTCCATTTATCACAAAGGCTTTTTTCAGATCCTACCTCTTTGAATCAATCTACTGATAAGGAGAATTAATTAGAGACAAGGAAAATATCAGAATGGTGTAGATTTGAAACCATTGTGATAAATAGAGCATTTACTCCTATGGAGCAAATGCTCTATTTATCACAATGGTTTCATAAAGTGACTGTTACAGAGGCGTAGAACAAAGGCTTTTTTCAGATCCCACCTTTTTGAATAAATCTTCTGATAAGGAGCATTAATTAGAGAAAAGGAAAATTTCAGAATTGTGTAGATTTGAAACCATTTTAATAAATAGAGCATTTGCACCATAGGAGTAAATTTACTCATATACAAACGACATATAAAGTTACATACCGGTATGCGTCTGATCAGAATCCAAACTGTGTGCTAATTTCAGTCAAGTCATGCTAAGCAGTGCTAGGGTTGTCATCTGTTAGAAATTTTGTCTCTTATTCAAAGAGGTAAATCTGGGTCTACTTTGTTTGCAAACGCAGGAAAACACATTTATATGAGGGAAAGGGTTAATTAGAAAAAAGGAAAATTTCAGAATTGTGTAGATTTGAAACCATTGTGATAAATAGAGCATTTACTCCTATGGAGCAAATGCTCTATTTATCACAATGGTTTAATTAAGTGACTATTACAGAGGCGTAGAAAGGCGTTTTTATGGAGGAAAGAGTATTCTATTAGCCGGCAGAGCACAACCTGGTCAGACAGTTCCTATATAAACCATCTGATATGGGTCTGTTCTGTTTGCAAATGCATCAAATCACATTTATATGAAGGAAAGGGTTTTAAAGGTCCAAAAGTTTATTTAAGATCGACTGCTTCCTGGCCCTTTTCAACAGAATTAAGACCAACAGGTATGGCACTGAGTTTGGATCCAAAAAGGGTCAAATAACACCCCACAAAACAGGTGTCCAGTTTTGTTTAGAAACATACATGTAGTTAAAACTTTAAAAATCTTTCCCTCTGGTGAGCGATTTCAGGGCCATCATGGCCCTCTTGTTTATTTATACATAATGTGCATAAATTTTAAAATTTGTGTATTTGATGGCAAAATTCAATTGATTATTTCATGTTGATAACAGCCGATATCTCAATATTAAGGTTTACAAATAAAAAATGATTAAATGCTGATCTAAGAGACTGATAATAATTAACCCTCTCCCTAATAATCCAGCATTTTCTCATATGGGCAGACATAGAAGACCAGACAGCTGTCTGAGTCTGTTCTGTCTGCTTATAAATTTTCATAGATCATTGCATGCAGTTCCTTTTTTCACCAAAACATTACTTTAAAACATAAACCCCCCCAAAAAAATAGATAAATAAATTATGACTGAATATTCATGAAACAACTAATAATTTATGAAAAAATCCATACGGAATTTCAAAAATCCGCCTGGACATATTCAAATTCCGCTCGGTTTTTTTTTTTAATTCCGCCTGGACATTCTAAAATTCCATATGGATTTTTAAAATATTCCGTCCGGTCTTTTTCAGATTCCGTGTGGAATTTTTACAATTCCGCCCGGATTTTTTTAAAATGTCCGCCTGGACATTTTAAAATTCCACACGGATTTTTAAAAAATTCCGCCCGGACATTTTCAGATTCCACCTGGAATTTTTACAATTCCGCCTGGATTTCTTGAAACAACATTTCAAATTCCGCCCTGATTTTTAAAAATTCCGCCCGGACTAGGTCACATGACCCGGACTAATTTAAATATTTCGTGTGATATTCCGTCTAAATGTTACTAAAAATAGCAATCCGTGTCAACTGAGCTGTTTTCACACGGACAATTTAGTCCGCCTGGAAAATCACTGTTTTTTCCTGGCGGATTCCGCCTGGAAGTTTTCGTACAGGATGGGTTAACTCTTTGCTTGCTAACAGCAAATTAGTGGTAACCTTTACAACCAGATTGGATCCAGATGAGATGCCAAACAACTCAGCAGATCATTAATATCCAAAGTATCGGACAATGTGAACAAGGTTTTTGAAAACCAGTGGAGAACTAGAGGTTTTTGTCAAAAAAAACGGATGTCTCCCCTCTAAGAAAAACAATATGTAAAGGGAAATCACTAAAAATGTTATGGTCTTGATGAATGATACTTCCCCTCATTATGCGTTTTCCACACTACATTTTTCAAGAAGAAAATGATAACAGCTAATAACTCCAAAAATACTGATACCAGATTTATGGTCCTTGTGCATGACACTTACTTTCATCATGCTCTTTCCAAAAATAAAATGTCATTCCAATAGCATCAGTCGAACAGGAGTTATTGATCGGCCAAAAAAATGTAACAAAGGGCAATAACTCCAAAATTATTGAAGCCAGAATTATGGCCCTTGTTCATGACACTTTCTCTCATCATGCTCTTTCCATGTATGAAGTTTCAATACGATGGCAAGAGCCATGTAGGAGTTATCGTCCGGACAAGAAAGAATTAAACAAATGTACAAGGGGCAATAACTCTAAAATTTATTGAAGCTCGAGTTAAGGATCTTATGCATGACACTTTCTCTTATCATGATCGTTACATGTATGAAGTTTCACTCCAATGGCATGTGTCACATAGGAGTAATCATCCGGACAAAAAATTGTGATTTTTTTTACAAAGGGCAATAACTCCAATATTAGTGAAGCCAGAGTTATGGACCTTGTGCATGACACTTCCTCTCGTTATGATCTTTCCATATATGAAGTTTTAATTCAATGGCATGAGCCATATAGAAGTTATCGTCCGGACAAAAAAGCGTGATTTTTTTACAAAGGGCAATAACTCCTATATTAGTGAAGCCAGAGTTATGTACCTTCTGCATGACACTTCCTCTCATTATGCTCTTTCCATATATGAAGTTTCAATCAACTGGCATCAGGCATATTGCAGTTATTGTCCGGACAAAAAATTATGATATTTTTTACAAAGGGCAATAACTCCAATATTAGTGAAGCCAGAGTTATGGACCTTGTGCATGACACTTCCTCTCGTCATGATCTTTCCATATGAAGTTTCAATCCAATGGCATGAGCCATATAGGAGTTATCGTCCGGACAAAAAAGTGTGACTTTTTTTTACAAAGGGCAATAACTCCAATATTAGTGAAGCCAGAGTTATGGACCTTGTGCATGACACTTCCTCTCATTATGCTCTTTCCATATATGAAGTTTCAATCAACTGGCATCAGGCATATTGAAGTTATCGTCAGGACAAAAAGTGTGACAGACAGACGGACAGACGGACAGACAGACAGACGGACAGACGGACGGACAGACAGACAACTCTCACGAAAACAATATGTCTCCCCCATATAAATATGGGGGGAGACATAATAATAGAATCAAGCATGGGTTTTGTTAAAGCCGGGGGTTTCTATACCCGAGGTTGGTCTGTTCCAGTCGGAAACAAGCCTTAGCGAGTTTCCGATAGGAACAGACCAACCGAGGGTATAGAACCCCCCCGGCTTTAACAAAACCCATGCTCGATTATTTTTCTCGCTGAAATACGCCCTAAAACCAAGTAAATTAACGAATTTTGTGAAGTACTACTTTACATTGCGTAATACGACTTCCATATCTAATAGCAACAAACTGCAGCATAACTTTAGGCGTGACACCAAAATGACGTCATTTGTTATGACAACCACAAACGTTACGTTTTGGCGTAAAATATAAATGACTGAGTGACTACAAGTTAATTAAATCGGCTTTTAAGATTATATGATAAATAGAATTTCATATTCGTGCTAATTACTTATATTAATTTCAATTCACAAGGTTGTTGCCTATAGAAATGTTGATATAATTCTGTAAGAGTTCCTTCCCTTGTATTGATTTTACCCAATCGCGCGTATGAATACACTAGTCACGGGGTGTTCCAGATAATGATTTCTAGTACGGCTATTTTTAGAAACTCAGATTATCTAGCACGGCTGAGAAGCGAGAAAATTCATTCTAAGAAATTATAGCAGATGTTTTGGTTTTTTCCAAAGACGACAACTTAGTTTGCAAAGAGTTATTGAGGATAGCATTTTTTTTCTAGGCTATTTTCCTGGCCATAAGAAGTTCTTTTCCAGACTGTTAACCCAACCGTTTCTCTGCAGGGGCAAAGGGTCAGCCATGTCCTTTGCAAACAGTGTAGAACCAGATGAGAGGGCTCCTAGAGGAGCCCTCTCATCTGGTTCTACACTGTTTGTTATATTACATTTTTCTTCAAAAACTTTCCCTGAATATTCTTTGTAAGCTTCACCTGTTTGAATTTTAGAATAGTCCATTTGAAAATTCTGCATTGAAATGGTTAATGGTCAAACAGTGATGATGAAACATTTTACTTTAAGATCTTCCCCTTCCATGGGCTTAACTTATTCAGCTTTACAAGCTGGCGGAGAGGAGAGATTTGGTGTCAGAATACTTAGAGTAATGAGGGTATTGTGTGTAAGTGTATTGTGTGCAAGTGTATTATGTGCAAGTGTATTATGTGAATTGTGTGAAAGTGCATTATGTGTATTGTGTTCAAGTGTAATGTGCGAAAGAGTATTGTGTTCATTGTGTGCAAGTGTGATGTGTTAAAGTGTATTTTGTGCATTGTGTGCAAGTGCATTGTGTGTAAGTGTATTTTGTGCATTGTATGCCAGTGTATTATGTTCATTCTTTGCAAGTGCAACACAGGCATTGTGTGCAAGTACACTGTGTGCAAGTGTGTTATGTGTATTGTGTGCAATTGTATTGTGTGCAAGTATGCTATGCATATTGTGTGCAAGTGCATTGTGTGCAATGTGTTATGTGCAAGTGTATTGTGTGCAAGTGCATTGTGTGCAAGTGTATTATGTGCATTGTGTGCAAGTGTATTATGTTCAATCTTTGCAAGTGCAACACGGGCATTGTGTGCAAGTGTGTTATGTGTATTGTGTGCAATTGCATTGTGTGCAAGTGTATTGTGTGCAAGTGCATTGTGTGCAAGTGTATAATGCGCATTGTGTGCAAGTGTATTGTGTGTAAGTGTATATTATGTGCATTGTATGTGCATTGTGTGAAAGTGTGTTCTGTGCAAGTGTGTTCTGTGCAAGTGTATTTTGTGCAAGTGTATTGTGTGTAGGTGTACTGTGTAAGTGTACTGTGTAAGTGTATTGTGTGTAAGTGTATTATGTGCAACTGTTTTATGTACAAGTGTATTGTGTGTAAATGTATTGTGCAAGTGTATTGTGTAAGTGTATTATGTGTAACTATATTGTGTGTAAGTGTTTTGTGTGCAAGTGCATTGTGTGTAAGTGTATTTTGTGCATTGTATGCCAGTGTATTATGTTCATTCTTTGCAAGTGCAACACAGGCATTGTGTGCAAGTACATTGTGTGCAAGTGTGTTATGTGTATTGTGTGCAAGTATGCTATGCATATTGTGTGCAAGTGCATTGTGTGCAATGTGTTATGTGCAAGTGTATTGTGTGCAAGTGCATTGTGTGCAAGTGTATTATGTGCATTGTGTGCAAGTGTATTATGTTCAATCTTTGCAAGTGCAACACGGGCATTGTGTGCAAGTGTGTTATGTGTATTGTGTGCAATTGCATTGTGTGCAAGTGTATTGTGTGCAAGTGCATTGTGTGCAAGTGTGTAATGCGCATTGTGTGCAAGTGTATTGTGTGTAAGTGTATATTATGTGCATTGTATGTGCATTGTGTGCAAGTGTGTTCTGTGCAAGTGTATTGTGTGTAGGTGTACTGTGTAAGTGTATTGTGTGTAAGTGTATTATGTGCAACTGTTTTATGTACAAGTGTATTGTGTGTAGGTGTATTGTGCAAGTGTATTGTGTAAGTGTATTATGTGTAACTATATTGTGTGCAAGTGTTTTGTGTGCAAGTGTTTTGTGTGTAAGTGTATTGTGTGAAAGTGCATTGTGTGCAAGTGTATTGTGTGTAAGTGTTTTTGTGTGCAAGTGTATTGTGTGAAAGTGTATTGTGTGAAAGTGTATTGTGTGAAAGTGTATTGTGCGCAGGTGTGTTCTATGCAAGTGCATTTTGTACAATGTGTATTGTGTGTAAAGTGTATTGTGCAATTATATTGTGTGCAAGTGCATTGCATGCAAGAGTATTATGTGTATATAAGTGTAGTGTGTGTGCAAATGTAGTGTACGTATTGTGTGCAAGAGTAAAAAACAATCCCTTTATCTCAAAGATATGCCTTTTTGATGCATTTGCAAATTAGGAGCTGTCTGATCAAGGTGTTGGCTGTCACCTTATGGGGGGAATAATATAGATCTGATTCTATAGTTTCTGCCAATACCAACATGTCTGAAGTTCATACGCCATTGTAAATCATCATTTCTAATAGGTGCTGATATTAGATATCATTGCTCAATCCTTTGAATGCTAACATTTTTAATATCAGTCATATGGTCCATCAATACTGATCTGTTTGCTAATAAAATTATACAGATATCATTTTACAGTTTCTTCCATGGCCAAATGTTCTCTAGTTCTGGTTCATGGTGCCCTTGTAAATATTCAGCTAATCAATATTCATAAAGTCATTATTTCATACAGGTTATGGGTATATCATGTTTTCCCAACCTCCAATTTCTTGTATTCTCTATTTCCCTGACATCCAGTTTATTATATTCTCTACTTCCCCAACCTCCTGTTTCTTATATTCTCTTCTTCCACAACCTCCCGTTTCTTGTATTCTCTTCTTCTTCAACCTCCTGTTTCTTGTATTAGCTTCTTCTTCAACCTCCTGTTTCTTGTATTAGCTTCTTCTTCAACCTCCTGTTTCTTGTATTAGCTTCTTCTTCAACCTCCTGTTTCTTGTATTAGCTTCTTCTTCAACCTCCTGTTTCTTGTATTAGCTTCTTCTTCAACCTCCTGTTTCTTGTATTCAATTATTCCCCAACCTCCTGTTCTTATATTCTCTCCTTCCACGACCTCTTTTTTCTCACATTCTCTATTTCCACAACCTCCTGTTTCTTCAGTATTCTCTATTTCCCCAACCTCCTGATTCTTATATTCTCTCATTCCCCTGTTGCTTGTAATCTCTATTTCCCTAACCTTCAGTTTCTTGTTTTCTCTCCTTCCCCAACCTCCTGTTTCTTGTATTCTCTATTGCCCCAACCTCCTGTTTCTTATATTTTCTATTTCCCCAACCTCCTGATTCTTATATTCTCTATTGCCCCAACCTCCTGTTTCTTGTATTCTCTATTGCCCCAACCTCCTGTTTCTTGTATTCTCTATTGCCCCAACCTCCTGTTTCTTATATTTTCTATTGCCCCAACCTGTACGAAAAATCCACACGGATTCCAGGCGGATTCCGGGCGGATTCCAGGCGGAAATGACACGGAATCTCAATATTCCACCCGGATTCCAGGCGGACACGGATTTTTTTGAGAATGTCCGTGTGGAAACTTAACAATCATATTAACATTCCGTGTGGACAGGGTAAATGTCCGTACGGATTTTCTGCCATGTCCACCCGGAATTTCTTTCTCCACACGGAATTTTAATACTTGGACAGTTTGAGAACACGAAAATTTCATACTTTGATATAAAAAGCAGCAGGAACATTACTCCCACACGGATTTTTAATACTTGAACATTTTGAGAGCACGGAAACTTCATACTTTGATAAATAAAAAAAGAAGAAAGTAACAATACACATGGACATTTCATACTTAGAATTTTTCAGTACTGGAAATATTTGACTCAGGAAAGTGTGAAATTTAATTGAGTCTTAAAGTTTGGTAAAGTGGCAGAAATATAATTTATAAACAAGAGGGCCATGATGGCCCTTAATCGCTCACCTGTTTGTAACAGATTAATGATTTCAATGACAGATTGCATAATTTGAAAAATCTTGGTAGAAAACTATTAAGATAATGCTACATACTAAATATAAAGAGTCTAGACCTTACAGATTTGGAGGAGACAATATTTTAAAGATTTTCCTATGAAAAACTGTTAAGCCCCAGGGCGGGGCCATTTTTGATCCAGGGTTCATTATTTGAAAATCTTGGTAGAGGACTATTAGATAATACAACATACCAAATATCTAAGGTCTTTGCCTTACAAGTTCAGAGAAGACTTTAAAAGATTTTTAAGAGAAGAAGATTTTTTAAAACTTTCCTATGAAAAACTGACATGCCCCTGGGCGGGGCCATTTTCAACCCAGGGGAATAATTTGAACAATCTTGGTAAAAAACTATTAGATAGCGCTACATACCAAATAATAAAGGTCTCTGCCTTACAGTTTTGGAGAAGAAGATTCTTAAAGCTTTTCATATGAAAAACTGATAAGCCCCAGGGCGGGGCCATTTTTTACCCTGGGGTAATAATTTTAATAATCTTGGTAGAAAACCATTAGATGATGCTACATGATGCCTAGACCTTACAGTTCTGGAGGAGAAGATTTTTAAAGATTTTCCTATGATAAATTGATAAGCCCTTGGGCGGGGCCATTTTGGGTCCGGGGGTCATAATTTGATTAATTTTGGTAGAGGACCATTAAATAATGCTACATACCAAATATCAAAGGTCTATATCTTATAATTTTAGAGAAGAAGATATTTAAAGATTTTCTTATGAAAAACTGATAAGCCCCGGGGCGGGGCCATTTTTGTCCTGGAGGTCATAATTTGAACAATCTTAGTTGAGGACCATTAGATGATGCTACTTACCAAATACTAAAGGTCTATTCCTTACATTTTCAGAGAAGAAGA
This sequence comes from Azorinus chamasolen, assembly GCA_963576725.1. Taxonomy (NCBI): domain Eukaryota; kingdom Metazoa; phylum Mollusca; class Bivalvia; order Cardiida; family Solecurtidae; genus Azorinus; species Azorinus chamasolen. The sequence goes on from OY755244.1 coordinate 56,579,711, forward strand.
TTTTTTAAAGATTTTCCAATGAAAAACTGATAAGCTCCGGGGTGGAGCCATTTTTGGCCCAGGGGTCATAATTTGAACAATCTTAGTAGAGGATCATTAGATGATGCTACATACCAAATAACAAAGGTCTATGCCTTACATTTTCAGAGAAGACGATTTTTAAAGATTTTCCTATGAAAAAACTGATAAGCCCTGGGGCGGGGCGAATTTTGGCCCAGGGGTCATAATTTGAACAATCTTAGTAAAGGACCATTAGATCATGCTACATACCAAATATAAAAGGCCTATGCCTTACAGTTTCAGAGAAGATAATTTTTAAAGATTTTCCTATGAAAAACTGATAAGCCCAGGGGTGGGCCATTTTTGTCCTGGGGGTCATAATTTGAACAATCTTAGTTAAGGACCATTAGATGATGCTACTTACCAAATACTTAATGTCTATTCCTTACATTTTCAGAGAAGATGATTTTTAAAGATTTTCCAATGAAAAACTGATAAGCCCCGGGGTGGAGCCATTTTTGGCCCAGGGGTCATAATTTGAACAATCTTAGTAGAGGATCATTAGATGATGCTACATACCAAATAACAAAGGTCTATGCCTTACATTTTCAGAGAAGACGATTTTTAAAGATTTTCCTATGAAAAACTGATAAGCCCTGGGGCGGGGCGAATTTTGGCCCAGGGGTCATAATTTGAACAATCTTAGTAAAGGACCATTAGATCATGCTACATACCAAATATAAAAGGCCTATGCCTTACAGTTTCAGAGAAGATGATTTTTTAAGATTTTCCTATGAAAAACTGATAAGCCCAGGGGCGGGGCCATTTTTGTCCTGGGGGTCATAATTTGAACAATCTTAGTAGAGGACCATTAGATGATGCTACATACCAAATACCAAAGGTCTATGCCTTACAGTTTCAGAGAAGAAGATTTTTAAAGATTTTCCTATGAAAACTGATAAGCCCCGGGGCAGAGCCATTTTCGGCACAGTGGTCATCATTTGAACAATATTAGTAGAGGACCATTAGATCATGCTACATACCAAATATCAAAGGTCTATGCCTTACAGTTTCAGGGGGTTAAAAATGCATGTGTACACACAGTCCTTTGATAATAGTGTTCTGGGTGTGACGAATTGAAGGTCGCTAGGTGCAAGCGGTACGTGAATTTAGGTTGTGCCTACGCAAAGATATAGTCCCTCGAAGTTTATTCCATTTTGTTCGAAAAATTATCATTTTTTCAAAATGCACCATCTACCATACAAAAAAGCACTTTAAGCCTTATTTTTATGTATATATCATATCTCGGAAACAATTTAAACCATATTGCACCCGGTCGTAAATATTCAAATTTTCGGAGTCACATGTTACTCCGAACCGGCGCCATTTTGAATGTTTCAAAGCATGCTCGTTTCTCTCGATAAAGAAAATCGACTCGATTTGAATGAAAACATCCACCATATGCTACAAAAAGTACATGCAAGAATGAATGGTGAGTATCAGTATATAAAATACCACTTATTGTTATTTTTTTCAGTCGGAAGTTTGAATTATTGACGAAAGTCGATGGCTTAAAGTTAATCCGGTCTCAAGTTTAGAAGTTAGACACTCGTCTGGAAATTGTATCTCAAACAGTCAAAATTAATACAAGCATTTATTAAATCGTGCACTTGTATAAAGTTTCAGCGTACTTTTCTTCTTCACAACCAAACCATATGCATCAACAGGACCGCTCACGTACATCAACAAGACATCGGGTCGTTTCGGACCCAATCCGTTTCGGCCTTGGTAGAATCGGACAAAATTCTGTCCAAAAACGATCTAGGCATACACAGAATTTATTCAGCACTTGGCGAGATTTTATTAAAAGCATTTTTATGAAAATTTCTTTAGAAAAATGTAATTACATGCAGTGTTCACGAATAATATTTTAATGAAGTGGTTGTTTGGGCTAATGCAAACAGGATTGACCAATGTTAGCAGACACAGTTTCATCAAGATCTACACTTTTTGAAACAGACTTACAGTACACTTTGCACACATGTAGTCCTTTTTAGTAACTTGTGCTTATTGGATAATGTTTAATTTTAAGGCTGACAGTACAGATGTTGAGACTAATCTGCTACCAGGATATCGTGTAAAGATCTGTCAGCTGGACATCAAAAGGAAGTGACACTGTACTAACTCGCCTGTTAAGCAGTGTACTTCTCAGATGAAGTAATGTCTAGGAGCTCTGCCAAAGGAGAAGCCAGCCCTGGATGGAAGGAGTGTTAACAGCATAACAAGTAAGTGAAAACAGCATTCTGAGTGATTGGTACTGTGCATGTAACTCAATATTTAATTCACATGTGTTTTAATGCATCTGATAAAGATCCCGATTTAAAAAAAAAAAAAAATTTTAATACAAATATGGACTATACACCAATACACAATAAGATGGGCACAATAAATAATTTACTTAAAATACCAGTGGGTATAGCAGCAATAAATCATTAATTTGGGGATGAATTGGGATGAATCAAATAATTAGGCCTTGAATTATATGTGATAAATTCTGAAGGGTGAATCCCGAAAGCAAAAATTGCAACACAAAAAGAGAAAATTGCAGACTCGGTTTTATTGAGTCTATTCATGAGCAGTAATTGAAGTGCAACACTGCTCACGCCTCCTAGCACCGGCTTGAGCGGTATTCAATTTTCAGAACAAGAAGTACTGAAATTCTTGATCTTGAAGGATCAGAAGGTTTAACAACACTGAGAATGAATGCAACAACATTTAAATATTGTATGACAGGACTTCCATTCTAAGCTGAATATCCCTCACACAAGCCTGTAGGATTCAAACAATTGCTGCTAAATTATTGCCGTTATTCTGTACATCTATAGCAGTAGAACTTAACTTTACTGTGGAATAAAGACTCAGTAACTGCTTTTACACGTACATGTAACTGTTAATCTTTTACTTGTTTTCCATTAATAGAATACAATATTCTGTCAAGCAAATTATTGAGTACACCCAAATTAGATTGCTCCTTCAGAGCTTCTTTATCTGTATCTACACTGTTTTCAAAGATAAATATATCAGGTACAATTTTTAAAAAATCCAATATTGCTATATATCCGACTGTCAAATGCCTTGGATAGAGATAAGATGCAGGGTGCACATCTAGATCCAAGATTGTTTGCAAATTTCTTCCACAGTCTTTTAAATTCACATCAGGTGGGGAAAGAATTTAAATATATACAATATTCTCTTTTTTTCTTACATTTCAGAATATGTGCAAGAGAAATGCAAGACTCCGGAGAAAGACATCATCTAGACAATCACCAAAAGTGTGCTGATGCTTGGGTTTCCATGAAACCCAGACATAAATAAAAGAAAATTTGACCATATGACACAAATGCCCAGGCCAGGTTTTTCTAAATTGCATTTTTTTTTACAAAAAAAATGTCATTAACAATCACCAAAATTCAATCAATTGTCGGCGAACAGGAAATTGATGAAAGACAGACCTGAAATGGGGAGACAGGGTACAACTCACTATGGTTATACTTCAGACCAAATATCAAATCATTCCAGCTTACACAAGGCAAGAAATCTTTGACGATTTCTTTTGCCATCAAACAATCACCAAAATTCAATCAAAGTGTCGACAAACAGGAAGTTGATGAACGACAGACGTGAAAAGGGGAGACACTGTACAATTCACCATGATTATGCTTCAGAACAAATATCGAACTATTCCAGCTTACAAGTGAAGAAGTCCTTGACAAAACAGATGGACAAGGGTAAAACTTAATGCCCTAAAGGCGGGGGGCATAAAAATGATAACACTGCTGCTTATAGTAAATTGAACACTTTATTTGGCTAGTTACTTATATTGTGGATAAACAGTACTTTTCATTTTATGATGAACATTTTACCTACCAAGGCTTTTTAGCTCACCAGAGCACAAAGTGCTTAGGGTGAGCTTTTGTGATCGCCTGATGTCTGTCGTCTGTCGGCGTTTGTCGTGAGTCGTGCGTCGTCAACAATTTGAACCTTTTAAAGTCTTCTCCTCTGAATCTACAGGGTTCTCAGCTTTCATCTTTGGCACATAGCATCACCTATAGGTCTTCTACAAAAGTTATATAAATTATGTCCCTGTAGTCAAAATTGGCCCTGCTACGGTCCCAGGGGTGGCCAGTTTTCTCTAGCTGACTGTTGTTTTCTGTACAAGTAGCAGAATGCTGGGCTGACTTAGGTTAGGCATGGGGAAAACTTCAAAAATCTTCTTGTCAAAAACTACATGTCACAGAGCTCAGATATTTGGTGTATAGATTTACTTAGTATACCTTATTGACAGTGGTTAATATCATAGTTCTGAGGTTTAAATTGGCCCTGCCCTGTTGGTTATACTTTAAAATTGACTTTTACACTATAAAGGTTCCTCTGAGCTAGCACTCCATCTGTGTTATGCAATCACTTGAGAGGGCAAGTTCCTGGTCAAAACTCTATGAAGTTGTCTGCATCAGAATTAGTGTCTGTTTGTTCACACTGTTTTTAACCCATTCCCTCATAGGCTATTTTCCTGTTTCTTGGAAAATTTCAGAATTGTGTAGATTTGAAACCATTGTGATAAATAGAGCATTTACTCCTATAGAACAAATGCTCTATTTATCACAAAGGCTTTTTTCAGATCCTACCTCTTTGAATTAATCTACTGATAAGGAGCATTAATCAGAGAAAAGGAAAAATTCAGAATTGTGTAGATTTGAAACCATTGTGATAAATAGAACATTTACTCCTATGGAGCAAATGCTCTATTTATCACAAAGGCTTTTTTCAGATCCTACCTCTTTGAATCAATCTACTGATAAGGAGCATTAATTTTAGAAAAGGAAAATTTCAGAATTGTGTAGATTTGAAACCATTGTGATAAATAGAACATTAACTCCTATTGAGCTTTTGCTCTATTTATCATAATGGTTAGCAAATGCTCTATTAATCACAAAGGCTTTTTTCAGATCCTACCTCTTTGAATAAATCTTCTGATAAGGAGCATTAATTAGAGAAAAGGAAAATTTCAGAATTGTGTAGATTTGAAACCATTGTGATAATTAGAGCATTTGCTCTATAGGAGTAAATTAACTCATATACAAACAACATATAAAGTTATATACCTGTATGCTTCAGATCTGAATCCATACTGTGTGCTAATTTCGGTCAAGTCATGCTAAGCAGTGATTGGGTTGTCATCTATTAGAAATGTTGTCTGCTTATTCAAAGAGGTAAATCTGGGTCTACTCTGTTTGCAAATGCGTGAAAACATGTTTATATGAGGGAAAGGGTTAATTAGAGGAAAGGAACATTTCAGAATTGTGTAGATTTGAAACCATTGTGATAAATAGTGCATTTACTCCTATGGAGCAAATGCTCTATTTATCACAAAGGCTTTTTTCAGATCCTACCTCTTTGAATCAATCTACTGATAAGGAGAATTAATTAGAGACAAGGAAAATATCAGAATGATGTAGATTTGAAACCATTGTGATAAATAGAGCATTTACTCCTATGGAGCAAATGCTCTATTTATCACAATGGTTTCATAAAGTGACTGTTACAGAGGCGTAGAACAAAGGCTTTTTTCAGATCTCACCTTTTTGAATAAATCTTCTGATAAGGAGCATTATTTAGAGAAAAGGAAAATTTCAGAATTGTGTAGATTTGAAACCATTGTAATAAATAGAGCATTTGCACCATAGGAGTAAATTTACTCATATACAAACGACATATAAAGTTACATACCGGTATGCGTCTGATCAGAATCCAAACTGTGTGCTAATTTCAGTCAAGTCATGCTAAGCAGTGCTAGGGTTGTCATCTGTTAGAAATTTTGTCTCTTATTCAAAGAGGTAAATCTGGGTCTACTTTGTTTGCAAACGCAGGAAAACGCATTTATATGAGGGAAAGGGTTAATTAGAAAAAAGGAAAATTTCAGAATTGTGTAGATTTGAAACCATTGTGATAAATAGAGCATTTACTCCTATGGAGCAAATGCTCTATTTATCACAATGGTTTAATTAAGTGACTATTACAGAGGCGTAGAAAGGCGTTTTTATGGAGGAAAGAGTATTCTATTAGCCGGCAGAGCACAACCTGGTCAGACAGCTCCTATATAAACCATCTGATATGGGTCTGTTCTGTTTGCAAATGCATCAAATCACATTTATATGAAGGAAAGGGTTTTAAAGGTCCAAAAGTTTATTTAAGATCGACTGCTTCCTGGCCCTTTTCA